>JAWNGG020000096.1:0-600000 GCA_036937485.2 Tetragonisca angustula | reverse complement strand
GGCGTTAATTAATTTCGACTAATTGCTAATACTGCACTCCAACTTCCCCGTAATTAGAGACGATTAATTCGAAAGCTATCCCTCGCCCATCCTCCCCCCCCCTTCCCCCCCTCCCCTCGTACACCCTCTCGCGGACGCGCCTCGATCAATATCAATCGTTTAACGTTGGAGGGCCTAGGTAGCTAGTACGGATGGTCCGAGTTTCTCCTAACGACCCTCCCCCCACCCACCGCCTCTTTCATTAAGCGTTAGATGCGTCGACGCCGATTAAAGGGAAGATTCCGAGCGAGAAACTGCTCGTTAGAGGCGCACGCTTCTCGGAGGAAACTCGACTTTTAGAGTTCAGCGAGGATCAACGCAAGGAGGGGTGTAGGACGCGTTATCAGAGGGGAGGGAGGGAACCGCGCCACACAGATTTCGAGACCGCGTTTCACCGAGTTCCGCCGAAGCGAAAACTTTCCGGCCAGTTACCTACTTAGCCCACGTTTTGGAAGGCAAATGCCTTCGGATAGAATTTTCGGTGATGGGGAATTGGAGGCCAAACGCGGTGTCGCGGCCGACAAATTCGCGAGTTGCTGCTGGAAAAAGCGTGGAGGAACGATGACGGGGGGTGCAGTTCATCTTCTGGCAGAGAGTCGGTAACGACCGTGACTCAGAATCACGTGGAATCTCTACGTCTTCTTTCTTTCCTACGATCAACAACTCTTGAATCTTTCGATATTCTGATATTATAATCCACGGGAGTAAAAACAATTGTCCTTCTGCAGAAACGTGCAGTGTTTATAAAAAAAAAAAAAAAAAAGAGAAAGATTCTCGTTTAATCTCTCTTCTTGAACGATCAACCAGTACGAGAACTTCAACTGAAGATAAATAAATTCAACCTGCTGTCAGAGAAATATCTTTGCTAGAATTCTCAATATCAATTTTTGTTATTTGCCAGGATTCTTGTTAACATTCGTAATTGTAAAGAAACGAGTACCAAGGTTGATCGTTCTTCAACGAGGCGGCAATTTAGAGTATCGAAAAGAGAGGATATTTAAAAAAAAGAAAAAAGAAAAGAAACGCACAGATGGTAAGTGCATTAAAAATTTAGTAAGTAATTGAAGTCCGACGCGTCACCGTGCATCACGCGTGTCATTTGTTTCAGGCTGGGACATCGATTATCGGAAGCACGCGGTGATGAAGTGTTACACAATCTACTATCACTCATTCGATGTCACCAATGGGCGTTCGATTAGAGTAACAGGCCTCTGGTTATCGTCAAACTTTCACATCGACCTAATTAAACTTTCCGATTGTCGTTCGCTTTATATTTTCTGTCACTCGTCTGTTGACTGTTCGCCGTGTGGTGGTAATTATTTATTAAACACTTTGACGGAACAGTTGTTTGACGGAACGCAAATGTGTCAAATTATAGCAATTTTGATTAAACGTGTCCGAGAGTTTTATATTTAAATGTATCGATGTATACGTGTGTATACGTATACAAGGCTTTGATGAAAATCGACAATATTCATCTTTCATTTTCAGTCGGCGGTTGTGGAAGATTTAATATCAATCTTTCTCCACGATGAGACATCCACGGCATTCTCGTAAACTAAACCTTAATAACACGTGAGCTCTCTTTCCAACGTGGAATAGTGATTGTCAAGCGTAATGGCGCAATCACTATCGGCAGCGTGGTATAGACGGGCCGTATGCACTGCTTGATATTGATGGACGACGACACGTCATCTTTGAAATTCAATATCTCGAGACTGGCTTGCGCGAAAGACAGATGGACAGCGCTTTGAAAATGTTTCAAAAAGCTGCGGCAATATGCAATATAAAAAAGGGAATATATAAGTTTTCATTAAAACTTTAATTTTCCCATAGCTCTCGAAGCTATCGCTCGAAAGTCACTTTTCCGGGCTAATAAAATTTTAGGAAGAGCGCAGCTAATATTTTTTTTTTTCCCACGTTTCGAAAAGTCGACTTGCTCCTCGATTTACATATAGCCGTCATATTATCGAGTTTTATTATTAAAGAGTCAAAAATTTTGAAACAACGCTGTCGCGTTTATCGAGTTTGTTATTGTTGTTTAACATTAATTTAATTCGCTCAATTTCGATGCGTTACTAATAAATTTTAGTAACTTTCGTAGAAAAAAAAAAACTGTCGTTCTTTACTCCGCTACATGCTTGACATTTGTAATTCTCGTTTTTTAAAGAAAAAAAAATTCTCGCTCGAAACATTTTCAAAGTTTCACGTTGCTGTCGCATATTTTTCAAGCGAGGAATAGCTAATCGGAAGAGAGCAGAGATTGACTTACCGATGTTGAACGAGAGGAAAAAATCCACGCGTATTTGTTCGAAGATCTCCCGCTGGAATCGCGAGCGTATCTTCGAACTCGGTTTTCGATAGTTGGAACGAATTTATCGCTTACCTGAAACAGAAAGAGGAGATCCTGATTAGCATTCGTGTTATTGCGCGAATGCAAATTTCGCAGATTACACGGAAATTCCCGTGAAATATGGCAACTTCGGAAAACTGCGAGCAGCTTGCAGACCAGACCGGGAACGACGCGACGGTAGTCTGATTCTAAAGCTGATTTATCGGGGCGAAAGATAAAGACGACGATCCTGACGATAAAAAGCACGAGATGGAAAAGAGCGCAATGAATGTGAGAGCTTTCAGTTTTTCATCGCGATCATGGGAAAATCGTACGGTCTTCGAGAAAGAATGAATATCGCTCGTCAACGCACACGACCGTCAATCTCGATCGAGTTTATTTTTGTAAATCGCAGCACGCGATTAAAATTAATAGAGTGAATAAAACGTGTAGAGTCCTGAACGAATCGAAGGTGAAACTGGCGTTGGATCCATTATTATTGCGACTAATCGTGATATAATAAAGAGGAGGTTCAAATAATTTTTGTAAATATTATTAAACGAAATAACGTAACATTTTATAACCCTGATCAAACCACTCGATACTTCTGTGGTGAAATTTTCTAATTCAATGGGCCAATTCTGGATTTGTACAGATATTTGTGAGATTATCTGTTTGCGTGATACTTCCATTTTGCCAGAAAACATTTCTTTCTCGCATCATCAATAATGTTACAACGAGACAGTGTAACGATACGAAAGCATAAAAAACAACAGACGCGAGACGATGGAAATGAAACTGGACCGTAAGGAGATTACACCACGAACCGGTAATAATTTCCCTTATCTGTTCATCTACCAATTAAGAGCAACTTTTAAAGTTAACATCGGCTAGATGGCAAACTATTCGCATGCAGGATTACGTCCTTTCACGCTTAACAGCCTGGATAATGTCGCTTGCGAACAGGAACTGGTTCTATGTTCCCGTTCTGAGGCGACTATCGTCGTTCTTAAACGAGAGAGAAAAGGGGGGAATTACGATTCCCGATGGAGTGCCATTCGTTTTTCCATCTCGGTCGACCTATCGAGAATACGATTGATAACAAATGTTCGAAAGTGAACGCATAATTTGGCGCTAACTTTACAATTTACGAACACGCCATATCACACGCAACGAGAAGAAAGAAAGAGAGAGAGAGAGAGAGAGAGAGGGGAAAAAATTCGAAATATATCCAGAATATATCCACCTGTATTAAAACCCAGCTATACTTTTTAAACTCAATTTAGAACTTTCAACGTCGTAAATACGAATTCTTCTCGTTTAAACGAAAAAGGATAAAATGGCGAAAAAAGAAGTGGAGGGGGAAAAAGAACCACGAGAAACTTTCCATCTCTCTCTCTCTCTCTCACACACACACTCTTTCATTCTTTCGACCTAGAAACTTTAATTTATTCCCTCGTTCGTACGTGCAACGACCGACGACGTAAAGCTTATTTATCCTCCCATTGTGTTAGACGAACACGTGCCTGTCCCGTTTATACGATATCAGCCGGCAGAAAATGTGGTCACGGCGAAGCTTCTTCGAAAAACCCTGTGGCTCGTGCCACGGCTACTCGCGCAGGTACGAAAAAAGGTGGCTGGCAGCTGCGTAGCAGGTGAAAGATTCACCTGGACGCAAGCTGCTGCACAGGTTCGAAACATCTTTCTACCGATTTTCTACCAAGGACCATTCGCCACATGGGCACCATCGTTTCTTCCCGTCGCAACTTTCTATTAACCACTTGTGCTGGCAACTGATTGCGGACCATAACGAGCGACCAAATGCAAGCGTGTTACAAGAATTCGCCGCTTTCTTTTCGAACTCGTCGGTTGCGAAGCAATAATAAATAGACTTATTATTTGCTGTGCCTATTTCGTTTCACTTAACCCATTGCCGTTCACATTTTAAATACCACAGCATAATCGCGTTTCTAAGCTGGGTATTTTCAATGTCAGAGCTATCCAAGTGTACCTGTTTTCAAAGAAAATAAGATATTAACGAAACAAAGAAAGCTAAACATATAATTCCTTTTGCACTTTCATTCTAAGATGTCTGGACCTCTGTTGATAGTGTTATATGTCCTTCAACGCATTGAGATACAGCGCGTTTAGAGCGTTTATAGCCAGCCACCGTGGATTTAAATATCGAGCGTTCTGCGACGGCAAGGGATTAAATACGCGTTCATTGACGCCCGTTGGAAACTGCAATAGTATTTACATTGGTACGAGAGACTAAACTAAATGCCTTTACAGTTACAATATTTTCTACAAGTACAAAATTATACAAGCGATACGTCCAAAGATAAATCCCTTTTACTTGTTAAACGATCTAGCAGTTAAAATTTTCTTATCCCCATCGAGTCATCCCGCAGCGTTATCCTGAATTTCAACGATCGTGCTGCCGTTGATTCCGGTCGAGGAATCCGATTGGTGGATTCGTTCCTTCGAACGCATCGTGAAAAAGCCAGCTCGTAAAAGAAACGGTAAACAACCATTCCGGATCGGGAGTTACACGCTCGTAAATTTCGAGGCTCGATTTGTCCAGTGACGAGATAAATCCCATTGTACGTTTAAGGAACTCAATTAATCTGCGTGGAGGGCAGTCTCCTGCGCGGCTTCGATATCGTTATAAAACAAGAAAGAGAGAGAGAGAGAGAGAGAGAGAGAAAGCGAGGGAGTACGTGGTTGTTTAACAGCGTTGGATCTACACCCGTTTAGGAACGACTCCGGTGTAATTAGCGGCGTTGATCGATCACGTGGCGGCCAATAAAACACAATAACCATGCCACGCCATTAATTATACCGACGCACCCTTTGCACGGCTGGGAACTGGGCCCACGCGGAAAACCAATTCCAATTGTTTGCGCCACTCTTTAATCACGGCGTCCTTCACAACCGAATAAACCCGGCCCAAGCTTCATGGAGCTCTTGGCGAGCTTTGTTCGCCAACAGAGAGAAAGAGAGAGAGAGAGAGAGAGCACCGTGTCGAAATGGCAACGAGATCACCGTCCACGATAATTTGTAGAAGGAGAAACGTGTGAGAGTTCCGCTGGAATTTTTCCCCGAGTCTAGATTCAAACGCGGGATCTTTTAATTGCTGCTGGATCTGCCGGCCCAATTCCACCCCTCTTCCCTCCCCCATTTTTACCCTCCGCAGCTTGTAATCAAAGGGATCCCGCCACCTCTGGTTACAACCAACTTGGCGAACACGCGCGGGATTTGACGTTCGAAATATACACACACACACACATACACACGAAAAATATACAGGGGGAAATTCTGTGTAAATATAAGAGAATTGGAACGTTTCGAGTCGTCGAGTTGTTACTAATTAAATATTAGCAATTATACTATATTGATATTATAATACAATATTTTTACCATTTGTTGCGTTAAAATTTAAATTTCAATTATTTAAAATTTAATTTAATTTGTGTTGTACGTTGTCAGTACGTCGCCATAAGCTGGCTACGAGAGTAGCGTGGGAATAAGGAAGAATAATTATTTTTAAAGATCAACCTCCACGAAAGCTCGACGCGTGAATCGATCGTGAGTTAACCTTAAAAATTCGCGTATATTTTAAATACACGATGGTGTAAATAAAAATAATTATAAACAAAAGAATTTCGTACAATTTTAAAATGTTGTATCTGTAAATGGGTTTAAATTAATTTAAATTCATTTGAATTTTATTATGGGAGTTGTGACAAGTTCGTGCTTAAATCACTGAGGCAGAAGTTGTTTCAGTAAATCAAGCGAGAAGGATTCTTTATGGTGTAAAACGTCCTGTTTGCTCCAAGTTTGTCCCACCAAACAATGTAGAACGTCACTTGGTCATGTGTTTAATCAAGCCACAATTAGTTACAATGAAGATATATCATTCAATTAAAAAGGTGAATGTGTTATTTATATTTGTTAAAGAATTACAATCTGCAGGTGTCATCATAGCCTATCTTGCCTATATGTATGTATATACCATAAATATGTACATGCCACAAATATTTTATTCGCAAGTGATTTCAAACTAACCGTAAGTGTCTGCAGATTCAAATATCAAAAATTGCATTTCGAGTGAACATCCTGAAGGCTGACTCATACCCACTGAAGTTGCAACAACGCGACGCAATTGATATTAATTTTAACTGGAGGACTCGCCTAACAGGCGAACAGGCGAAAGAGAATGCACGTACAGAGCAACGCCGAATGAACCGGCGACTTCGTCTGCGCACCGTGATCCGTAAAGAGCGAAGACGACGCGGCGCAAATCGGAAACCACCCTCCCGCTCGCCCTTCGAATCCACAGCCATCTTCTAAATTATCCTTCTGCGATCCGGGGTAGGTTCTCACGCAAGGGGCCACGTCCGCGACCCACGTTCCCTTCACCACCACGAGAGCGACAAAAGCAACGACGACCGAGTCAGCCAGGGGTGCGTGAAATGCACTTGTGCCGCCCTCCGCCCCGAGCTGGGTTTCCGTGAGCGAGCTCTCGGAATCCGGCGCGGCCCTCGTTTTCGCAAGCGACTCACGGCTCGCGGAAAACAAAACGCGATACAGTATGGCAGCGTCGAGCAGTGTAAACAGTCTCGAAGACTGCGGCGTCCGCATTGTACGGCGTTCGAGCGGAACGATACGAACGAGAGACGGAACGAAGCGAAACACATACACAGAGACATGCCACGTACCTTCGGTCTGTCTCTCAGCGGAAGCGGAGTAAAAGCTACAGGAAGACAGAAAAAGAGAGAGAGAGAGAGAGAGAGAGAGAGAGAAGAGAAAGACAAGGTAAAAGGAGGCAGGTGGTGTGTTGCAGGTGCACCTCGAACCACCCCCCGACCCTTTCCGACTTCGAATTACCGAAAGTAAACTTTCCGCGTTTAATGCGGTTAAGCCATAATCGGATCTTCCTGGCCGATACGGAGCGTTGGCTGCGCCGTCGAGCTCTTTAGGGACTCGTGCCATGCGCTGCACAACGAGGCACGGAACGAGACTTTATCCGCCAATGCCGTGCCGTTGCCATTGCCGTGCTCCGTTGCGTGACACCCAATGCTAAATCTAATAAAAGTGTGAAAACGTCTCTTCGACTGTTCGTGCCCTCTCGTTGTCGCGTTTCTATTTCCTAGCATGTTTCCACCACGACGGAGGTACTGTTGCTTACCGTGTAGCCAGAAGGGGGCGAGAGACGATAATTGCTCGACGAAGAACCGCGTAAACGCGTTAAGCCGCGCTCCCACCATTGTTCCCGCGGTTCTTCTTCTAAGAAACTAAGTGCATTCGAGACGTGGAAATTTCTGATATTCAGAGAGAGAGAGAGAGAGAGAACTACGTGGAAACGCAGAGAATATACATTTGCTCGAACGTACACGGTCGGGGAATGTCTTCGCGCAAACTGTTGAAAGAACGTTTTTTCTAAAAACTGACGAACAAATTCGCCGCAACGAAGGAAATCACGTTCTACGCCCGGACGAGATGTTTTATTATATTTCGAGATTGTTTCTTTAATTGACGTCGACAGTGTTTTTGAACCAATTAACTAACCTCTTGCGCTGAGATAACGTGCAACGCGCGTTCGAGAATTCTTTTCCCCCCAAAATTGCAATATTTTCTCAATTTTAAGTATATTCAAGTATATAACCCAAACAAATAATAAATTTATTAATTTCTATCCAGTAATATACCGACGAATTCAAAAAGAAAACGACGTATTATCGTATACGGTTTGGTCACGCGTTATGGTCCGCAATCAGTTGGCAAGTGATTAAATTGGCACCCACTGTTGTCAGAAGAAGAGAGATTTTTATGAAATTAGGTGAAAATTCTACTTTTACCCATCGCACGCAACATTGGACTAAAGCTCGCGGCAACGCCTTGCGAGGGTTAATTAAAACCTAGCGGAGAATTCTTTTCTGAAGCTGAGAAGTTTACACGAGTTCGAGATGGGAAACGATGTTGCCTGCGTTGCCAAGCAAAGGATACGCCGAGTGTTGACTGAGGAGAGATTATATTACTCGGTGGAGGAGTCGGATTAAGAGAAATTCAAGAAGAAAATTCTGCCTTCGTGAAAAATTGGATCATTCGTGAAAGCAAGTTACAGACCAGTAAAACGATATCAGTCTTTCGAACCTGAATCCACTGAATCACCTTTGATTAATGAAAAGAAGAGAGAGAGAGAGAGAGAGAGAGAGAGAAGACAAGAAAAAGAAAGAAAGACACGAATGATTGACTCAAAGAACGAATGATTAACTCGAAGAACTTGTTGCACGCCGATCGACGCCTCCGAGTTAATCTTTCCATTTGTTCAGCAATCGCACGACATTTGTCAAACAAACGAGGAGAATTTGAAAGGTAGATCTTTGTCACGGAACGACGCGCCACGATAGAGACGAAGCTCGCATTTATATAAAATAACGCCACAGTAATTACACTGGTCTGATCGCGATCGCGTAATATCAATTTCATCGCGTTATTAATATTTTAAACGACGGCGATCGCCTCGACGTAAACAAAATTAAACGTGTAATTGATATTCGCCGAGCGCTACTCTACTCGTTCACGATCCATATTTTTGGGTTCCTTTAACTCTAGAACTGCCAGAGTGGTCGATATTTACGCATCCTTGGGGATTATTTAATTTGTTAAATATACCAATAAGAGCTGAATTTATTCCTGTTACTTGATGACTTTCGTCGTCGATGGTTCTCTATCGCTAATCGGTGCATTTTCCAACAATTTCTTCCACCCCTCGAACAGACAATTTTCCAATTAACAAGGAAACACGTTTCTACTCTGTGATGGATTAAATTAGTAATAAATTAATTAAACATATTACATAAATTATATTTAATTATAAGATATAAATATAAGGAACTAGGCAAAATAAATATATTCACCTGTTTATCAAAAACATGTCTTATCGAAAATAATTTTAAGTCAATCTGCCCAATGAATAAATTAAATGGCTGCGGTATAACTGACTGTGCGAAGGTAGCACAATCAATTGATTTTTAAATGAAAGGATCAATGAAATATATACTGTCTCATATTTATTATACGAATTTAAAAAAATTTTAATAAAAATTTCAAAATTTTTTTATGGAACGGTAAGACCCTATAGACAGCCGTTACAAGACGAAAGGGAAAGAAACGAAAACGCGGCACGTGAAATAAAATAGCGGGTCAACCGGCCGTCCCAGAGGGCATTTTCCCATCGCGTCTCTCCCCTTGGCGTGGTTGCAACGCGAAACGTCTCCGAACTGTTTTGTAAAAGGAATCCCTGTGTCTTCTTACGCATCGTAATTCCAATGCACCTGCTCGTTCAATTAATTTCACGTCGAAGCGTGTTTGCCTAACGCGCAAGTATGACGTGTAATTGCGACCGAGGGGGAAAACCCCTATTTAACAACGGCCATTACTCTTTAAGGGGGTTTTTGTCTGGGATGTCACGACCATTGTCCCTTCCCTCCTGTTTCCTTATGCTTACTTCTCTCACACTCTATCTCTCTCTTTCTCTCTCTCTCTCTCTCTGTCTGTCTCTCTCTGCTATTGTGTGCAGATAACGCCTGGGAATAAAGAGAGGTCATGATACCATATCTAATTTCCGAAATGAACACAGCCACGGGTCGACTCTTGCGGAGAATGAGAAGGAAATTTCGTGGACTGTGGGATCGTTAAAAATTTCTATTCGCGATTGAAATTTTGTTTCCTTGAATTGGTTTAGAGAAATACATAAAAAAAACCTACAAATATACAAGGTGTCAATTAAAAAAAGTATAAAGTTCAAAGATATACAAAGTATCCACTTCTCGATTTCCCCATTTCTGCTTCCAGCGTGCGAAAATTGACAATTTTCCAAGATCCGAGGATGCGAGGGACTCGTTGGAAATGGCATATCTTTACTTGCGACAATAAGTCGCATACAGATGGAACAGAGATGGTGAAAAGTTTCGCGAGCGATGATTTATTTATGAAATGATTATTTCAAGAGAGATCGAGAGGAAGGAGAGAATGGTTGGCAGAGAGTTGGGGAATAAAAATCTCGCCAGGTCCAGGACACGGGAGGAAAGTAGGGCAGGAAATGATAAGCGGCGGTGAAGTTAGTGTGATTCCTAATTTTCTATAATTGAACACCGCGTCGGAACTTTTCGGCCTAGTTCGAAGCTCCCAGCGGAAGTCTTAAACTCGGTATGACGTGGAAAACTCACCCTTCCCGACGAACCTATCGAGACTGTTAACGAAGCTTTTCACCTGGGATTGTACGAAATGGAAACAGCCTTCTTTCCGCGAGGTGGCAACGAAGTGGAACAGGGCCTCGCGCGTATGATCATTTCATTTCTTCAAACATCCTGGAATATTATTTTGTCGATGCAAACGCAATAGAAAGGTCCTCTCTCCATCGAGAAGTACCCACTTGCGCTTCTGCCTGGAAATTATTCCTCTCGATGTATATTTCCATTACGGCTGGAAGAAGTAATGGAAGACAGAGACGGAGGAAATGATTGAGAAATAAAAAATGAAATAAGATGAAATCGAGGCGAAGGCAGCTAAATAGAGAAGTACATAATTGAAATGTAAAATTAAAAGTAGAATTGGAAATAGATTGCGGACTTTATGTTAATCAGCTTTGCTTCGTGTATACCCTCTGCAATCTTAAATACAGAAATACGAATGTTTATGGAAACGCGTGTGCAAAAAATTCGAAATCAGCACGAGTTCCACTTCGAGATAAACCTCCACCTCGAACATAATTCGGACGGGAAGGAACGAGGATACGTCCAAGAAATAAATTTATCACTGAATACAAATCATGATTTTCAACATATCGGTAATATCGGTGTACGCGAGGCACGACCGAAATTCAATGTTCCTCGACAAAGGAAACAAAAGGCGAATTATTCACTAGCTGCTTGGAAAATTGACGATGGCTGCTCGGTGAGCGAGAAAGCAAGCAAATATTATCAACAAAATTTGCATTCCGTCGCGTTGAAATGCATTGGAATGCTAATTGCAAGGGGCAAACGACGAATAAATATTGACGCACGCGCGTTCGCGTGTTCGCGGAGCAAACGAATCTCTCTCTCTTTCTCTCTCTCTCTCTTTTTCTTCGCGTTTCAAAGAAATCAATTGTTCAGCGAGCCGACGTGCCGACGATCTTGGAACGAAACGTGGAGGGAGATGGTCAAAGGATTGGAGAAACCAAGGCGCGGCAACGGTCGAGAGACTCGTGTTATTCGCGCAGATATTCCCAACAAAAACGGGATATATATATATATATATATATATATATTTCAGTGGCGCGGATGAAAGTCGTGAGACTTCCAACTTTAATTGCCTCGGCTCCTTAGAAAGGAACATCACTCCCGCGTTTTCCACGCTCGTTTGACGAGGGGAAATTTTATTTTCCGCCGTTCCCCTCCACGATTGCTCGATAAAGTTATCAGTTTAATTACGACAAGTCTCGCGGAGAAAAAACTACCAGCAAACCGCGTGCGTACGTACCGCTTGAAAAGTTGCAATCTGAAACGTCCGCGCAATTTCACCGAGGGAATCTGTATAGTTAACTATTTCCACTGGCTCCGCTAGACGGCGGAAGTGAATCACGTAGATTATCTTCGTCTTAATTGTTTCAAACGGAATCAGAAATTACCAGACAGCAATAAACTACCGTTTCTTAATTCGCGGTAATGGCCTGTTCCGCGTTTATTTTTAATTATACGCCCCATTGAAGGAAAGTGTGATTCCTTCGGTTGGCGGAAGAGAACCTTTTCATAGAGAACCTCGATATCAAACGGTTTTACCTTTCGTCGCATTGCACCGTTATTAATTCTGGAAAATTCTATTCGCGTGAAAGATGTCTAGATTTATTTATAAAATTATCGAATATCGAGGAAGAGTGCACAAACCCAGTATTGGAATTATATTTGCTAAAAATAAGAATACCTACAGGTTCAATTCATTTTTATCGATATTGTCCATCATATAGATTTATATAGGAACCAAATAAAACGAACGGACAGTTCGAAGTAATAAATAAATGTCAAAAAGTCGATTCGACTCCGCGTAACGAAACTTTCTTTTTTTTTTTTTTTTTTTTTTTTTAAATTACGCCGAGTACGCGTGTAACATCAGCGCGAGAAACGTGGAATTTTTTTTCAATTATAAAAATCGCGTAGAAAAATATTATACCGTCCTAATTAGCATTTACCACCGAGAGAAGTTCTTCAGATTGAACAAAAAAAAGAAAAGAAAAAAAAGAAGAAGAAAAAAAAAGGGAAACCAGAAACCTTCTATCGTCGGATACCGCACGCTCGTCAATTAAACACGAAACTGCTCTAACGCGAATTACAAATGCAAAAACGTTCTTCCGTCTTAAATACCGTGAAATTTGACCCTTGAACGCGACACAAGTGCGCGACCTCGTCCTGAACAAGCGTAGCACGCGTTTAATATTCAGCTGAATTTTAGGTAAACTTAACGCGCGCTTAATACCCGCCGGGAGTTTCCTGTCCGCCTCGAGAAACGTAAAGAGACGTCCCGCCACGAATTACGTACGATCGTTTCGCGTATTCGAGGTTGCGAAACGCGAAACAGATTCCACGGGGAAGGAAAAAAGAGGGAAGAGGGAAATTTGAAAAAAAATTTCAATTAATTCTACCTGTCGAAGGGTTCGGTCAACCGAAGAAAGCTTCTCGATTAGCTATCCATTCGCCGATGACACGGGTCGCTCTTAGCGACAGATCTGTCGATCATTTTGTTTCCTCCCGCCGACGAGATCGATTTTCTCTCTTAAACAACGGAAATTTCAACGTTAAGATGTTTTGACCGTTTCGTGACAAAAGGAATTACTCGAAAAATCAAGCTGAAAGCCTGTCCATTTCTCTGGATACACGCAGAACGAAGGCTCTGTCTATCGACAGCGAGTATTTATCGAAGACATCTCGCTCGTAAGTCGCGAGTAAAGAGGACGTGTTATTCCGAGGAAGGGATCGAAGATCAGTGCCAGTGGAACTTGGAAATTTTCACCTATCGCGCCATTCAAAATGCTAACAATCAAGGAGTTTTTCGTAAAGTTTCGAAGGTAATAGCAACAGATAACTGAAACTTTAAAAAAGCAATTTTCAAAATATCTGAAAGGCTGTCAAGTCAATTTGAATGAAAAATTTGTAGCAATATTCTCAAGGCTGTCACCTAGCATTTGACGGAGCGAAATTTCGACTCGTGTATTTTCCCCTTCTTTTTTTTTTTTTTTTTATTAACAAAAGAGTCGAAAATTACACCTATAGAAATAAGATTCGAAATAATTCTATAAAAATAACAATATAAACATATTAACACCTGTAAAAATAACGCCTATAATAATAATATATAATAACACCTATAAAAATAACGTCTATGGAAATATATATTCGTACAAAAACATCTATAGCAATATACATCCTTCCCCTCCCGACCAAATTTGACAAGTGGATCTCTAACACGCAGCAGCAGCACACACGACGAAAATCGAATTTTCTTTTCGTTCACTTTCGAAGCGGCGGGCATACGATTTTTTCGCCGTCGGTGTCACGGAACGAATCAATTGAGGGAGAAACGATGACGTTGACGAAGCTTCGCGGTTTCGCGAAGCTCGTTCCGAAGTTAAGGCATTTGTTGTTGGCACAACTCAATCCCACGGCTTGCTCGGGCAAAGTTCTCAGCTAGCGTGGCAGCCGCCGCCGACAGCGAACGAAATCCGGCGGTAACTTGCCGAATTTATTTACACCGTCGAAATGCCCGCTATACGCATTTCTATGTAAATGGTCGACGCATTAGGCGAACGTGCCACTTTTAATAATATATTAATATTAATGCAGCCGCGTTTACGGTAACGCTGTTCTACCCGGTCGCGAGCCGAGACGCCAACTACTTCATTCCCGCTTCTGTTTCGAGATGCGAATGTAATTGCGACGTTATTAATATTCATTTCGAGATTACTGTCACCGACGCGACTTTCACGCGTGAGTTCGAGCTTCCGCCGAATGTTCCTCGCTTTTCGAACGTCGTTTCCAAGATCGTCGAGAGAAACACGCATCTCAACTTCTTACAACGCGCACGGGGATGGAATTAATACGTTTCGCACCGTTCACGTACAAATATGGTATCTTTTTCTCTCCTCGACCGACGAGTCGAATATTTTCCCGATTATTATTTTAGCAATTTTATTTCTTTCCTTTTTCTTGCTTCGAAAAGTAACATTTTTATGTTAGACTGGAACTATGGAGAAAATTCCACTCGTTTGGCACTTAATTCATTACTACTTCTCGTAATTTCGATATGTGAGAGTTTCGTTGTTCGAGTGTGAGGCGCAAGTACAGTTAATTCGTTAGACTGTAAATGGAACGTGGAAATTCCTTAATCTTAGTGCAAGTTTTGTAATGAATAATTATCAACGAACGAGCTATATTTGTACGTTCTCAACAATTGCGTGCCAACTGATGTTCGAAATTTTATTGGTGATCCACGATTCAATGCATTATCTCGCGTCGAAGATAAATTATGTTAGTGAAATATGTATACATCTTTACCGTCACAGACAAATTTTTGTATTTTCAAATTTCTGCCAAATCACGTGCTCGAGTATCTCCGATACATAAACTTTGACACGCAACTAAATTATTTTATTTATGTAAATTTCCCTATCACGTATATCAGCTGATATGGCTATTATATAATGTAAGTATGTATATATACTACACATAGGTCTATATAATATAATACAAGGCATAAATAGATGAACAATGTTTAGAGCGTAACAACAAGCTAGATTTATCCAATTAATGTTTCATATATCGCATTAATGCAATAACACGTTGATTTTAAGCTTACATCGTTCAAAGATGGATAATATTTCGAAATGCGAGGATCTATACAGATTAACATCGGGGCTGTTGAATTTATTCGACAAATGAAAGCCTAATTCAATAAATCACCAATTTACACCAACATGAAATATAAACATCATTCATCCGTTCTTGCGTTGGAAGCAAACCTGTTATCGTTTTACACATTTATATTACATTTATATTATAACATATCGATCAAATACCTATTATCACAAAATATTATACGCTCAATTTTAATCCTACTGTTTCATAAAAATAAAAAAAGTAACATCCATTTGAACATATACAATTCTGATTAATTCTACTGTGACTCTGTTATACATCCCAAAAGATAAAAAGATCGTACACTCTCAAAATTGAGATTTTTTTTTAACTAAACGAATGATACAAAATCTTTCTTGCACGCATTCTCCCGTAGTAATATTTTGCGATGCATTTTGTGTTAGAAATGTGATAATATTTACGCACGTGATGCAATACGTAGAAAAGGAACTTATTTCCGGAAATTCATGTTGCATACGTGTTAACTTGTTCGTCAATCGTTTCAATATACTTTTTACTCTTTAATTTTCCTTTCATAAATTTCGTTTCCATCTTACCTTAGTAATTGAGACTTCCCCAAATCACCGCTGCATCCCATGGGTCGACGACAGAAGTTGTTACCCCTTTCGTAGATCATGATGGTAGTAGCGAAGATCCGTTTAAATTGAAGCACTTTTTATCGGTAAATATGACACTTTGCCGTTTCTTATTCGCATAAATATGTTTCTTTGCAAGTCGCAAACGACTTATGCTCTTGCTTTAACCAACGTTTTCGTCACGATTTTCCTCTTTCAAATGTTCACAGTTCTTCGAAAGACGAACATTCCTAACATTTGTCACAATTCCAGCTTTTTTAACAATTTGTCTCGCAGTCGAGCTTGAACTTGATATACGTATTAGACCACGTTTATCTCGAGCTGTTAGACGTAATTTTTTCTTTTTCCATAATTATCGAGATCTTTTAGTGAGCTCGTTATCATTTTACGACTTCTGCTAACTGTCTTGGCCGTTTATGTCGTAGACTAATGTCTTTCGTTTAATTTCAATATCGCGTGTACTTGAATTGGATTTAATTTTTCCCCGCGAGCTATTTTTACAAATATTAATACGCACTTAACCGACTGTATTTCGCCCGAATGTTACACTTTCCGTAGCTCCCGTACGACTGAGGAGCGTAAATATTCGCGAACTTGTTCGACCCTGTTTGCCTCGAGGCTACGGATTATAATGTTTATATATTCGTTTCTGTATTTCTGAGAATTGTGTGAACAACATTCGACGTAACACACCCAAGAATATTGACGATGAGACAATCTGCGCACTCTCTCTACTTTACAATATTTACACTTTTCGTTTTTGCATTTTTGAGAAATTGCGTGTCTCGGTAATAACACACGTGGCTAATCCATATCCAAAAATATCGACCATGTGTCAATCTCTCGCATTCTCTCTACTTCACGACACAATATAAGAAAATATAGAGCACAGTATCTTTTGCCTTGAAATATATATCTATCGTTTTGTAATATTTTCACGCAACATCTCTGTTGAGAATTTATTAATTTTTTTCTCACGCGTGACTAATCTATACCCAAGGATACTGATCTGATAATTTACTTTGCGATACACAATATAAAAAAAATATAGGATGTACTATCTTTTCGTTGATATCATTAGAACTATATATCGTAATTCCGTAAAATTACATGATAATTTCGTGTTACTTGTACGCACGCAGCAGAAGCTAATAAAATTACAGAAAAACTTATTAAAACACCCGTGTGTAATGGTGTTTTAACAACCATCCCAAGTCCCCCTTACATAAATTAACGAGCTTCTGCACAGGGCCCGCTTTTTCCCTCCAGTTGCAAACGAGCGAACTCGTTTCAGCGGCGAGCGTCTTCGGTCACCTCTGACCTTTGTCATTAACGCCGTGCTTCCTTTTTCTCGTGGTCGATAACGTTGACATGAGTTTTCGGGGCCACTTTCTGCACCGTTCGCCGCCTGCCACCCACGCCTGGCGCGATTTCAGCTTGTTAACCGTTAACGACGAAAATGATCCTCGACGAAATCAAGAATTTTAATTGAGACGTAGGTAGACTACTCGGCTGCGCGAGATGTCCCATTGTAACGCGGATTCGAACAAAAGTTTCCAGCGAAACAGAAGCCATCGCGTGCGTTCCGATGCATAAACATCTGGCGAACAGGTAATTAACACCAATTAATAAATTCAAATTTAATTTGCGCCAGGCATCGTCGAGATCAGTGGCTCCTCCTCAATTGCCAACCGAACAAACGGAAAATTTAAATTCATACCGTAATTAATGCGTTCTTTGTTATCGCGTTGTTCCAAGTTACTCGAGGCTCATCCGCCCCGAACGAGACATAACCGATGCTGGAATGACGTGCCATGCACGTCGAGAATTGTTTGTCCGAAAATTGCAATATTTTCTCAGTTTCATATTTAATTTTATTTTATATTTAATATAAAAAAGAATATATTTTTATTTTATTTTTTATTTTAAGTATGACCCAGGCAAAACAAATAATAAATTTATTACTTCTCGATCATTTTCATCCAGTGATATCATACCGACGAGTTCAAAAGAAAAAGAAAACAACGAATTAGTATGTTCCCTTATTAGAGAGAAGAATGATCCCTTGCTAACCTGTTTCATAAGAGTTGCCACTAACCAATTATTTTGAGATACGGGTCGGTTTCGATTGCCCTAACGACGTGAAAGTCAAAACGTCGATCGAAGGATCGATGCTGACTGTAGTTGAGAACATAAAACAAGAGATTGGCACAATAGCCGTGATGTTAGTACTTCTTGTTAATAAAAAAAAAAAAAAAACCCGGACGAATCGTTGCCTGCGATGAATCTAAGACTATAAAATAAATTCCTTCGTCATCGACAAGAAATTCAGTCCATCAGCCAACCATATTTTACTTTAATTTTAATATATTTCGCAATGCGCTGCAACGACACTCAAAGTGCAACGACTTTTATCAAATTACACTCGAATATTCCACACTACAGGGCAAACACTTTCCGAAATCTCACGTTCGAAAACCCGAACTTACACCACGCGTTGTGTAAACCATTACCTCGATGAAACTATCATGTGAAGGAAGTCACAAGTTTCACGAGGGTCTCGGTCGTGCGAACTCGCCCCCGTGAAAAAGAGGAAGAACCTTATTCGCGACGGCATCGAACTCGACACGGTGTACAAATAGGTTCGTACAAGGCGGCTGGGAAAAGAAAGGTGAATAGTCGCGGAAGGTAAAATATCCGCGGTGGTAAGTCCGCCGCGGTGTAATGATTTAATGACGCCTACGCCGGGGCCACGTTGTTTCACAACGCGTTTCCGGTATTTATTTATGCGCGAGGCAGCGCGATAATGCACACGCCACACGGCGCTCTTTCTCACGGCTCGCGCGTAATTTTCGTCTTTAACGCGACTCGTCCGCGCCACGAGGTTCGAAACCGAATCGACCTCGCCACCTGCTCTATTAGCCGACGTTGCTCGTGTCGTTGCACGCTGTCTTACCAGGACAGGCTTATCCGTGTCCCAGAAGGAACTTTACCACGCGAAGAAACGCGATAATTTCGTCCGCGAGAACGCCAGCCAGCCAGCGGCAGCTTCGCGACGCGTTAATTAAATTAATTCCAGTAATACGAACGCCGCGACTTCCTTCAAGGGAGCGTACAACGAACGGAACACGCCGCGCGCTTTTCATGGAAGGAACGCGGCATTTTTCATTTCTGCCATGCAACTTTTTCCATAAACGCGAGGAGGATCGTCGCCGAGCGTAAACGGAACGTTTGCGTGGGACGTCTGTTGAACTTCGACGACTCGAGGTTGGCTGGATGGATTTCTCCAAGGCGTGCGAAGGTCTCTCAGGATTGTTGAAAATGATACGTTAAACTAGCGTCTCGCGATAGTAATTGCGGTCTTGGAAGTGAAGTGGAAGATGGCAAAGTTTCTTTCTCGCGTGTCCTCGGCCTGAAAGTTATTTAATTACGTGTTGGACATGTGTATAAATAAGTCGCGAGCTTGATTCGTATCTTATGTGCTACGAGGTTTAACCCTTTGCACTCGACTGTCCTCTGTAACAGGACGTCATACGTAAATTTAGCTAATAGTTAATGTTATAAAATTGTTTGTAATTGCTGATAATTAGGTGTTGATACAATATAATACAATATAATATAATATAATATAATATAATATAGTATAGTATAATATAATATAGTTTAATATAACGTAACGACATAAAAAAAATAATAAATTTTCAAAGAAAGAAATTCTTGAGGATAGAGGCATCTATGTCTTTCACAAAATAAGGCAAGAGTTTTATTTGAAATTCTTTATCAAATAATTCGTGTAAAGTATTTTTTTTAATACGTCGAGGTTTTCTTTTGCTAATGTTTCGACAAAATCTCGCCAAGATTTAGTCAAGTATCGATAAAAGATCGTTGATAAAATTATTTCACTTACAGATTACTTTAAAGAATGTAAATGCGATATTTCAAGGAGAATACGTATCGTGAAAGAAAGTAAATTAATTAATATCACACGACCCCACAAACGAAGAAACATACCTACGTCGACTGTTTTGACGAAACTTTATACGAGAGACAAAATTAAGTTCGAGCATGCGACAATAGGAAAAAGAAACGGCAGAAGCTAACGCGCGCGATGAACTGCTGGAACTTGCGATCTGATTTTTTTTTTCGAGTCTGCCCCGGCCAAGTTTCACCACGCTTGGTCTTCCAAGTTTCTTCAACGCAATCACGCTCTTGTTTATTTCAAGAAACTTCGCGGAGAGAAAGGAACTTTTCAGCATTGAATTGAAACGGAACCGCATAGATGTTAATAATAAACTTCTTTGTGAAGGGAAATTTTTTTTAATGAAAAGGGATCGTGATTGGATCGAGAACGACTTGTGATCTCCCTGGCAGAGTTAATCCTTTGTCTCGTAATATCGAGGCAGATTCCTGGCTGCCAGGATGACGGGCCAGCTATAACAAATGCTAACTACGCTCCTGGGAAATTTTAGTTTCGATCCAGACTAAAAGTCAGAAAACAAACGAAAACAAGCGTTTCGTTCTCGAATTATTTCCCAACGAATAACACGCGAGAAAGCAATAAGACGTTTGGTTACTGAAAATTATATAAATTTAGGGCAAATATTCGGGTTGAATAAAATATTCGACGTATGTGCATACATTTATATACAGGGTGTTCGGTACGAAGCTATTTACGCAATTTTCTCTTAAACCATTCGTTATAGAGAAAAATGTTTCAAATAAAACTCACGTTGTTTCAAGGGAGACATCTTATGGTGGTCACAAATCTCGTCTATGTGGTCATGTACTTTCGAGATTTCACAGTGACTTTTGTTCTTTCAAATTATTATTATCAATTTTTTGAGTTGACAATCTTGTAGCTGATTATCATGTTATTTAACTCAAAGCTCAAAGCTTCTTTTCGTTGAGCATCTAGAGATTGTTCCTTATGTGGTAACTCTGGGTGCAAATACACTGATTTATTCTGTCCCTAAACGATAGTTGCACCCTTTCCAATGTTTCGAAAGTAATTTGTTAGCAAGCGTTCCTTGCATGATTTTTCACATTATGGAAAGTAGCGTGGTCTTCCCGAAACACCTGATTTTTTAGAAAATCCACAAGAAAAATATCTTGCAATTTTCTAAAAAATCAGGTATGTATATATAATATTTTTTCAAAAGATGAAGTTACGTTCTTGCGTCTCCAAACACCTGTCAGATCGTCGATCGTTATTCAGGCAATTTCGAGCCATCGCTTCGTAAGAAATTAATTAAAGCCACGTATATACTTGATAAAAAAGTCACGAATAATTAAAGGCCCGGAGAAAGTGGCGTCTCTTTCTTTTTTTCTTTTTTTTTCTTTCTTCTTTGCAAACGCGCCAAATGACATTCCCCGGTCGCGTACTGGCGACGTGGCTCATCCTACCGCGAGACTCGACTACGAGCCACTCTCCTGGCACACCTAATTGCTGACGTCCGGCGAACGCCTCGAAGATCTATCTCCTCGCAACCGCAAGAAACGAGTCGAGCTTTTTGTCTCGCGTTGCGACAAGGACTCCCTGCTTGTTACGCGCTCTTTTGTCCCCGCGAGACACGATGCATTCCGAACGCGCTATTGACGACTATTTTCACGACAGGGCACGGGTAAACAGCCTGTATTTAATGGGGGGGGGGAGAATAAAATCGCGCGGAAATCTCCTTCACGAAAGTGTTGACCGTGTTCGATTTGTTTGAACGGGGACACAGGCGCCCGAACCGGGTCTCTATAGCTCTCAGAAAGAGCGTGCGTACAGTGGGGCGGAGGACCGTGCTTTGTTACAAGAGCTGAAAACATTCACAGTTCATTCCCGCTCGCAGGACGATTTGATTATTGTTCGCACACACGCGTGTTTCTCTGAACAGAGAGGGAGCGAAACGCAACGGGTTCGCGTGACCAGAACCGGACAAAGACGACGCTAACTCGTTTCCAGTTTCCGACTGTCTGTCCATGAGGGGACTGGGGGAGGAGTGGGGGGGGTGGTAACTTTTTCGGCGACTTTTTCAACAAATACGCCGTTAGCCGTTGAAAAAAGGAAAAAAAGAAAAAAGAGAGAGGAAAAGGACGGTATCTCTGAACCGGCCGTAACTGTTTCCAACTCCCAAATGGATCCCTGGGAAAGGTACGATCGCAGAAATTGAATATTTTGCCGGTGAACGCTCGCTCGGTGTGATCACGCCTATTCCTTTTCCCCCTATTGTCGAGGATATATTTAATAAAGATCGCAGTGGAATAAAATTCACTGGAGGGGAGGGGGAGGAGGAGGAGGAGGAGGAGGGGAAGGGTGGAACGCGAATTCCCTTTTATGACTGGGTGACACAGTCTCTATCTACGTCGAACAAAGACTCGGGATCGAGAAGCGGGCACGGCGGGAAGAAAAAGCGGGCCGGAACAATGAAAGGGATTATCGCGGACTGTATCAAACTGTCTGGTGCAAAAGGAAGCGTTCGTTTCGAAGCGTTCGTGGCGCCTATTACCGAGATTCTGCGTTCATATTTTATGTACCACTGTGTGGACAAACTGTGTCTTTATCGTTCAGAGGAGGAACGTACACTCCTGTGGCTGGAGCATTCTCTCCGTGGGTATTCTCTTCCAATTTACGATTGATTCGATTAAACGATTTTCAATCTCGAGATTTCTATAGGACTTGGAGCTCTATAGTTCCCTTGGAAATATTTTTGTAATTGCCTCTATCTTTTTCTCTCACTTGCGAAGATTGCAGAAAAAATTTTGAAATTTAGCACTTTGTCAGAAGTCATACGTACGCTCTTCGTGTCTAATAATTTTAGTTTTGAATTATACTACATTAATATTGGTAATAATATTGAGAGTTGCTTTTCTAACTTTATTTGAACGAAAAATTTTAAGTTGTATCGTAAAGGTCCAAATAAATTATTATTCAATTATTATTCAAAGGTTTATTTCAACCTCTCAGTGATATATTAAAATTAGTTTTTAAAGAAATATTTTATTCCAGATTAAACAAGACCTATAATCATATTTTCTGCATCGTCAATACTATGATTAATTCACCCATGAATTTATAATAATGTTAATACAACATATAGAATAATTTTTATATTATTTATCGTCGCCCATCGATATTATCATCGCCCTTGTCATCACCGAGAATCAAATAAATAATTTCAACTTCAGGGTCATTAACGATCATCATCCCATTAGTATACACGGTCGAGCGGCACGCGTTTTGAAAAACGAAATGCAAAATCTCCGCCCGCGTCTGGAATAATAGCCCAGCGAGCAGTTGCTCATTAAGAGGAAACGTCTCTAGAACGTTCTAGAGCATGTTCTCGATAATGAATGAAAAATAATTCGCAACGATTGGCTGGCAGACAGCGTTGCCAGTTCCTTGTCGCGGCGTGCGCAAATAAGCGAGGTAAAATTTCAAACAGCGCGAAAAGGGCAAAAAGAGGAGGAACGAGCAGAGAAAAGGGAGAGACAGACAGACAGATAGATAGATAGATAGATAGATAGCTAGATAGATAGAGAGAGAGAGAGAGAGAGTCGAACTCTCGGTGGATCTGTCAGAGCGGAATAGCACGAGTTGGAGATGGGTAGAATCCCTTGTTTAAACAGAGGCACTTCGTATCCGGTCCGACGAGCGGCGCTTCGGTCCATGAACAAATGCGACTGTTCTTTGGATACTTTAATCCCAGGGATTGGCTGTAATTTATATCATTTGCTTCTCCCCTCAAGTTTTTTTCCCTCTCCTCGCTCTACGTCGTTTTACTCCCGTCTACTTGTCTCTGTCCGTCTGTAAACCTGCCGCATCAACGAACGCTTCTCCCTGCCTCGATCGTTCACTTTCTCTCTTTCTCTCTCTTTCTCTACCCTCTCAGCTCTGTTCGTGCTCCTTTTATTTCTTCTTTCTCCCCTTTCTATCGTTATTTCGTCCGTGTCTGTTTCCACCCTCCACGCGATCGAAGGATCGAAGGATCGGCGGGGCTTTCTGCCTTTCCGGAATAATCGAGAATCGAGGAGGAGGACTCGAATATATTCCCTCCTCCCAGATTAGACGCTAGACAGTTTTCGGGGATGAGAGGGGGGCGGTTGTGTTGTTTGAAGTGTAAATAATTGCGCGAGATCAACGCGAGTCAAGAAAGCCAGAGGGAAAGAGGAGGCAAGATTAAATGGGTCTGAGGTAACCACTTCATCTTGCGAGTTTTGTTGGAAATGAAACGGTGTTTATGCTATTACAAATATCGTAGTGTTGGTGTTGCGTAGTTGGTGGAGGTATGTACAGGGTGTCCCCGTACTTTTTCCGGCACACAACTTCCCCAGTAGATCCTACAAGCGACAACAAGAAGGAAACGTTAGACAAACACAGGCTGAAAAATTCTTCGTCGGGGAATTAACAAAAATTCGAAATGCAAAAGTCGTTTATTTATTTACTTAGGTTAGTACCACTTCAAGGTGTTGTCCATTTTAAATACAGATATGACGTACTATCAAAAATTGAATTTCGGATTTCTAGTTGATTTTCATTTCATTAAACGCGTTGTGAATCCTTTGCGTTGATTCTTCACCTTTATAAACTTTCTGTGGTAAGTTCTTCGTTTTATAATACTCTCCGCAAGTAAAGATCTAATGGTGTGAAGTCTTGTGACCTTGGAGACCGGTGAACTGGTCCTCCTCGACCTATCCGTCTTTGTGAATAATGCTTAGCCATTGCTGCACTTGCACCCAAGCGAAAACTTACTATGCTTTTCGTTATAACGAAGAATTTTTGAACGTATATGTTTGTGTGACAGTTTTTCCTCATTTTCACTCGTAGTATCTATTGGCAAAGAGTGGGAACACTCTGTATATATATGTCTGTGTATGTGTGTGCAGTGAGATTAGATTTAATCGTTTGGATGATGACATGTAATATAGAAAGAGCAATTCCTCCCCGGTGTTAAAGAACGATGTTAAAAGAGTTATTGGGAGGAAGTGCAATATCCATGAAAATGCACGACTATTAACGTTTCCTGTTAACTTTTATAGTATTACTGAAAAATGACTGTAACTGGGATTTTTAAATCAAGATGATTGCAAACAGTGTACTGGATAAAATTCGCCGAATAAAACAGACACCTAGCTTTTTTCAATGGTAAATTTGTCAAAATGCAGTCACATTAAAATTGACACGCGACGAAAATACGACACGGAAGACTAAAAATTGTCGCAGCCGTGAGAAATAATCTCAAACAATTTCCTGTGTCGCGGGGGGAGAACGAGTTTCAGTCTGTAAAAATCTACAGTAACGTATTTCAATCGCGACACATGTTCTCTCATCTAATATTACAGCTGAAAATATTGGATTACTCGGTGAAATGACTTTCGCCGTTCATTGGGGTACTCGGTGCTTTAAAGGCTTCAATGTAGCGCGCAGCGTAGAAAACACCCTTACCTCTAAAGTGAAACACACACGTACATAGGAGAGGAATATTCAATGAGAAGAACTCGCAATTTTAAGACAAAAGCCTTCCAAGTTAAGCTACGTGGAAGAAGCAACTCGTAACATCGTTATGCATTCTACCATCGTTTACTATTCCTCTGCGTAACATTTTAATCTCTACCGAAATATGAATTACTTTTACGTTGCCAGTAAATACACCAGCTACATTATCCAAAGTACATTTCGAAAGTCTGCGACGAAATTGCAAAGTACAATACGACGGCGTGAGCTCCGCCAAAGAAATCTTAAATGAACGCGAGACTGAAACGTTCCAAACCGATCTGAACTCAGCAGTTTTCTTTCGCAGTTTATTACCCTACATTTGAATATTTAAATCTTATCCTCAATTTCCGATGTAATTTCATCGCGTTATTTATAAATACTCCGTTGCGCTTGATATCTTTCTACGTATTCGTTGCTGCAATCGAGTTGAGTTGATAAATTAGTATATATATATATATGCATCGAAGAAAATCTATAATAAAAATATCAAAACTTGACTGTCATCAATTCCTCACAGTGAAAATTAATTTCCATTCTATGCATTCTTTGCAGCTTATCCGATCTTCCTTTAACCTCTTGCGCTGGCAACTGATTCACGGACCATAACGAGTGACCAAGTCGTATATAAGAATTCGTCGCTTTCTTTTTGACCTCGTCGGTATATCACTGGATAGAAATTATTAAGAAGTAATAAATTTATCATTTGCTGTTGCCTGGGTTATATTTAAATGTACTTAAAACTGAGAAAATATTGCAATTTTGGGATAAGAAAAATTGTCGACGTGCGTGGCACGTCATTCCAGCGCAAGAGGTTAACTTAGCTACGCCAAAACTAAAGTGGAGGGGATCGACGAAAAGAGTAGGGACGCGAGCCGCCAGTTGGCCACCTCTCGATTAGATCATTCGAACAAAGAGCAACAGCACTGCTCCAAAAAAAACGACGAAACTGAAACTTCTCGCAAAACAAGCTAGTCGTTGAAAAAAGAAGAAGCACGTTGCAAAAGCGCAACAGTTGCTTTGATTAAATGTATACGATGTATCAAAGAAACGACACGGTCGTGAAACTTGAAACGCGAACAGCGTCGGAGAAAAACATCGACTACGCCACGGGCCGGCTTGCAATAAGATACATTTGCAAACAAAATGACAAAATCCATCACTGTTCAAACTTCTACTATCCAACGCCGCTAACCGTGAGAGAGGTCTTGCACCACGCTGGTAAAAGCAACGCGAGACACCAGTTCTCGACAGCGGCACGGACAAGTCGCAAAAAATTCAACCCCTAAGGAGACCTAAGCCGAGCTAAAAACACTCGAAAGCAAATAGCAGGGGTTCGCGCTTTATGGAAATTCGTGGCCATCGGCTGGCCGTGAGCACCGCTTTCTAGAATATTACCTCATAGACCACTGGCAACAGAGAAGTCGTTCGAGCCCGAGCCTCTTGTGAAACGAGAGACGCAGATGAGGTCGAAGCTGAATTGCAAGGACAGAGGAGGTAACCCGCGTGACATTCGAGCCCCTGTACTTGCATGAAAGCGAAGCTCGGAAATTCGGTCCGTTGCTGCCGCGTTCAACGGACGCTTCTTGGGCTATTAACGTGCCATATAATGAACTGGTATTAGAGCTACCACCCTCGGCCCTTCGTCTCCCTCCCACCCCCCGGGGACAGTTTCTGGATAAACGTTTGAATCGAGGCAAAATAAAATGAGAGCGTGCACACCATTGGACACCACGTATGTCTGTGTATGTGGGCGATTTGAATGTTGTCTCAAGGTCCTATAAAAGGAAACCTTTCCGCTCGCGCTGGACCACTCGTTAGCATGCTAATAGCTGCAGAGAGAGAGAGAGAGAGAGAGCAGGTGTTAAATTTTAGCTCTTCCGGTTCCAGCTTTCCCGCAAACCGTTCTCCCCCGTTAATGTCCGAACGCGCGGCTGTTAACTTTCCACCTTTTCGTGACCACCTCGCTACTCGCCACCCTGATCTTTTATTCCTCTTCAACGTGAGCCCCGATTCTCGTGAAAAACAAGAGACCGTTGCTCAGTGTCCAATCATGTCTGGAATTCGATTTGCAAGAAGAAGAGAACTTTGTACTTTCCACGAATTAGGTATAGGATTTTGTTTACCATTTTGGGAGAACGAGACTTTTAAATGGCACATAAAATACTTGCAAGTTTGGAATTATCGTAGAAATGCTTGTGACAAAATTTGCTATCTTTAGTAAACTAGATTCGAATATACTTGATAAATTTTCAAATTTGATTTTCCCAGAAACAAAGACTTTAACGAAGAAATTTTATCCTTCTTTCGAATCACTCCTCTCCTTAACGAACTCATAAACAGCCTAAAATGAAATCCATTCTGTCAGAAAAATGTAGCTACGCACTCACGAAGATGTTCAAGACACAAAGTGACGACCGTGGAAACCAGAAAATATCATCAGTAGCCAACGGAGGCGCACAAAGCACCGATAGAACCGATAGAACCGATAGAACCGAAAAACAAAATATCAAAGCCACCGTGTCGTGATCGAAGCGTTTCGAGCGAAGTGACAGAGACAAAAGTGATTTCCAAGAGAAGAAGCTGCCAAGCAAAGCGAAACGACACGTACAAGCCGGTGGGTTTGGTCTCATCGGTATCTGTCAGGAAAGCAAGACACGTCTTCTGATCTTAGGGACAGGAACACGATCGTTCTCGTCGGCAAACAGAGAGAGGGCCCCGAAGTTTGCTGGCCGTGGCTCGTGACGCTATTAAGGGATATGTCTGCGGTAAGATCTCTTACTCGATCCCACTGTCGCCATCGATAACTCGCTTCACCAACTACCTGCTACCGAATTCTTGATTGATTTGCCTCCGTTGCATCGCGCCCCGTCGCGGCGAAGTTATTGTTTAATGGCAATTGCTTCGCGTTCTACGATGTGAACATCAACGGAACAATGATCGTTACGATCTTGCAACGCTCACTCGGGGACGAAACGATGATTTACTCGAGGAACAACAAGTGGAATTGCTACGATCGATCGTGATTCTTGGCTCGAGAGAAACGTTGTCGTTCGAGATCTTTCAGTCTGATCAGAATGTTTCAAAGGTAGTATCTTTTATCTTCGTCTATAAATATATATAAATATAATAATGAAGTCTTGAGTAATAATAAATATATACAAACATAATAATAATATATATAAATATATATAAATATAATAATAAAGTATTAAGTAATGATTAATATATATAAACATAATAATAATAATATAATAATAAATATAACAATATATATAAATATAATAATAAAGTATTAAGTAATGATTAATATATATAAACATAATAATAATAATAATAATAACAGCAAATTCGATTAAATTACGAGCGACGACTGAAATGCTGATAAAAATTGTCGGAAACAATCGAGTTCAATCAACGTTCCTGGGATCCAGTCATAAAATCACGCGTACGGTTTTCCATCCGCGTGTCTCTCTTAATTATTCACTCCTGGATGTCCATCTCTAGAGCATGATCGATCCCAAATCTCAATCTCTCGATCAAAATTAACGCACAAAGCGCAAAGTAGTTTAGTTGCGTTACGTGTCGAATTCCAGCCACGGAATTAAATTTTCGCCGAAGACGCCCACCTACACCCAGAAACCACGTACTTTTCAAGTAAATTACCTTAGAACATCCCAGAATCTTCCCCAAGGAGGAGCCGATTAATCCTCTCGGGGCACGGGTTCAAAACACGCGAGTAGATTAATCAGGCAATAATTAACGAAGAACCGGCGTAACCCTCCCCCCCCTCTATCAGCCTCGGTAATAAGCCGCTATTAACCTCCTATTTCCACGAGTATTGTGTTTCTATGTGGGAGGTAGTTCACTTATCGCGAGAGTGTGGGGAGGGATAGACGGTTTCGTTTCAGGAAATAGGAAGTTACCCGCAACCATACGACTTGCGCCGCGAACCACGTTTAACGAGCCGTCGATTAAACCGGCGGAGTCGAGCCGAGCCGAGTCGAGTCGACATTATCTGGAAAGCGGGAGGGGGTGAACGAAGCGGCGAGGCAAGTGGAGGATCGCCTTTTCCACCGACGTCCGCAACGCTTGATCCAAGAATTTTCCGTTCTGTTTCACCGTGCTGCCCTCCCCCGTTACCGGATTCCGCGCCCGGTGCCAGGACTTTTAACAGTTCGTTTCGTACCACGTTGGCTAATTCGCCAGTCGAACCGTATTGGCCTCCGCCACCGCTCAACTATAATCTCCGTGTGTCCGTACCACTCGCTGCGAGAGTCGTCGAACTCTCGGTTGCCCCGTTTGTCGGCTCCTTTGACGCAGTGTCTGTGATTGGTCGGCTGGTTCCCGCGTAAAAAAAGTAATTTTTCCAAGGGAAACTTTCTTTCTTCCCTTTTCCTCTTATCCCTTCCGCCTGCTGATTTTCGGGCCTGTGTTTTCTACGAACCAACGTCGATTCGCGGCGGAATCTTGTTGGTTTAAGTAATTAGAGAGGATTGTGTGCGCGAACGTTTTTTAACTTGGTCTGCGAGCGACGTTCTCCTCTCCCCCGACAGAAACGATTACTTTGTGGAGGACTTTAAACAATAAACAATAAAAAAACGTTTAACGCGTGTTTTGCAGGCTCTCGTGTAGTTAGAGGAAGTTTCTTTATTCTTTTGTTCCGATTTGCCGATGTTGATAGCGAGATGGTTGCTCGGTTATATCATTAGATAATTAATGGTCCTCGTTATTTCGTTACGAAAAGGTACATCGCGTGCCGGTCAACTTTCCTTCCCGCTTCTGCTCCTTGCCTTTTGTTCTCTTTCAATTTTATCCGACCCACGAGCACGCGTGTACATTAACTCGAGCTGATTTTTATTCCGCGCTTCGTTGAAACTATTTTTCTTAATCGCGTTTTAAAATTACACGTCGAATCGTGATAAATTTAAAAAATCAACACAATCCACGCTAATCATCGATCAAAATTCTGAACCTTCTGTAACTCTAAACTCGCAGGAGGTGGCAACATAAATTTGCTACAAAAATTGTTTTGAAAAATGTTGTCACACTTTGAAAAATTATAAAAGATAAATTATATCGTAATGAATAAATGAACTGATAACTGGATTCCACCGTTGTACGTCCATTTACCTAATTCACCTCAAAAGCGAATACAGGTGGACGCGCGACAACATCGAGTTCAAAGATCGAAGCTTAATTTCTCTCTTCAGAAGTTGAAGAATCAATCGCGGCGTTCTATTTCTAACGCTAAACTTTCCAACACTCTCCTTTCAATTATTTCGTAGTAGCTACGACCACCTGGGGAAGTTTCACAAATCGCCGGTAGAAGCAACCGTGATCGCGGCAACTTTCCTCGTGCCCTATGCTAACACATAAGATAACACGAGCGTAAGAGGTCTTGAGAAACGGGGACAAAAGAGAAAAAAGAGTACGAACATGTCGATCGACGTTCAAACTGTTCGAGAGCCTATCCTGATAGATTTTACAAATAACCGGGTGTTCGAGGCGCCCCCTGCCCCAAGGGGGGGCCCCACGCTAATAGAATTTCTTCGATCCAGGCAGACCCAGGGTAAAACAACTTTAATCCAGCGCTGGGCAGAAACTTTTAAATCTTCGGTAATCTCGCCTCCGAACGAAAATTCCAACGACATTACAGCCAGTAGAGTGTAATTGTTTCTGGCTTGTGTGTCGAACGCCGATCCACTTAAACTGCGGTGTTTAACAGTGGACAAAACGCGTCGCGTGGAACACACACACACACACACACACACACACACACACATGCTTGGCGTCCGGTTCACTAAAGTTTGCATTCTTAAGGCGAAGCTTACGCGTATATTTCAGAGTCGCTTGAACACGCGAGCGTATTTTCCAAGATCAATATTTGCGGACGGTCAACTGTGATAGCAAAGTAGCAGCAACCCGGGGAGTCATAAATATATTACCTCTGAAAAGCTGGTCTAACCAAGGGGGGATTGAACTTTTCATCTGGTTAAATGCGCACGTAAGTCGGTTTATATATTTTAGGCGAAAAGTTCAGGCAGCCTACCGTTTCGACGAATTTAAATGATTAACACAATATCGCTTTCAAGGATATTATTTTGCCCGTTTTGATATTCATCGTGTTTATTAAAAGTGACGCGCGAATGTTTTAAAACAGAATTTCCTCCTCGAATTAATCGCGTCAGGTGAAAATTACGATTTCAACCTTGTTAACGTCCGTATCCATCCGTTTACTGTGTAATGAGAGAGAGAGGGGAACTTGTCGGATATGCAATACTGATAAGCGTATATGTAGTTTTTGCGTCTTTGCCTTCCGACGCTAGAAACGCAGCAAACTTCAGCGATAGAGAAACAATTATTTTCCGCGAGTTGTTTCGCGATATCGAAATTGAGTTGCCGTTCTTCGTTGATTAATTATTACATTAACTGAACGTTGGAAATCGAGAATGAACATTGATGCAAATGTTTATAGTAACGGGCATACCTGAAACTAGACGCGTTTAGATTCTCTAGAACTGCATTCTCGGTTAACGCGAATGCTCTTTCTAACGAGGGTTTAAACGATCACCGTACATCGTACTTGGACAGTGCAGAGCAAACTTTCCTTTAATTTTGTTTCAATCACCTCGAATTGAAATTTCGAAATGATCAACGTTCGCTCGAACACGTATATCGATTCATTTATTTATTTTTTTTTTTTTAAATTAAGAATTGTCACTTCCAACGAATATCTACGGCAGAAGTAAATATTCGCAGCAATTTAGAAAGTAACTGATACACAAGCTTAGATGCCTTAGGTACATTCCTCTAGCTCTAGCCAACGTGAATGTTCATTCTAATGAGGGTTTGTACGATCAGCGTCGCACCATACGTTTATCCTAATCCCTTGCACAACTGTCTATACCGTAGTCTGTAGGTGTACGTAGAACGTTCGCCCATGTACGATCGGAATATTTATCGAAATACAATTAAGCCACGTTTCACAAGAACAGGATCAGAACGTGGGAGAAACGTTAAAAAATTATGAAGCTTGCACAAGGATACCAGACGCGAAAAAAAAAAATTCTACTCTCAGGAAACTCTCGAAACGAGAACAAAAGACATTTTTGGAAATATTGCACGTTGACGCTAACTTTACATACTCTATTTTTAATTATACGATGACAAATAGTAGGACATTGTAAAATAGGAGACTGAGCATTCGATGAGAATACTGCTTCAATGAAACATTGCGTGCCCCTTGAATGTTCTTTAGATTCGAAAAGATTCAGATCGACACGCGAGATCGACTGTCCAAGGAAAGAATCGTTCTTTGATCCAGAGGCTTGTTATTCCGTGTCGGCTCGACCGTCGATAATTTTCCAACGCGGCGAACCCCGAAATTGGGTCAACCGGTGTCCCGACACCTAGAATTTTCCCGCGACTTTATCAAACTGCTCCACTACTCCAGCCCGTCAACCCTGACAATCGAAACACTCGAACCGAGCGAAACGTCAAACGACCGAGCCGATAATATCCCGTACGGCGACCAAACAAAAAAATCCAATCGAGTGGACGTGACGCGATACATCGACGTTGACCTTCGTACAAGCACTCACGGCTCTATCAGAGCTTCGACCCACCGGAAAGGAATATCCCGCGACTTCGTAAACTCCTCCATTCCTGACCTCGACGATCGCGATCGATGACGAAATACGGATAGCTGCAGATTTATCGAGTATCGAACGACGACGAGAATGATAATAGAAAAGCAATAGCATCGAAATCATCGGAGATTGTCAGAGAGGCGAAACAAAGGCTGTCGACAGAAACAGAAAGAACGCGTTACTTGATAAATGAAAACCTGTCGGGTGCGTTGAATTCTGTCAGAGTGTATTTCGAAACGATAAACGTCATTGCCTCCACCAGAGTTACTTTGGGAAATTATTCGAAGCTCGAGTAACAAAGTGAAAAATCTACGAAGTGAACGCCAAGTTAATTAGTCTCTAAAAGATGCATAGAACGGACAGAGTGAATAACAGCGTAGCGAACGGTTATAACGTTTAGCGATTCTTTGCAGTGTCTTTGACAGTGATCAGAACAGCGAGAACAGTCGTCTCGCATAAAACAGGACCGAGAAGGATCTCGACTAACGAGGCTCGCGTCTGTTTCACCGTGGTGGATGCGCCACGCAAGGACGCTTTGAACGGCTGTCTCGGCCGGTTTCGCCGCGGGAAAAGTCAGCAGCGATCCTCGAGGACCAGCAGCGTGCTCGCGGAACGTCGGAGAGAGAGAGAGAGAGAGAGAGAGAGAGAGAGAGAGAGAGAGAGAGGCAGCAGCAACCGCTTGGAGCCGCGTGTCCTAGGGTGGAGTCAGCTTCAAGAGCGACGTAGGAGAGCAACGTTCTGGGCGCGGGTGGCGGCGGGGGTGTAGGTGCTGCTGCGCCCTCGGGCAGACCGCGAATCCCGGATCGATCTCCCCCATAGCTATGACGTCATGGCCGACCCACTCTCGCGACGCCACCCTCGTTCACCGACAACCACCCTCCACCCCTTCCTCCCCCGCGCACAACCCCGCAATCCCGCAGTTCCGCAGCACCGCAACTCCAGCGACCTAGCCATCCAACCTTTCCCTTCTACGCTTCCGGCTGCCTTCCTCTCTCGCTCTTTTAACCTCTCTTTCCTCCCTCACTCTTCCACCGCTCTCTTTCTCTCTCTCTCTCTCTCTCTTTGACGGCTGGACCGCCGACCCTGGAACTACTGACGTGCACGCCAATATCGTCTACCGGCTGCACCACCGGTCCCTCATCTCCGCCGGGGAACGCCGCTCGGATTTATCCTAAACGCCTTTTTTCCCGGGGTGGGCACGGTAAAGCTGAAAGCTCCTTTCATCCGCGTTCAACCGGACAGGCGACACCTTCCGCGATGTTGATCGAGGCGAATGTCTCTGTTTCCAGAGAATACGATCTCCAAGTGGAGATACACGAGCGATCGGGAAATTGGAATGCAGCTGAACGTTTCTGCCGGGTAACTGTTACGAGGGAGGGGAGGGGAGATGTGATAATAAGGCACTGAGAGGATTTCCGGAGAAGAGGGAAGTTTGTTGGGTAAGAACGGCGGTTTTGGAAGGGCCAGAGTTGACTAATTGTACTTTGATACGAATGTTTTGCCTGTCTGCGGAACGCAAAAAATGCAGGATTTTGTCAGCGATGTAATTAAAATATCGAACTTGAGATTTGTAGTTATAATAACCGAATGTTATACGTTCATATACGTACGACTCTTCGTTTTATTAAAAATAGAAGATCACGATCCCTCTTCCTCGAAAGAAAAAATATACGTACGTTGATAATTATTTGTCGAAATACACGATTTTGTTAGTAATATAATCGTGGAAACAGAGACGTCAAACTTAAGATTTATAATTGTAATAACCAAATGTTATGCGTTCGTATACGTTCAACTCTTCGTTTTATTAAAAATAAAAGATCACGATTCCTCATTCCTCGAAAGAAAAAATATACGTACATTGATAATTATTTGTCGAAATACACGATTTTGTTTACTTAAGATTTATAATCGTAATAACCAAATTTTACACGTTCGTATACGTCCAACTCTTCGTTTTATTAAAAATAGAAGATCACCAGTCATGAAATGATTCCTCATTCCTCGAGGGAAAATGTACACGTATGTACATTGATAATTATTTACTTAATAGAAAACTATTAGATATCAGACGAAACTCAACGTCCAGCGTCAATGTATACTCCGTGTCACTCGAGTAACAAGTTTTATTTTTTCACGCGAATAGAAAATTTTACCAAAGAGAAAATTTGATAATAACAATTCCTGCGTTCCGGATGATAAAATGAACAACGTACGAAAGAAGCACCTGATCAGTCAAACTACGTAACGAGACTCTCGACTTGCTTTTTTTGTCATCAATACGAAATCACTTTCTCCCTCTATCGAATTCTATTACGAAATCACTCGTTATGCGGGAACGGATCAGCCGAGCCCTTGAGAATCTTGATTTATGGATTCACCTGGAGTTTTAAACTTCGACGTCTGGAGAAGGGAAAAGGACGAGAGAGTCGAGGAACACGGTGGGCGTTTCACCTTGACCCTTTCGAACGTTGATGCTACACGAGTCGCATTTTAACCCCCTCGCGGGATAGCTATCGTCTGAAGGGAGAAAATATGCTCGATGCTTCGACGCTCTTCGATGCTCTCTCGCAGATTGTTCGCGTGTACAAAGTAGACCTCCCTCTGTTTCTTTTTTTTTCACACACACACACACACACACACACACACACACACACAAAAAAAGAAGAAAAGAAAGCAGAAGCTAGCGAAAACGTGTCATCGCTTCTTTGTCACTGGAACGAGCGTACGTGGAAATGACGCAACTTATCTAGCCTAACAAAGCAGTCTCGCTTCGCGGGTGTACGTTTTAGTTACTTGTTCATCCTTTAAATAGTCGCCGCGGAGTTGCGGCTCGGTCGTTTCAAAGTGTGTCGTTTCTCTTTTTTTCTTCTTCTTCTCGCTCTCTTTTTTTCCTTCTCTTTTTTCCTTTTTTATACACCGAGCAACGGAAAAAGCCCCGGATGAAAACGGAGAGGATGAAAAATGTAATAACGCACTCTATTACCGCTCCTTCGTAACACTTGCCGCGGTCGCTGTAACTCGACGTGGAGTCAAGTCAAGTAACGAGCTAACGTGACTACTTTTTCAACCTAAATGCCTCTTCGACTTCGCGTTACCCATGACGCAGAAGCCGAATTACACGGCGACGCGAGCCAACACGCAGCAGTCGATCAAACGACATCGATCTATGTATCGGTAATTTCTAAAATTAGCCAGGACCTCTGAAAGTTTCACCGATAACAGAGACAGAAAGAGAGAGAGAGAGAGGGAAAGAGAGATTCCATTTTGTCGGTGAAACTGAAAGAAAACTCATCTCGCTGGCTGGGAAGAGGTTAGAGAGTATAAGAGAGTATCATTCGGTCCGCTCTCGGAATTATTCTGAACTTTTACATAAATTATTCAAAGAACGGGGCCGCGGTTCGATGTCGGCCGCAAAAATAGCAGCTAATACCGACGCCCACCTTTCGTTCGTTAACATTTTATCGAACAAGACGCTCATCTGCGAATTATACTTGCATACGCTTCCAACTATTCGCGGATTATCCGATACGCTTCCGTTCGCTCAGCAATAAACACGGCATTTCAAAATGTCGTTGCTCTTCGCTCATTAACAAACGCGTTAACAAACGCACAGCACGTCAAATCGCTTGCAAACGTAGGGAAACATTTTCAATATTCGCGACACTTTGCGAAACGTCGATAAAAGATTTAATCGCGCCCGCGGTTTCGTTCAATTTATACGTAATTCTGTGAAATATTACAGAAAAGGGACACGAGCCTTTGTAACTCGTCAAAGGAACAATACGCGCGTCGATCGTATTTCTTTTCCTTTGTTTCTCTTTTTTTTTTCCTTTTTTACTCCTCGTGCCACGCTAAAGGAAAATTCTCATTTATATCCAACTTCTCGTTTACTGCCGAACGATTGGTACGAGCGGCAAACAAATAATGCATATTTTACGTAAGAATCCGCGTTACGTAATCTAAACACGTGTAACGCTCAAGTACGTCGTTTAAAAGGACGAATCTAATTTGGTAGCCAAACACGGGCTGCATGCTGCACCGAGCAGCACAAGGTACGAGGAAACGATTCATTCGGCTTAATTGCTCCTAATAATTTCGTTTCATTTATTCGTGATAGTTTAATTTACCAAATTAAACGGCACCTCTCTCTTTTGACTTGGCGCCTGATACGGGCACCACCTCCCATTCCTGCTGCCTCCCCTTTCACCTAATTGTGGATTACCATTTGCTTACATTCGTGCTATTGTCTGGCTGCTGTTACATTGGTCTGCCATTAAACGAAAGAAGAAAGGAAAAGCACGTACAATTCGAACGTTTGCATTAAATCTAGGATAAAATGAAACGTTTCCGTAGGGGAAATTAATTCGTATTTTATTTTCGTCCTTTTCTTCCCTTTTTTTTTTTTTTTTTTGAACGTTGCGAATTTTACGAGTATTTTTTTTTAAATCGCAGGATACTTTCTTTGACGGATCATCTGTTTTATACGTTTCTCGCATTTGCTTCCCGGAAATATCGGAAATATCCCAGAAAACTGGCAATTTTTCCCTAAAAAGATGAAAAGAGAAAGAAGCCTCTTAGTCTCGCTTTGGCGCTTTTTTTTTCTACTGCCGTGCTCGAAACGCACGCCAGAAAGGAATTCCGTTCTATTTGTTATTGGCTAGCTGGCAAATAAAGCCTCGTGATTAAAAAAACAAGTACGAGCGTGGTGGCTCGTTCGCACAAACAACTAATTATACTTTCAAGCGTGGAAAAATAAATCTTATGAAATTCGCGCGAGTCGACGGTCAGAAAGGGTCGGGGGAAACTTTTACAGAGGAGGAAATTCGTGTAATTTTTAGCGGGCATTATTTTCCATTTGATCTGCTGGGAGTTTCCCATTTCCGCGGGTGTAAAACACGCGAAATAAATAATAACGCTGACGGGGGATTTTACATTAAATAAACGTACGAACGAAATTGGCCAAATTAGTTGATCACGCCGGCTGGTTTATTAAATTAATAACTGGAAGATTCATGCCGCGAGAAACGAAGAAAACTGTTCGGCCGCAATGAAAAAAATCTCATTGCCGAGAATAACTGAACGTTTAAGCTGTTCGAGTATCTTCCTTCGGTAAATATTAATTAATAATTCCGCGATAATCTACTTCGAAACTCTGGCCTGCGAACTCGTCCGACGGTCGAACGTAAAAGCTCGATGGAAAAATACGATTATCAACCCATGCCGTTTCTAAACTACCGTTGTATAATTTTCCATCTAGAAATGATCGTTTGCAAAAATACTAACGACAACAATTTCGTATTTTCCAATTTGTTGGGAACTTGCACACGCTGCGCGTAACTTCTGATTTTATGCATTACATACATACATATGTACGGTGTAACAAAAGAGCAGTTGCTAGAGAAATTACGGAGAATCTTTCGATTATATTTTTCACGGCAACACGAAATGACTAAATTCAAAACATTTATTCCCCAAGAAAAAGGGAAAGATGAACTGAACAAGGAAATATTCAACGTCTAATTCGCCCCGTATTTTTTTTGTATTTATCATCATCAACGCGAACGATCGTATTCAAACCGAAACGGCCGTGTCTGTTCGCCGGGAAATTATTCCAATTTTCTTACGCGCAAAGCTTGAAAATCGTGTATGAATGAATTCCACCTCGAGCCACAAATATCCCGTAACTTGGTCGCATAATCGGTCACACGTATACAGGACTCGATTTCGTTTCAATTAATTCCCCAGTTTTTCCACGATCGATGAATTCGACGGCCGAGCCTTCCATTAATGCTGAATTCATCGATTCGGTCCGCTCTTCTTTCACCGGCGTTCCGCGAAATTATAATGGTGTGTTCGAAAAAGGAAACAAAAGGGTTGAAAAGGGAGAGAGTACGAAAAGAAATAGAAGAAGGGGAGGAGGAGGTGGGAAATCATTTCAAACGGTTCCCTCATATACGCGTAAACATACTTTTTTACGAATTGTACGACACGAGCAATTCGGCCGGGCGCAATGGCGGAAAGAGAATCGCGCGCGTCGAAAGATCGTGGTTTTCAACAAATAACGATATAATCCGAAAAAAATGGAGTTCGCTTTTAGCTAGACATTTCCAGCCTCGGGATCCGCGAAATATCGCAGGCTTTTGTTTCCATCAAATATTTCCACCTTTTTCCCCACTTTCTTTTTTTTTTTTTTTTTAATTCGTATACACTATCGCGCGCGTGTCGGTAAATTTTTGCAAAAAAAAAAAGGAAAAAAAAGACATTCGAACTAACGAACACGCGGAGCGTAAACGCAAGGAGGGGGGAAAAATAAAATTTCAAACGTGGACGTGAAATAAGATGTATACACGATTTATATAAATATTCCTTCCGCGTTTCACTCCTGGACCGGAATGCCTCGCAATACTCTCTGGACGAACGTGATTGCATCAACAGATTACGCTCGACTGGAAATAATTTTTAATAAAAATGTAGATTCTTTTCGTCGCTCGAGTTTCGTTTTTTGCGGCCGGGCATCTTCTGCCAATCGTACGTGCCAACTATTTACGACCGCTCACACGACACTGAATCATTCGCCTAGCTCGTAAACTTCCGCGAGAATATCCACGCTCTGACGAACGTTGCAATTAAATATAAATCTCCCGACTACCAATTCTATCCAATAAATTGTAATCGCATCTCTATATCAGATAGCAAACAATTCGTTAATAAATGTAGGCATAAATATAGAAGGTACACGAGAGAATTTTTTTTTTTTTATTATCTACGAGAGATATTTGAATCCTGACGAGCTCGTCACCGATCCCCGGTTCTCGATATTTTTTTCCACGCGGCCGGAAGGATCGTCCCCGACGGTGCAAACGCGTCGGAATTAAACCGCCCGGTTTAATTTCGATTCGATCGACAATGCATTAAGCGACGGCTTAATACACGGCAATGATAACGATCTGTCCATTACCTATTCGTAAATTGTATCAATATTTATTAACGGCTGTCAGAAAAGGTAATAGCCTGGTTGAACGGTGATTTAAATAACGATTTACATAACTATTTTGATCGTGGCTGTTTACTTTCGAAAATTTCCCCGGCCGCGCAACTCCGCTACGCGCGCGCTCGTTTTAATTTCCATCCCCCGTGAGCGCGCGCAACGGAAAATATAAATCCACGACGTTAATTAAAACGCGCTCGAAATTTTCGTTTCGCGTCCCCTCTGTCTCTTTGTCGCTGGCAAGAATGTTCGCGATACACCGTGTCTTCTCGTAGCTGTAAAACCACTCTCTAATTCCCAATTCACGCGCGAATGCGACAGAGAACGCGAAACTCGAACGGTTAGCCCCGAAGAAAATCGCGCACCTAAAAATATCCTAAAAAATAGTCAAATATTCCGTCGAGTAACAGCGAATATTCCATATATTCCATATAATAATCGATGGTTCTTGGAACAAATGGGAAAAGGGCCAAAACTGTTTTTCAGTTTCGAGCGTTGGCAAGATCGAAGATTTTTGATCCTCCAATTCCTTGATCTCGACTATGTCAACCTGTGATTTGGATTTGCAAACACATTGCGCCTCCCGATCGAACGAAGAATCACTTCGATAATTTCCAACAGGATGCGCAAATATAATAACACAGTTAATCTCAAATGAAGGAACACCTCTGCGGTCTTTACTTGCAAGATACAGTGTAGTATCGTAGGTCATTGTCGTAGGTCGTTGTTAAATTATAATCTCGTAGTTGTAGTTATTATACTAGATCAAACCAAATGACCTGTAATATTTGCTGATCATAGGGATGCACGAAAAGAATCAAATAAATTTAATTTTTGCGATACACGGTGTGTCAAGAGAAAAGAAAATAAGGATAAATTCGTAAATTGCGGTCTACAAAATACACGGAGCGTCAGAAGGAAAAAATACAAGTGAAGAGGAGCCGGATAAATAAAGAAAATGGAGAGAAAGAGAGAGAGAGAGAGAGAGAGAGAAAGAGAGTTTTTATCAACTATCTCGACGATAAATACCGTGAACACGACCATGCTAAATGTTACCATTGTATTCGAATCCTCGCGCCAACATCCGTGGCGGGAAACACTTTTTCCACGATCGAGGATACGCTTCAATTACAAGGCAAACGATTTACGGGCGAGCGATAGAAGAAAAATAGGGAGTGGCGCGGCAGTCAATCCGAAATTTATGAAGCGCAGCGAAGGCCGGCTTTTCGCGGACGCTTGGAAACCGTGACACAAGCGCGCCGGCGACGCATATTGCCATACTGACGTTGACAGAAACGAAATCAGCCTTCCACCAACGCCACGTATTCGAATAAAACTCGCTTGCCAGACATGTATTTTTACAACGGCGCGGTACGAATCGCTGGGAAGAAGAAGAAGAAGAAGAAGAAGAAGCGTGTCGCGCGCGCCGAAATCCTCTTTGCGCGCGGAATCATCGTTGTCCCTCCCCTTGCCACGTCCACGCGAAACGTGGTCGTCGAACGTTCTTCAACGATCGACAGCGTTTATCGATATCGAAGTTAAATAGATATACCACGTGTCTAGTGTATTTTCAAAGTTGTGTCCCCTAGAGTAAAACTGGAGTTTCGTTCAAAGAAAAAAAAAGAGAAAAAAATTGTAAATAATATAGATACGATATGCAAAATCAAAAATTACGCTCTTTTTTCGTTTCTCAAAAGATTGTTAAAAGAAACAACAGGCAAATGAAGAAGCTACGTCCGAAGGCGAGCAACTTCGAACACCTCTCCAAATAAAAGCTCAATTACTTTCTTCAACGACGCGTTCTATTTCTAACATTTTCATCGGAATTATCGCAAAATTGATGCTCGATGTTTCTCGTGTTAAGCAAACGCAGCCGATCCCGAGACATCACGAAGCCAGCTCGAGATATTAAATCTCCGAACAACGTTACGTATCGTGGAAACGATATTTCCCACCGGTGCGAGAGCGCCATGTCGCCACAACGAAAATTCCATTTAATGACTCTTTCTTCCGCCGCAAGTGGAAGCGAAAACGACATTAACGATCGTCGCCGCTCGTTCCGTCAGAGCCACTTGCCTAATGCACTTGTGCGCATCCCAGGTGACGATATATTACGGCGTTTGTAATACACGCGAAAATGATAATGAATACACGTGTCGCTCGGGGCTAACGGAAAGCTATATCGGTCGGCTCTATGCCGGGTCGCCATTACTTGCAAACTCATGACGTTTAATATGTTAAGCAAATTGATGGATTCGCTGCAAGAAGAGGGGCTCCCGGGGCAAGAACAACAAGAGGTTTAATTTTCGCGGAATTTCTGGCGGCGTGAGGTGAAATTATTGGGAAGGGACGCGGCTTCATCGATTCGCGCAAGAAGAGAAACCTGCGTAAGATGATGGACACTTCGGAACAGAAAATACGACGCCACCGTTTTCGATCAGACGAAAAAACCCACCCGGTGAATTTATGAATAATCACACCGGTTAAACACGCATGCATACGTACGTCGTCGCTTTTTCCACTCGTCCCCGATGGCTCAGATTTCGCGGAAGAGGATAACGTGTCTCTATCGACATGTTAGTTAACTCCGTATCACGTCGACGCGGATTAATTGCACGATATATTCAAGACAATCGATACGCGTCTTAAAACTAAAGAAACCAATTGAAGAAGTGGAAAATCGAACGAATTTATCATTACGATCATCGTGAATCTACTAAAATCAAGAACAACGACTGTGAACTGTCTGTGAATTGTCCATGTTCCACTATGATTCGCCATCTTCAGACTTTCGATCCTCCATATTGCCCATATCTTGACCGAGAAAATACTAAATATTCGCATCCCCTCCAGAACACGAACATCCGAAAGTCAGCGACGAAATCTCATCCCGCGTCTGGCGCCAAACGCAGTGTCAAAGCCAGCCAGCGTGTCTCTCCGCTACAAAACGAAGCAATTCTTTAAAACTCGAGCTCGTTGCATCAGATTCCATGATTCCAGCCGAAACGCAAAGTTACATAGACGAGGAGCGTACTTCAACCACCCCCATTCCCCTGGCCAGCTCGGCACGATCGAGAGAAACCGGCCGCGCTCGACATTCGTGCAAACAGACATTCCAATTCCGCTCTTCGAAAAACGGTTTTTTCCCCCTGTTTACCGGACTTGGTAACGAACCCTGTCTCCGGGAGACAGACCAACAGCTAGCCGGTAACCGGGCATCGGGCCGCGGAGCATCAAAAACCTGTTTGCTCTCGATTTCCTCTCTGTCCCGGCGGCGAAAGAAACGCGAAAGCGGGCCGTGGCCGTTCACCGATGCTTGTTAGCCGACGTTTTCCAAGCGGAAACATTAAGACGACAAGCGAGGCGAGCTCCGGAATGCTCTTTCGCGGTCTAACCGACGACGATGCCGACGACCGTCGGTTATAATACAACAGAGCGTCGGATACCACGTTACCCCCGTTTGGCTTTTACATATTCATACTAAATCTGAACGGTATACGGCGGCGGCGACGGGGCAAGTTCTCGCAGATTAAGTACGCTATCAAGCTTCGTATTCCCGGCGCACGGTTTTCAGATGATCTCACACCACCCACCCACCCACCCCCCTCCTCCTCCCCGGCCAAACTTCTTACTAAGGAGACACTTTCCGTCTCTCCCGCTCGCGCGCGCTATCTTCACAATACCGCACGTACTATCAAAGTTATCTCAACTGCTCTATTCGAACCTTTCCCACGTCGCTCCCTCTGCCTGCCTTGCACCACTCGTTCACTGTCTTTATACACGTTTCAATGCTAGTCGTTCTACCACCTCCCGTACTCGTCGTTTTCCAACCGACTACCCCCACCCCCTTGTATTCTTGTACAGTTGCGAGTGAAATTACGTAAATTCGCGTTCAATAAGAGGTAGAAGGGCGGAAACAATTTCCCGCGTTTCAATGGCGGCACTGTTAAGCCGCGGCACGGTGACTGTGTTTAACGCGGTTATTAACATCCCCCGGGGTGAACTCGTTATACCCGGCGACTGTGTAACATCGGTCCCTTCTGCAGTTAATTGCGAGCTCAGGATTTTTCGTGTTTCTCCTTTCGTTTTTCTTTTTCGTCGCGTTTCGTGGGGGTTCTCGCGGGTGTACGCTTGGAAATTGTAACTCAATTGGTACTTCGACAATATACAGTTTCCTTAGATCACTTTCTGTCACTCGTCGCGTTTCTCAAGTTTCGTTGTCAATTGCAAGCCCACAATTTTCCATATTTTTCGTGTTTCAGACGCTTGGAAATTACAATTCGACTGTATTGCAATATATAGTTTTCTTAAGTTTCTTGGATCACTTTCCACCACTCGTCGCGTTTCTCAAATCTGGCAGTTAATTGCAAGCCCACGATATTTCTCGTGTTTCAGAAACTTTTACATTTACACTTACACTTGAAATTTATAATCTTATCGATACTTTACACCGTTTTTAAAAATCTCTGCGCCCTATTTGATTTTTCAAATTATCTTCTGTCACCTACCACGTCTCCCAAAATTTCTCAAATCTACGCGGGCATCTTTTTCCAATTAAAAATCGTAGTTGCTCTAGTTTGCCTACGTGAAACGAAAGTTATTTATTTCCTCAATGCACGAAAGAAAGGGAAAAAGGAAAAACCGATCGAGTCGTTTAAATCTACTACTTTAGACGATTACAATTGCGCGCTATAATCGCCTTATTGCTCTCGCCAGGCTATCAAACGACCGTGAATACCAATAGCTTAATAGAATCCCCATTAAAGTGTCCCTCTTGCCAGCCTATCGCGCCCAATGCAGGCAAATTCGCGACAAATTGTCCCCACTAATTTTTCCGCACGTCGAGTGCCAATTGATTTTGCATTGTCACGGCGGATTCTACGAGAGAGAGAGAGAGAGAGCGTGATTCACAAAGGTCAGTCCCCTCTCGATTTACGAGTCGAAAAATTCGCGGCAATAAAGACGCTCCTACATTTTCGAACGAAGCAATTTCGAATTAACTTCTTCGAATTTATCAACGAATTTATCATGTTCGTCGACGTCGTCGATTCGATTTCCAATCGACTGTCATTCGTTCGCTGAAATTACTACAACTTTCAGATTCACCAATTGCTGCTGTGATCACAATATAGTAGTTCACCCTGGATATTTGTACAAACTTATTGCTATGTACAAACTCGATTGCCACTGTATAGTAGTTCACTCCGGATATTTGTACAAACTTATTTTCTCAAACTCACGACTACGAAACTCGAATTAGGTTCGGAAATAAAAGTGTAAGGAGGATTCGATGTTACTAATTTTTTTACGAAAAATTTCCAAAATTTTGCATCGTCGTAGAATTTCGATGAAATTTCCAGTTAATTATTATTGATCACTCTTGATAGTTCCAGCGTTGCAAACGTAGTTGAAAAGACGGGACTTGGATAAAAAAAAATTGCATTATTTACCGATCACAGGTTCACAACAGGTACTCATTTTACGTAATTTCGCATACTATGTATATTTAATCCATTCCCGCACCTCGAATCTTCCTATGCATGCATAAAAACTCGCGATCCACCGATGTTTCGGTAGTCGACAGATTTTTCCTCTCGTTGTTTAGCGAGAAGCAAATTTTCGTTACGGAGGGGAGTCGATTGGATTCCCGAACGAGCTTTCAGCCCTTTCGTACCATCCGAAACTTGTCCTGCACCGATTGCTTTTTCGATACTTGCTTCGAGCAACTGGGTTACTGTACTGATAGATTCCTTCTTTTGTGAACTCGTCGCTGTAGAAACGGAGGATCATTTGTGTGCAGAGGTCCCGCAGCCTGGTGTGAGAGAGCCGGGTATGTGGAATCTGGGATTCTCCGCCGCTCTGAGAATTAGTTTATCGATAATATCGGTTGTCGATCGTCGATCGACAACGTTTTCCTTAAACTGCTACTTTGTACGAAGACTGAGGGGGGAAGAAACACGACAACTACTGATTTCCTGCTAGATTTACAGGAAGAACAGTTTAAAAATTTAGTAGACAATCGATCGATCTTGTGTTGACGGCCAGAGACGCATTAATATGTTTTTTGTTATCAGAATCGTACTTTATAGAGAGTTATACTATATTTTTAGAGAGATAAAATCGTCTAAATTGCTGTATGTTTTCATATCGGTTGAAAATCACAGCGAGAGAATTCCAAAATTATCTTCTTGTTTGATTTCGGAATTAACGCCAAAACTACCGACGATTAAAGCGTGAAATTTCCATCAGAGAAAGTTGAAGTCGACAAGAACAAAGAAACTTTATAATACAACGTAGAGTATACAAGCTTGTAATGAAAAATTTAAGTCTTTAAAAACACACTGTTGTACACGCCTATGTAAAATGTCTAATAAAAATTATCCATCGGTCATTTTTCGACCACTTTGACTAAACATACACTTTTCTATATTCTACAAAATTTAAATATCAACGTAAGAATCACTTACACGTAACTTTATCAACTTGTCAATTATTTTCAAAAGATTTACATCTTCTCACCGATTTACCATGTACTTGTATATTCAACATTAAGAACGGCATAATCAAAACGTAGCTGTTCGCGTTTCTCTTCTGTCAGAGTGAGACTCTTAGAACTCTCGTGCAATTTAAATTTCCCTAGGGGCATCAACATCGAAGGGAGAATTCTTTCTACCTACTAAGCATCGCAACGAATATTCACAACTCCAAGTATCTCGCGTGTTTTTTTCGAAAATTCGCGTATTTTCGAATTCCTCAGAAAACGCACGAAGATCTCGCAAGCATTATCAGAACTCGGACAATGCGTCACGCGGCGACGAGAAACGTCAGTTTACTTCTGCAAGTTGCTGCTGAAAAACGTGCCGCACTCTCCGTGATAGCGACATGACGTTTGAAACAACGTTAAAGAATACGCAAGTTCCAACACACATACATCGCCAGATGGGACTGGACAGTTTTGTTCATTCCGCTAAAAATAAGAGGAAAGGGAGGAGAGAAGAACGAGACTGGACGTTCCCTCCGTTTAAGACTCTGTTGCGAGGCTCTAAGCTTTAACAGTCGTTCTCAGAAGATTCCCTCAAAGGCGGACAGTTCTTATGAATAAAAATGAAAAGAACGAAGAAGAGGAAGATGAACGAAGCAGAGAGACAGAGACAGACAGAGAGAGAGAGAGAGAGAGATGGACAATAGAAGAAAGGAACGGTAAAACGGAGGGGGGAAAAAAAAGAAAAAGGAAAATCTTTAATTGTTCAAAGTCTCTCCCGTAGTCTCGCGTAGTCCAGACAACGTTATTCCGGCGAAACTCGGATTCAACGAGTGGCGAGAGGGCCCAGAGAAATTCCGTGGAACGCTGCTCGCTTGTGCAGAACGAGAAGTTCTCCCTCGCCTTGGGGGGTGGGGAGGGGGCTGGAAAAGAGGGAAACGGAGGAAGCGAGGCATCTTTCGCGAAACTCGCGTAGGATCATGCATACTTCCAAGAGTGTTCCTCTTGTCATTCGTCGCCGCTTGATGCTTTCCCGTTGTTCGACCTCGCTCCTCCTCGCGATCGAGTTCGAAATCTATTCGATCCTCCTCCTCCCCCTCCCCCTCCCCCACGTACTCTCGTTTCGATGATCCTGTTCGGCGGTACGACACTCCGAACTATCTCCTGCCCCGGCTATATTTCGCCCGAGGAACAAGACGGCTAGAAAGCTTACGTACACATAAGTTCTCATAGATTGTTGCTAGTTTGGAAATTGATCGAAAGAAACGGAGGGAGCTCTTCTGCAAACACTCGTCGATTTTGATGCCTGACTCGAGAAATCAATTCCAGTTACGGACACCCGTTGCATGTGCCAATTTGAGAGACAAAAGTACTCAGATAAGAGGATTTTCTGTACGCGAGCGAAGGGACAAGCGATTGACACTGAATTTCATTTATTACTTGAGACACGGTGAAATGAAATTGATGCCGTGTTTGTTTCTAAATATCTTTGTACGTGGATTGTACAGGATTGACAGTTAGTGTTCAATCCTCTTAATCATTTACGAATTTTGAATTTACTGCTCGATTTTGAAACAAAGAGCAACAAGCTAACGATGGAAGAAGCCCGATATCACCAGATTTGAAACAGCATCGAATTACGAAGCGACCGATTTCAAAGGAGAAAGAAAGAACGCAGGAACCATTTTGACAGCCAGAGCGAAATGGCTATTTACAACGATCGATTTCGTTAATTATTAAGTTCCATCTGACAACTAATTAGCGGAGATATTTTCACGCGTCGCTTTTCATGTTGTGCGTGGCCATTGAATGGTCCGTCTAAATCAATCTCGCAACATTATCAATTCTCTCAGTACCATTTCGACGCATTCAACGAATTAAAGACAGAAGATTAACGACGAATGAAAAAGTATCGCGATTACTATTTCATTTGAAACGTTCAACCACGAAGAACGCTACTTCAGTGATTCAGTAATTTCGATCGATTAATGGCATCGTTGTTAATCCAGATTAATTGTCCTGATGAATTTTGACTCATCAAGGGCCAACGTTACGTTAACGCAACATTTTCGTTTGCTATTCACATTACCAGAATCTAAACATTTTGATATTGGGGAAATTAATAAAGAAATAAAATTCGCGAACATTTTATCGTTGTATATAATGTGTATGATACATTATATATCGTATGACACATTACACGTTAAATAAACAGCATATAACATTACATGACTTCCATTTAGATTTTGGAATCTTATCAAGTTTCCAGAAATCGGAATATTTATAATATTATGACAAACAATATGAAAATTATATTAATTAAATTAATATAGTAAATTATACAATATTTCTATCATATAATAATAAAATTATATAATTAAATTATTGAATATTTATAGTTAATATGAAGACGTTATAATACTTGTACAAGTACAAGAGAAGATTCTTAGTGCGAGCATAAAAGAATTCAGTTTCACCGATCATCGCCGAATGTCACTCGACCAGTTAATTTCAAGGACGTTCACTCTTTTATGACCACGCTTTTAATCGAATTCCCAACTCTCTTTGCCTACGGGCGACCTTGCTAACCCTCCGATACCCTTCGTCTTCCATTTCCATTCTTCTCGCGAAGGATCTGACTTGAGGATCAGCGTGTACCTCGCCGAAACGATCGATGGAGCGCGTTTAAATCGCGGGTAATTTCAAATTCGATCGCGTACGAGTGAATCCCCCTCTCCGCGCGGGCGTAGCTTCGCGATTGCTTTGAGAGAGAGACGAGAGAGAGAGAGAGAGAGAGAGAGAGAGAAAGAGGTTAATAAAGAACCTCGACAAAAGGTCGATCTATGGAAATAAGCCGAGGGATGAATGACAAGTGGGAATAACAAGGATAAAAGGAATCGTAGGAGGTATGAGGCGCTGCGAGGAATCTTAAAGGATTGTAGAACACGTCGAACGAGGTTTTCAAGAGTAATTGAAATGTAGGAAAGTAAATATAGGATAGACAGATCAATGTAGGAATTTTGTACGAGCACAGATGATAAAGGGGGAGGAAATAGTAAGAGAATCTTAAGAGCATGTTGTAAACACGTATCGCGTGAATACATGTCTAACTACGAAATAGTTGTGTGAAATCATTCAGAATTTTGGTTTCACTGTGGAGGAGCACGATATGATCGATTCTGTTTGGAAATGATATTTAAATCGAATTCAAATGACTTTTTTGTACTTTGCACTTTGTACCTCGAATGTGCTAAAAATTATTTGCGATATAATTGTATATAGTTTCCAAAGCCGAGGATATTAAGAAGAGAAATACCCTGTTGTGAAAAGTCTGACGATAAAATAAAAGTATACAATAACAAAGTAATTATAAAAGTATTCAAAGTAAAAGTATCAGCTAAAAATTTCAATTCTAACAACTCTGTGACATAATCTTAACGAACGTTAACGCCTTCATGAAAATAACAAACGTTGAAACTCCCACCAATAAAAATTCGAAACCATTTAACTGGCAGCGACTTGGTAATCACGAAAGAACGTCCAACGAACCATCATTAGGGTGAAAACCCCTAAATAATGAAATCATGGGAATTCGCTCAACAGACGGACGGAGTGCGTGCGTTAGACACGAGTATGAAAAGAGGAAGTTTTGTGCAATCAAGTTTATTATATCGCGGCCGTTTATTGTGTGTATACGCGTGACGATCAATGCACAGTCGCCTAATTGTCGTATCGCCTAATTATATAGCAACAATGTCAGCAGCGATTATTAGTAGCTAATGAATTGCCGGAAACGGGCAATGTTCGTATGCATGCGAATAATAGTGGCATTGTACGTACGTACGTCGGTCTCATTGAATGGAGAGTAAAAAACGAAGAAGAGAAGAGGAACGAGTAATGACTATGTATAGGTTATCGTACGTAATAATTAATTGTCACGAAGGTCACCGTGGGTCATACCTGAAATTGCGATCCGACTCCGTTTCCACGGCTCAGGAAATATTCTCGGCATTCTATTGAAAAATACCTCATACATTAGGGGGCTTTGAGAAATCTCGCTGCGCAGATTCCTGAAGAAATTGGAAGAAACTAGTAATGAGATTCTACCTTGTGTGTACTCTCACGTACACATACTTCTTGTGCAAAGGAACATGATCATCTGCGTATTGTTAGACCAAACTCTACTGTGTTTTCCATGGTAAACGTACTACAAACGAAAAAAAGGATACGTGGTTTCGCAACGTGGATTGAAATTTAAAAGGTCTGACACCTGGATGAGCCGGAGTTACATTATTCTCAATCTTCCATTAAATTTCAATGTTCGAAACGAGGAAGCTTGTCAATCGACTGTGAATTTGTCACAAGTTTGAAAAGAACCTGTCCTCTTTCGATTTACTTGTTAATTACCTTTCATTAATTATAATTATAATCGAAATCGCCTTATTAACTACCAAAAAGTATACACTTGAGCAAGGCCAAATTGAAAAGCGACGATCGATAACAACACGAGCCACAAAATAGCGAAACCAAACACTTTCGATGCAATTTCGATCCCTTTATCAAAGTGGGAGCGATCCGTCATTTGAGCAACCACGAATGACACCCTATCCTTCGTTGAAAAGATCGCACACATACAAAAAAAGAAAAGAGAAAAAAAAACCATAATTACCAATATCGACGAGACTCGAACAATTTTTTACCCCGTCGGGGGTAGATCGATGCACAGACACGTAGAACAGCGCTCTCTCGTTTAGAATGTTGAAAAGCGAAGAGTCGCTATTGACTATAAACGATAGTCATCCGATGAAGAGATACTCGATCTCGAGCATGGCGGCGCGGCGTGCCGTGCACGATCCCGTCAACTTCCACAGGAATATTTCGCAATCCCGTAAAAACGCAAACCGTGTTGCGCGACGCTGCCTCGAATTTCGATCGAGGCCCGTTCCACGTTTGTGTGTGCAACAAATTACACGTGTCCTCCGTTTCCGGCATGTACGTGATACAGTTCTCTACACGGTGAACTCATCTTTATGCTAATGAGAGTAGGCTCTGTCACAGTGACGGCGAATCTTTTTGAGAAGCAGGTCAAATTTTGTTCATCACTTTTTTTATTACTAGCTCATGGGTCACTAAGTCAGTGGCGTCACTTGGAAAGGGGGCGGGGAGGATGGTTAAAAACTACTTTTTTTTTGGCTCTCACTTTTATAATCCTCTGAAAAGTTTACGTTTCCATTTTGTTTTACAACTTTTACTTTTGCAAGTGAAGAACAAAAAAATGTGAATGTCGACGTGAAAAAATTGATATAAAAGGGGTGACATCGTGCCCAGTAACCCCTGTACTATACATTAGATATATATACTTTATTTCTTAATATTCTTTATTGTCTGTTCTCTCTTTTGTTATATAAAAACCTAGCAAAGCTACCTATTCTGAGAATGGGATCTAGTGTGTTTTTTTAGTATTTATTACATCTGTTTAATCGTAAGCGCTGTATAAAATTTCTTGGACACAACTAACTCGTATAACATGTATACATAACCAAGTCGTAAATCCTCCATGAAACACAATTATGCATTTATTTCTCACTTTTAAACTCCAACCGAACACTTGGAATTTTCTTAACATTTTTTGAAAAGAGGGGTTCGAAGGCGTTTTCTTTTATATATATGATGACAAGTTTATAAAAATTAATGCGTGGGTCATTTAAAAAGCCTATGTGGGTCTGACCCGCGAGTCATAGGCTCGCCATCATTGCTCTATCAATAGGCTCGGACACCTTCTTTTGATTTTTCTTTTCTCTCTGATCGTGAGTAAAAGAGAAGCGAGATATCGGGAAAGAACGGTTCTTTGCATCCATTTTGCTTCCACTGAACTATCGAGACTGTCAATAGCGAAATTTTACAAGTGGCAAGTTGGTGCATCGTTGCATAGTATCAACGAATTTGATCATTTTCAGAAGAGTTTTGACAAAGAGTTGTAAAATTGTAATTACAATCTTCCAAAACCGAATACTATTGTTCTATTATATAGGTTGGTCAAAAAAAGGTAACTGCCTTTCTTTGTGTGAGAATTTTTCGTGAAAAACAGAAACTTTATTAGACAACATACTGACCATTTTGTTTGCAAGGCACGATTCAACAAGTTCTTATCTTTTTTGACAGAAAAATGTTCCAAAAACGATTTGATATTCTTATCATTAGTGGAATTTAGCGAACCAATTCTGAACCAATCAATATTATAGATATTACATAAAATATAAAAATATTATAGATATTACATAAATAATTTTTAACGAGCTTGCACAGCGTATTTGTCCTTTTCGAAAGTAACACAGTGATAGTAGTAAAATATTCCTTTTCAATTTTCCATTTTGAAAAATCGATACCAAATAAACGATTGTTAACAAAATCGTGCATTTTCATTTTTAAAAATAAGCTTGAACAATCAGAGGTTCTGAATTACGAGAAATACTGAAATTTGGTAAATAATAGAGTAAATTTTAAAAAAATTTTATAAGCAGATTTTACATTCAACGAATCTACATACTACCTACTCAAATATTATCGTTTCACAATCGTTTTTTTTTTTTTTCAATTCGGAGGTAATTTAGAGACCTTGAATTACGAGAAATACTCAATTTAGAGGTTCCGGATTAATAAATGATTAAACAAAAAAATCATACAAAATTGCAAAGAAACAAAAAACAAGTCGCTATTGTTTCACAATCGTTTTCATAAATTGATTCTAAAATTCGCGGTCAATTCACGGGCCGCGTATTTACGAAGCAGACTAACATCGTGTGCCACTCAACGATTCACGACGCCCCGGATTACGGGAAATACTCGAATCGGGATGATAGCGTGGCAGGGTGGTGGGATTGCGTGTCAACGGAATAAAAATGAAACGAGGTAAACGAGTGGGCTGCCGTTACACCGCAGTCTCACTTATCCCATGACGGTGAATGCGGTTTTTCAGCCGCGGACTGGTAATTGCTGTCGAGTCGTAAGAGCATCGAATTACAACCGAATGATTCGATTCTCTTTCTCTCTCTCTCTCTCTTCTCCCCTATCTTTTCTGTTCTTGTCATTAATTGAAAATGCAGCTAGCGTTTTCCAACGAGGTCAACTACCGTTAAAGGACCGTATCGCGAGAGAAAAGAAACTCACGGAGAACCAGTTATGTTTATCGATAAATCATTATACGCGTTAACCTCGTGAGTCGTTGTCTCATCGGAAGCTTCTCGGCTGCATTAAGATGAAAATTAATAGAGGTGAAGCAGGTTCCAAGTAACGAGACTTAATAAATGTAAATAGTATGTAGCAAGTTATTTTGAAGTACGTGTAAAAAACGACGTATTAAGACGTAAGGAGTTGTCTAGGTAAATTGATTGCTACGTTCGCGTATGGTAATTCGAGTTGCTTCTCAGTCGATGATATTTAGTGTGTCGTAAATTAAAATGGAATGCAACGTCTTGGTGGCATGTTCGTAATCTTAACTTTCAATTCATGCCTCGAACGTGCTTTCTCCGTAGAAACACCAAGAGATAATCCAAGTGACAACAATCGATCATTATTGTCTAACGTGTCGCACGTTGGAGAAAAGAACCGAATAATCCTCACTTTAAATTATCAAAAAGTGCAAAGAGGGAACTGTGATCTTTCTCACATTTCACTCGGGTAAACCTTTAAAACGCACAAGCGAAATCCAAGAGTGAAAGAGTTACATTAAAATATTTAGTTGGAGAGCCAAAGCGGCCGTAACTACCCTCCTCCCTTTGATCTTCTTTCACGTTCACCTAGCTCGAGCAACGTCTGTATCGAGCAGTGTCTTTGTTCGATTAATAAAACTTTTACACTCGCCAGCCGCGTGGCACAAAGGACGTCGACAGAAATAATATTTGAGGAAGTTGGGCACGTTATCACGGAAGTTGGACGGAAGTCGGGAGCAATGAATCGGAAACGGAAGAAATTCAGGCTCTCCCGTTTCGCTCGTTCGCGTGCTAATTTCCCCCGCATTAAATTTTCTTCTGCCCGCTAGATATTCTCGTTTAGCGTTTGCCCGTACCAAGACCAGACGAAAAGGCCACTCTTTGACAAAAGAACAACTTTCTCATAAGAGAATAGCAACTTCGAAATTATTGAAAAGAAATTCTCAGACTTTTTCGACCTTCCTAAATCCCGAATATCCTCGGGGTTAACGAGGAAAAGAAGCTGTCCCAGTTTCATCAAGGGACAACGACAGTCGGTGACAGATTTGATGAAAGTCTGACTGGCATCGCATAAATGGGACACACACGTGCACGCTGGCAATGTATCATTAATCGTCAATGACGGCGTCGTTAATCGCCGGTTAATGAGAATCCAAAGATCGCATCGCTCGTTCCCGAGATAAGCGTTACGACTCAGAAACATCGGCGCCATACACGTACACATAATACGCACGATTGTCGATCGTTGCGCGGTAATCCAAACGTTTGCAACGTTCGCCGCAATTTCGCGGGAGCAATGTAAAGCGAACAAACACGCATTAATCGCGGATGCATAATGAACTGAAAAATTAATCACATCCGTCGGTTGTTCGAAACGATTCGAATAATTTCTTTACTCTAGTTTTTCTCGCGTTCGCTGCGAATTCAACGCGAGAAATTTTCGCATGTTCCCGCCGCGCTGAAAATGTAAATTACGTTAACGGATAATTCCTCCGAACGGAAGGTAATTAAACGTATTTATTCATTAAAGGGTCTACGGCTGCATATCGGAGATCGATATGATACGGCGGCGGCGTAAAATCCAGCGGAATTTCGCGTTATTTTTATCACGTGCCGCCGTGACGACGCGCGATTCGATTGTAAACGGAGGATCAGCGCCCCTTTCGCTTTAAAATGTCCTTGCAGCTGCGGATAACGTTCAAAGAGACTATCCACATTTCGAGTTTAACGTTACTGTTTAACTGAACGTTCGTAGGAAAATTTACGAGGAGGAAATAAATCGGTGACACGATAAATTACCCTTGAACTGCTCCCCATCGATGCGACTTCGATGTTTAATCACGATGTTGGTAATTATCGTAAAACACATGTAGAAAATAAACGATACAAACGTTAACACGTATATACGTAAAAAAAGTTTTTCTGCCTGAGTAAATAGGGATATCCGTTTACTCGAAATAGGTATCCTAACTTCGTTGCCAAAATTCCAACTCGCCCGAAAAACCACGAGGACAGAACCACGTCACCGCGCAACCAATAACCGCCAGAATCGAAGTGGAAGGGAAACGAGGAGAAAACAAAGGTTCGAACAAAACCCTGTCCAAATTTTCATCTCGGTGAGCGCATAATTCTTCGTTAAAAGCTGGCTCTATCTAGCCATCGATAACACGTAACAGCCGCAGTCCTCGAAACTGCAGCGCGGTTGAGGGATCCAAAAATTTCCGTCTCTGATCGCAAGTTGCGTAAAAAAGAAAGAAAAAACAAAGGGAAAAAAGATCGAAAACTCCGCGACCAGCAACCCCGACTGGGAACCAGACTCCACAAATTTCCGCGCGCAACACGACACGGACGACAACGAGCCGCGACAAACCCACTCCGGTTTAAAGCACGCTGCCAAACTGGTCAGTCTACAGTGTGTTTCAGAAAGTTGGCGGCAAACTTCAGCGCGTGGTATTTACGTAAGGATTGAGGAGAAGTTGGATTCGATTATACGGCACGCAAATGCGTTCGATTCACACGATCGAACATGCATGTATATTCAATATGCATTGGTCACCTATTGGCCCTCTAAATTGGCCTTCGTGATCTCACCGCTTCTGAGTGATATTTCACCGATGAGAAGAGTTTGACTTTCAATTAGAGAGTCTTTTTCGACACTTGCAATTATAATACTGTACAATTATAATACGACACATACGATTTACTGATTTACTAAAAAAAATCGATCTATCTTGCTACCTTGGTCACTTTGCCCTCTCAAAATTCGTGAACTGGAGAAAATTCAATTGATCGTCCTTCTCGCAATTCCACTGCTTCCAAGTGATATTAAAATATAAATCACGAATCTTCGTGCAATCTCATTAGAACAAGCAATCCTAAATTCGTAGTATATCTCGTACGTTAATTGCATTTTCCTTGGCGAGAGGTGCGTGTGAAAAAAATCGATCGCGTTCAATTGAAACCGTTTTAGCCTCGTCCGATGAATAGCGCGTGTCGTCGAAGTTTGGCAGCAACTTTCCGAAACACCCTGTACGCGTAGAGATCGAGAGGCTTCTAACGGGCATCCGCTTCCTCGTGTCCGCCTGCAATCTGTCCACTCGCCGCAACCCCCGTCCTCCCACCCTCTTTCGCTTCGCACGCCGCCAGAGACAGAGACATTTGGCGCGCGCGCGCGCGCGTGTACTTCTGTGCCATTCCATTTAGCCTGACATTTCTCCGCGTGGACCTCGAAGAGAAAGCCTCGCGCGCACTCGAGCGAGCGAGCGAGTGCACGACGCGACAACACATAGAGAGAGACCGGTAAAGAGAGAAGAGGAAAAAGCGCGACAATGGGTGTAAAAGGGGACGAGGGCGAGGAGGGAAGGGTGGAGAAAGACGCGCGAGGTGCTCGGAGCCAAAGCGTCGCGCCAACGCAACGGTTAGCTTTACACACATCGAAGTTTCCCTGAGGAGAAGGAGGACCGGCAGTCAACCAGCATAGGTGAGCAAGGGATGATCCGACGTATGCGTCGGGGGTGAGAAAAAGGGGGAGAGAGAGAGAGACGGAGGGAGTCGAATGTCTATGTAATCCAAGCCCGTTGCATTATCTCACGACTCGTCGTCCCTGGCCCCTTTCCACCCCTTGTCACGCGGTCATAGTTTATGTTCTTTCACTGCGACTTCTCATTCTCGTTTGCTGGCCGAACAACCAAGATTCCAAGTGTATCGATCCCTCGTCTAGCCACCCCGAGGCTGCTGCACGAGGTTACTCGATCTCACCGAGAACCCTGTTAGCCTCGCGTTCCAGGGGGATGAGGCATGGTCGCGGTGGAATAGAACAGGAACAGGTACTTCGTTTCTCGTCTGGTTTGATTTTGTTTCACGCGGATGGCTGAGACGTGGCTTCCGAAGAGCTCGATGGTCGGTGACGCGACAAACGAGAGTTCAATTTGCTCGAGAATCGTTTTACAATGAGAATCGAAGGGGTGTAATCGCGAATGTTTAACGTGCCCTGACCGCGGGAAGTTGTTCAGTTTCTTCCCGACAGTCGTTAACCTTTCCCCCCTTCGAGGTTGGAACTACTCCAATTGGAGCTTCGATGAGATATCGTACGTCTACGTGTGATCAGCTAGTCAAAAATTAATTGTAAAGTAGTTACCACTTGTCAGGTGTCTGAGTACAGTTTCAAGTACAGTTTTATAAAAATAACTTGTTGCTTGACACTTGGCGCGTATACTCGTGATTCAACAACGTGTAGCTCCAGTCGCGACCTAGATAATTTTAAAATTGTTTTAACAAGTCGGCGTGATGAAAGAACATAGCTTGCCACCGAAATTTCCCCGACGATTTCTTTACTTAACAAAAATACTACGTACTTTTTATTTCCTCGAGTCACATGAAATTTTCAGATTTCGTAAATAGAGGAGTAAAAAGAAAGGCCGAGCAATTTCTGGCCACGATTAATTTCCAATTGCATCGAAAATAATTCCGAGCGAAAACGAAAGGGAAATCAATGAAGTTTCATTTATTTGAAATCGATATGTGTCTGGTAAATCGCTACCGATGAAAATTCTAAAGAAATATTAAAATTTCAATGTATCCCGCCGTTGAAGTTTGCGCTTCCGGTCCCGTTGCACTTTTATTCCCTTCCGGCAGTTCTTCTAATATTTTACAGGGTTTTCTCCTAGCACTTTTCGAAATAAATATCCCGTCGCCGGCGCGATATTAAATTCGCGGTCTCGTGCCGCCTCGTTTTTATTTAACTAGGCATCGCGCGTCAAGTCGCGCCGATTCCACTGAATATTTCACTAACAAAATTGTCTTCCTCCGCCTTCTCCGGCCGGACGTTACAAAAACCCGATATTTCAAAGTAAAAAACCGACGAGTTTTCCGTTTCATTCGGGACTTTCGGAACGGAAATGGCGAAAATGAAACCGGAGGGAAAATTAAATTGGAAAAGAAACAGAAATGAAATTACGAGATACGGGACGACGTTGAAAAATTTGCGAATTTCGTAAGTTGAAGAGACATTGACCAGACAGGCCCCGCGAAGCCGATGAAAATTAAAATATTTCATCTGCAAATGAACGTTCGTTCCAGCGGATCAGCGAAACAACGTTTGCCCGCCGTGCTCGTATCGCCGTGGAATTAATACAAATTTTCATAACTATTGGACGAGGTTATCGCAACTGTACGCGGTATTGCATATGTAATAGCCGAGCGATTAAACCGAACAACTGTAGAAACTCGTTCGAGCAGAACGGCAGTACGCGTCTTCAGTTTTACCGTGCACGGATCATTCAAACGGAATACCGCACGATTTCAAACAATCGTATCCACTGCAAAATGTTATCTCTTTCCTAAAATGTTATCTACCTTTCTGCACGACGGTCGCCTCCCTTGTTTCTGTCTCTCTTTAAACGTCCAATGATTCATCTAATACTTTCCTCGCAAAACATCTTGCGTTTCGGTGGAAATGAAAAATTTTTGTAAAACAACTAAAACTTAACCATCTAACACTTTCGTTTCGAATAACAAATGTTTCGGAACTGAAATCTATTTCGTGCAAGAAACAAATCAAATCACGATCGAACCTAAAATCGCAACCTTCTTCTCGATTGCATAAACCAAACATTCCAATTAGAAAGTTACCAGAAAGTACATTTATCTGACTGGACGACACGGAGATTCCTATTCTCCCAGCATTCAAACGTCAATCTCCTTTTTTCGTTTCGAACAATGCTCGAGTCGCGAATAAAATAGTGGCCCAAGAAAAGGACCGCGAGATTGGTTACACGCAGGAAACGAAAAAGAAAGAAAGGAAAAAAAAAGAAAGGAGGGTGAAAAGAGAAAAAGAAACAGGATTCGAAATTTTTCAATTTATCAACAAGGCTCGGCTCGCCCGTCGAAATTTCAATTCGCCAAAGAGCCGAGCGACGCGTCGCCCCGGGTCGAAGTTCCATCGAGGTCGGGCCGGAAAACAAGGACGCGCGGCGCGAAATTCACCGCGACTCAAGCAACAAATTTTTCACCGTGCCACCGATAAATCACGAGATCGCGACGTGACGCCGGATCCGCCGAATTTCAGATTGTCGCCGGCGAATATTCGCGTTTCACGCGAAATAATAGACGAGAATCGACGACGATGGAAAAGAAAGTAGAGACCGCCGTGAAGGGACAAAATGAAAGAGAACCGTGAACTTTCGTCGTCGTATTTCGGGGGGGAGGGGGGGGGGGACAGAGTTGAGTCACAATTAGAAAAAAGTGAAGGACGGTGGATGCATTTTTAAGAAGTTTTTAAAAAGTCCGAATGATGCCACTTCGATCAACGACTAGCATTTACTTTGACTTTGGATTTCGAACGGCTCGTCTGTCTCATTTCTGGCCTAAAAGTTCCTCCCTTTTAAGGGAGGAGCAGGGAACGAGAAACCGCGTAGACATAACTTTCTTCAGAGACTTTCTCTCCCGCTTCTTTCGAAGCAAACCTCCGGGTCAACGGCGATTCGACTTTTTAAATAAATTTTTGTCATTCTGTACGGACTGTTTCTCCTCTGTTCGTCGTCGAAAGAGTGAAATCGTGAAAACTAGATAAACTGCGCCCTGAAGTTGTTCGGTGTGAAACGACGATAACGAACACGCACGTGTAATTGTTTTCACGTGAGACTGCATTAATTGTTGAATGCTCATGGAAAGGGAAAGGGAAGAAAAAATTCGACAAATGAGAAATAAATATTCGCAGCAGTTTGCTGTAATTTTCCAACAATTTAACCGTGTACTGAAAGAAAGAAGAAAAGGGAACCGAGTTGAATCTCGATCACGCTTTCTTTGATTAACCGGGGAATTTTTAAAAACCTTCGCGGCGAGAGAGATGGAAAAAAAAGAAGCGAGACCGTAACGCGAGATAACAATGATCCGAGCAGTTATATTCCTTTTAAAACAATCGCGTCGAGGAGGGAACGTTCGTATCGAAATTAATTTTCAGATAAATTCTCCGCCGTCGCGGAGGTAACGAGAGAGCTGGCAAATAAAACTTTCATCCCAGCGACCTAACCGACGAACAAACAAACAAACAAACAAACAAACAAACAAATATCTTCGCCGTTCTATTTCTAAAGGGCGTCTCGATACACGGGCCGCTATTTTTCACCGAACAGAAAGCACCAACTAAATCGACAAAAGATAAGAGTGAACACAAGATACGATTTACAGCACGAAATCGACGGCGGCGCGATATATTAACAAGAGTACGTCGAACGCTCGCGAGGCAATCGGCGAAGGAAATGGAGCAAATCGAGTAAAGATCGTCAAAGACATCGACCGTCGATATTAACCATTAACGCGTTTCCATTCGTACATTCTGGCATGGTTAAACGACAAAACAAACACGTCATCGACGCGAGATTTTAAACGGATCAAAAGAAAAAAAAGAAAAAAAAAATCGAGCGAAAAATTTTAAATGACATAAATAACTAGATGACGCTATAGAAAGAAAAATACGCTTTCATTGCGCTTTTATACATATTGTAACGTGATATTTTATAAAAATTAAGCAAAACGCGCAGATTTCGCGCAACAGTCGACGTGTGAAAGAGGACGTCGTGAAATTTCACTCCGTGCGAAATTTGTTTTAATTTCATTAGCCAACTTTTAGTAACTTTCGTGTTCCGCGTGTACTGAACGATAACAAATAGACTGCAGATTTATATGCATTTGTGGGAAATTTAATGCACGTTTGACACGCAGAAACAAACGAAACGTCGAAAATCGAGATACCTGTTGGAATGTTAGAAGAAACGATCGCGGTGATTTGAAACTACTGTTTTTAACTAAATATTTCGCACAAATCTCAACTTAGTCTCCGTTCACAAAAATGTGAAACGAACACAGAGAGATCTGATAACGATATAAAAATTCCAAAAAATCTCGATATTTAATTTACGCGTTTCTATTACTATCACTATCGTCGCTCCTTCTTCCCGCTCCTTTCGCAAACGTTCCGTTTGATTTGCCCAGCAGAAAAGCAGAAGTTCTCTCCCATTGGCGAGGCCAAAGAATTCCCTCTGCAAAGAATCGTGAAATACCACAACTCTTTTGTACGTTCGCCGTAATGATGTGTAAATGAGTACAGCTTTGTAATTAATATTCTTCCCTACGACTCTCGACCGCGCGGCCAGCGCACCACCAGTCCCCACGAGTATGCATTATACGTGTAACACGCGGCAAAAATAACAACCTGTCGACCTTTTTAATATTTTCTCGAACGGCCCGAGATCTGGCGAAAGACCGATCCTTGTTTTTCAAGCGCCGGTGAAAGGAAAACGCGTGCACGGCCAACTTCTTTTTTCGCTCGACTTGGAACGACAGCGGACACACACCGCTCAGAGGAATATCAACCTGCCTCGACGTCTGCCTCACGACAAGAAAACCGTTCGATCTCTTCGATTTTCGTTCCAGTCCCCGACGTTTGCTCGCCGAGTCGCCAGAGAAATTATTAAACCAAACTCTCTGATATTACCATCGTTCGACGGGCCGTGTCTCCTCGCTCGTTGAATATTATTTTTCCCGAAATGGAAATACTCAGTTGCGAATAATATTCAATTATTATCATTGTGCGGTTCGCACACGCGTAATTTTTTTTTACACGCAAGATTTAGTTACACAGATACCCTCGAATTTCTTTCTTGCAACAATGAATCGAAGCGAGACGCGTCGATTTCGAAATTTCTATTCTTCTTTCTTTTCTTTTCTGTGCAGGTTTAAAGTTACAGCGACAGGTACTTGCACGATACATACTTGTAGTTTATAGTATAGATTAAGTATTAAAGTGTTCTCTTCAGATGATTTTAGAGAGTCAAGGCAATGGTGGGATTAATCCTATGAAATCTTCTCTGCCACGCAAAATTTGTGCATTTATATAGAATGCGTCGAGTTGTGAGAGATTTTTGACATCTGTTGCAGAAGAGAAGGATTCGATGGATTATTTTAGTATCCTTGATCGAGCCAGTATTCTCATCGAACTATAATTCTTAATTAGCTTTTTTGGTTAATCCGTTAAAAGAAATTTCTTGGTAGATGTCATTTACTACGTTGTGGATCTTCGTTCGATTTGATGTTATCCACAGTCGGTTCCATTCGTTCGTAACGCAGATTTTTATATAATGTATAAGTTTTTAATACAGGAGAGCTATCGTTGGCGTATTGGTAGGACCAATGCTTCCTTGGCATTCAAGTTTCCAGCGATCTTGATAAGAATGTATCCAGACTATTGTTACATTTCTGTTCCGAGTTGGAAAGTTCAGTGTAAATTGCAGAAACGTTATTAATGATGTCACTTTTGTCCCCTTCCATTGTATTTGATAAGGCTTTGATTATACTCATAGTCAAGTTACATTGTCCGTGCAACCGTTCGGAGTATCATAAATTGCTCAATGAAATTTTTCTATCACTGCTCGTTATTAATATACTTCTCGGAATGTTTGAATTAAACTGTGTAAAAAAAAGTAAATTTCTCGTACAGTGTCATGATGAAAAAATATTGCTCAATGCGGCTGTAAAGTAACGACAAACGCTTCGCAGTAATTGAGAAACATCTACGATTCTCATATATTTTCCCATAGCTCAAATTATCCATGCCAAAGTATACACCGTTTGAGAATATTTAGCCAGCAATTTACCTCACCCCCTCCCTCCCAGCGGCCGTCCGTATATTCAAGTTCGATGTAATTCTCGAAACGATTCAATATACATCAGGCAAACCAATTTCAATTTTAAATCTCGCAACGCTCGCGTCCCTCCTTCCGTTTGCGTTTGCTCCGTGAGTTTTAATATTTCCGGATATTCTCAGCCTCGGTGCATCCTTTCGGAATTCCCACCCGTGAAGAGAGGCAAATCCGCAAGGAGAGGCGCGCGCGTTTCCTCTCTTTTCTTCTCCTCCTCATTTCTTCTTTTTCTTTCTTTCTTCTTCTTCTTCATCCCCGTCTCCGGGAGACGCCGACACGATCCCTTTAATTCCACGCGACCCATCATCGCATCGGTCGTCCATCCCTCTCCGTGCCGTCCGCGAAATTAGGTAATTATAACCCCCGGCAAAAATCAGATGGTAACGAAATTCAGAATCGGAATATACGTTAATCCCGATGGGAGACACGCCGGGAGGAATCGCAGGGAAATATGAAAATCGTCCGATTCGCGCCGGACGAGAAAAGGGGAGGAGGGGAAGGGAGAGAGAGGAAAAGTGAAAAAGAAAAAAGAAAACAGGAGAAGTAGAAGACGAACTGGCCTCGAGAATCTCATCTCTGAATTACATCGTCTCCGTTGGCACGTTCGTCGTCGGTCAGGAAACTTCGCGCTGAAATTGTAATTCGTTCTGGTCGAAGATACGAGTTCAACCCTCCTCTCTCGCTCTCTCTCTCTCTCTCTTTTTTCTTTTTAGAGACGAAAGATTGAAAAGAAATGGCGAAATGTCGTTAGGCACACTATAGAGCCGGGAAACTAAAAAGCTTGGCGCGCAAGGCGCACAAGGGGGATGAAAATCGGAAGGGGGCGGATTGATGCAACTTCGAACGTCTCGTTTGCAACCTTGTACAACTGAGACGACAGTTTCCCAATATTTAATATCGGATCGAACGACAAACCGAGCGATTTAATGCGGATCCGTGGCGATCAATTATCGAATCGATCCCCTGATTAAATGCGGGACGCATCTTCCGGTTAATTAGCCGTTATGACTATTAGCACTTACACAATTACGAGGAAATAGTTCTATGGTGGACGACCTCTTATCGACACATGCTCGTTTCCATAAATCATTCGTAGCTCGCAATACATCTGTCGTGAAAAATGTTTCCAAGTTTAACGAGATACAATATACCGTCTTTAGATTTAATTTTAAAGTGCTTCCGTATGTGTAAAATTAATGAACACTGCAAGTCCACTTTGAACATTTGAGATGTTCAAGTGAAATGTTACATTGAGAATCTATAAATATTACTTCAACCATTCGTTGTAAAGAGATTATTATATTTGAAAGAACAAAATAACAGAGAAGAGGGATTGGTTTGTTTTAAGAATTCTGTCAAAGTATAATTCATCAATCGTCGAAGTCAGAAGTGCTGAGCAGTATGTCTCGTTCACAACGGTAATAAAATATCCTTTGACGCGTGGTAATCTAGGTAAGGTGACAAATCACCTCTCGAATTGTCAAATCTACCTTAACCTTCACTCGAATACACACCATTGCCTATCGATAGCGCAGCACGTATTTTTCCACAATCAATCACGGCATCAAAAATAATATGAGAGACGCTTTTCCAAAATTCGAGAAATTGAGAATTTCAGGAACAGAAAAGAACAGAAAAGCAATATTTTCCTGAACGTTGAACAACAATCGGAGAATCTTTCGAAGAATTTTTATCTTCTCTAAATTGCACACCGTACGAATTGTATAGAAATACGAAGACGTTTTTACAGAGCAAATAAATACATAACATTATAAATGTTATTCAATGCTCAAAAATTCACCAATGACTAAAATATGAAATTTCAGAGAAATCGCGATAAATATATCGCTGTAATCGTAATACATTTACAAAGTATCCATGAAAAATTATATTTTCTCATTTTTTTACTACTCTGATAACTCCAGCATAAATACTCTTTACTTATCCGTCTACACAAATCGCTCAAAGAACAAACAACCACCAGCATTCTCCTCAAGATTACACTCCACTAGAGGAACACCCCGAAGAAGAAGAAAAAACCAGCCTCTCTTACACGTTTCTCATTTTCCCTAAAATGCTCAACGCATTACGACCGACAAAGGAATCACGCTGTTCGTTTTCGAGCCGTCAAGTCTCAAAAGGGAAGACACTGTACACGCGACAAACAACGAAAACCCGTGCCAAACTGTATGCAAATAATAATAACGAAACGACCACGCCAACGAGAGGACGAGGGACAGAGGGGAGAGAAAAAAAGGAAAACAGAAATTCGGTCGACATTCGTCGGGGACACGGGGTCGTGGTTCCATTTACCGAGTGATTGGTCAGCTGAATGATTGGATGGCCGCCTTTTGGCGCAATTTTGCCAGATCCAATTCCCGCCGCGTATTTTCTTTATCACGTTCGAGCTTCAATCGGTCGGCGAGCTTCTCGTGCGCGGCTACCGTTTGCCCTGGACCTCGGCTACGCACGCTCGTTCGAAATCAACTTCAACTTCTAATTACTTCTCAAAACGCTCTCGTCGAAATAATTAACCCGAAGTGGGGCCTTAATAACTTAACGAACGAGCGCACGGACGTTTCCACTCGTCGCTTCCCTTTATCCCTCCTTTCCCTTTGCCTTTTTCCATTTCTCTTTTCCCACCCAGCCAGGGGTTTCGTGCAAGTTTCCAACGCAAGTATACCACCACGAAGGTTTATCCCGTATCGTGATACCGCCGTCGCATGCTACAAAGTAGTTTCCATTGATTCTGGAGTAGCTACTCTTTCCTGTTTTTTGCGGCCCTCGTTTATAACCCTTGGAAAATAGCGTTTCGACAACTTTTGAGAGCGATATTGGTTTTCATGGTACGCTCGAGTCTTCTTGGAAACGGCGTTTAACACCGTTTCTGGTCAAATTGGTTTCTTCCTTTTTTTTTTCTTTTTTTTTTCGAAAGTCAAGGTTTGATAAACGTACAGTAGAGAAATTATACTGGGTGAGTCACCCGAGACCAGAAGTCGAAATTGTTTCGAAACGATTGACTGTGTCAAAAAATTGATCAAACTATTTAGTATCAAAAATGTTGAATTCTAGACAAAGTTGAATGGTTTTGAATTGATTGACGTAATTAATATCTTTTAATGTTGATGACGAGCTGAATCGAATAATGTCTTGCAAAATGTATGATTTCGATTGAAAAAAAAACAAACTTGACCTTTAATCGTTTTCTACACATCAGCATTAAAAAATAACAATTATATCAATGCTTCTCTCGAAACCGTTTAACTTTTGTCTGAAACATTTTTCGATGTAATTGATCGTTTCGAAAATATTCCAGTTTCTAGTTCTTAGACGACTCATCCTGTATATCTCCTAAACGTTCATGCCAAATTGAGTTAGCGATATATTTTCCTCGTCTTAAATACATTAAGGCGGCGTAAAAGAACGATTCAAATCAGAAGAGCTAACGAAATCAAAAGAGAGTAGAAGCGCATTGTACGGAGTAGCCAGTTTACTTTGTCAAAAATAATGTCCCCGAAATACGACGTTTAATGTAAACGCCTTTTTCAATTCCAGACGATCTATATTAAATAAAATGAAAAACTGGCGAAAGAACAAAAGCGCGGTAGGTAGTGGTTAATTGTAGTCACCCGAAGGCGACACTTAATATACCGCCATTTCAAATTTACAATAATCCATACCGAGAAAGCCATCAAATAAAAGAAAGAATAGAAAAGCGTAGTTCCCGGCTATTTCGTTGAAACGTTACTAATTTTTTCGACGATTCTGCGCTACAGTAAAATCCCCGTTACGTGAGCTAATTGATAGACAAAAGTGTTCAGATAGGAGAATTTTCAGCGATTTATTACTAGCACTGAAGTTGTTACTTATTACACAGTGAAATAAAATTTTCTTTTTTCTTTCTAAATATCTTTATACATAGATTACACAAACAAAAAGATATTAACGTTCAGTGCTAGTGTTCAGATTGTTTTCCGTCAATAAAGGCTTTCGACTTGTTGAAATATTTCCTATTTCCTTTTGCTCTAAATAGTTTTCAATAGCGAGTTTCCGGTTTTTTTTTATATCGGCGATGGGTGACTTTACAATACCATATTTTTGTACTAAACCACACTCAAATTCTTTAATTATGTTACTTCTTTTTTGATTACGATACAAGTCACATCATGTAACTTTATACGGTACTACGTCGATTTCAAATCACGTCGAATCATCGTGAATTGATCTCATTCTACGAGAAGTATATGAACACATTTATACTCGTATAAACGCTTTTATTATAATACACAGGGTGGCGATTAAAAAACTGAAGAGTCGTAACTTGTTCATTTTCAATCTTTTTTATTTTCTTTTTTTGTAGGTCATAGGGAAAAATACCGAAAAAATCCATTAATTATATTTCCAAATAAAATAATAAAAAATTAAAAAAACATGTGTTTGCAAAAGTTATTTTTGTTTTATATCATTTATCGTTTATCTTTCAGTAATTACCCTACATATTTATGTATGAAATACATACATGTTGTAATATGTATGAAATACACACGTATTGAAATATGTATGAAATACGCAGTTCATATGTTCAAACAATAGATCAATTACATGTTCGTATAAGAAAACGTTCGCGTAATAGGAGTTCATGCGACGAAGGTTCCGCTGCACTTCAAATTTCGAAATACCGCGCCGCGATTTTTCAACTCTTTCGTCACGTCCTAACCTATTCCAATACGTCCTCGCCGACGCGCCAATGATTGACGATTTATCGAAAATCGTTCGGACATCGTTCGTACAATTGGACACTTACCTTTCACAATGGCGGTGGTGGAAAAAACGGTGAATATCAGGATCAGCCTCATCGGTGACAGTCTCATTCCGTACTCCTTCATGGTTAGAACGAATCCGCTACAGGAACATAGATGAACACACCGAGAACACAAAACTCCGGTTCACTCGCGCACCGACAACGTACTTGTATTTATCCCGTTTCGAGAAATAAGTCACTTCACAGTTTTATTACGCGCACACGGCACTGTTATGCTATTTATTCTTCGTACGATCGACGTTTCGAAAACATTCGAAAATGTTTACTCCGAAACGGATGAACACGCACGCCCGAGACACCTTCGTTCAATCTTGCGTTTCAGGAGTCCATCGAGTACGATTCCGCGTAATTTCTCGATAATATTGTTTCACGCGCGGATCTCAGATGACCGATCGATTATCACTTCCACAGAGAAACGAACATCACCGCGAAACATCCCCGTTATCCGTTGGTATTCCTTTTCTACACTTGGTCATTCGCTTTTTTTCGCGTAACACTTCTCCCGGCGTATCCTTCACCTTCACTTTGAAGGAAAAACGGACTGAATTCGTAACGGACCACCAACGCTCGAGAATCACAACCGACAAGTTCGATAACCGTGGCGGAGCGCGTCTGATTGGTCCAGGAATAATCGAACGGAAAAATCGAATCGAGCTTAACCTCTCGATAGAACCGTGCAACGTCAGATGTCAAAAAACAGTGTCTCCATAGCAACCGTCAGATACGCGCATTTCACTTGCCCGTGGATTTCAAATCATATATATATATATATATGTACCTTTGCCGTTATTTCTCGGTTTTGCACTCGGTCTCCTTTCGAACGCGAGCAACGTCAAGACGTAATCATATTCGACAGCGAGAGACGAACAGCACGGGGGCTGGCGATCGACGCGTTCTAGGGATCGATCTATCGGAACGGCGGGATGGTGGGGGGAGGGTTGAAGGGTGGGAGGGGGAGTAACACTGCACCGCGAGTTCACTCGTAACAGGTGAATTGTCAACTAACGCGGAATCACCGCATTCGTACTCGTTGGCCACCGGCAGCTCCGAAACCAGAGTGTCGCTCGCTCGAGCATCCACGCGAGAATCGGCTTTATTTCTCCGGCCGTGTCGTCCGTTTTCAAACACGAACATCGATGACACCGATCATCACCCTGTTTTTTCCGCCGGCTTTCACTCAAACTTTCGCGCTGTGTTTTCTTTCTCTCGGCGGTCAGCGCTCCGTCGATGTCAATCGCCCGGTGACTTTTCAACGCTCCGCTTGCCGCGCTACAAACGGAGAAACAACGTGGCGATTCGCGTATCACTTGCAAAGAACGACCCGACACGGGGACACGTACTTATCAACGAATCGCGCGACGAAGAAGCAAAATCCACCATGTACCACCGCACACCTACGCGGGAGTGTGAACACTGTGGAATCGCTCGAAAGGGAAGGAGGCCTCTGCCCCCGCAGAGATCCACGGAGATTGCCGAGCGGAGCCGAGCAGCCACGAGCGTACCGACCACCAGCATCCAACTGCACCTCCCAACCCCTACCGGCTGCGAGCGCAGTGCGCACGCAAAGCACTTGACACGACGAGCACGGAGAAGAACAACGCAGATGCGGAAAATCGACGGGAAACGTCGTCAAGATACCGTGGATCGTACGATGGGCATGGGGGCGAACCGATTGTGTTTTGGATCTTTCATTCGCCCCCCCGTTCTGCTCCCCTGCAATCTCCTCGAACGTCGTGCACATTGGAAAGCGCATCACTTTTTAAGCGGAACGTATGTGCGCGCCGCATAGCTAATGGAAAAATGGGAAGCGTAATCCGATGCGAGAAATGGAACAGGAATTTATCAATGGTAGAGGAGCGAGCGATTAAAAGAAATAACTTCCTAAAATTAGAAATAACGATAACGAGAGAGGGAAAAAAAGTAGTTCTTGAAAAGTACGGACTTCGATTAATGGAAAGACTAAATGGAGATGTAATTCTTCTTTGAAAGTATTATTCGGAATTGATATTATTATAAATGTGTATTTCATCGTTAATGCTACGCTCTTTTACCTTCTTGAAATTATTTATAATGACATCTTATTATAAATAAAGATCACCTAAACAAACACCGATATCCGTTTGAAATTAAATTATTTAGTACTTGGCATATTTTTTTAAATAAAATTTCACACGACTCTCAAAAAGAGGAAATTTTGTAATGTAACAAAAATTTCCAATTCAATATTATCCAGTTACGTCACCCGGTATAGTTTAATTCAACATCTGGCGTGCATACGTGCACGCAAGCAGTACAGAATTTAATAAATAAACTTTTGGTTTCAATTTATATTTCAAAATTTCTACGAAAATTATGTTACAAACTTTCTACGGAAAAATTCTTGTTCATTTTTCGATCATTAGCAAAATGACTATTTCAAAAATATTTAACATTTTCTCCCCTATCAACAGTGTCACATACGAATTGTGGATTAAATTACAAAAATATAATTAAAATTCCAACAATTTCTATCTTATGAGGAATGTAAACCGGAAACTATATTACAAAGTAAATTCTTCATTCGATAAGATATTTAACTTTATAATGAAACTTTTCTTTATTTTAGAGATACAGTGATAATATTTTAAAATTTTTTCAAAGTAATGAATATTTCCATATTATTTTAAGCGATGTAATTCATTAACAAATGAATATAATGTATATAGACATTAAATACTTGAAGCGTAGATTCAATAAAGCAGTCTTTCATTAATTATTCGTTATGATTTGAAGAATATGAATTATCTGAAATGCGCAAGTAATCCACTATATTCAATATATTCAATTGCAAAATAAATATTTAAGGAAAAAGAAGATTAAAGTCTGTTTCTGTTTTTCTCTTTCTTCCTCTCGCTTAGCACAAGTCTACCTACTTCGGCTACAAATCATTCGCTACTTGTAACTTTTCAAAAAGAGGAAGGTAAGAGTTTGCAACCCACCTGCTACAAGGTAATAACTATCAAGTGCATACGAAGTGTATTGTTTCCAGAAATAAATCATAACTCGAAATTAATTACCGTATGCTTCCAATTATCCTTTTCGTTTAATTATATAATTGAATTCTTTATCTCACATTTTACTGCATGAAAAAGACAAGTTGGATGCAAAAGTTTGTGTTTTAAATAAATAGATCAGTGAGAATGTATTAGCGACAAAATTCGAAATGCTTCCCTTTATTATCTTTATTTACAATATTCATAGAGCAATCTTTTTATGGCAAAGATCGATAAAAAGTTACAATCTATGAGAAATCTTCGACGATTCAATCTTCGTCGATATTTTTATAAAATATAAATTTCACAATATTTGAACACAGATCTTTGTATATAAAGGAGCGAATATTCATTTCGAGAATAAAAAAAAAAAAGAAACGTTATGCCACTGACGGTTCGCATATCCTCTATGTTCTACATCACAATCAACGTGTATTATAACTTGAACAATACAAAATCCACGCGTGATAATTATCTCCTGTGACTGGTACATCGTTATTTGAAAAGGAGGGTGATAGAATAATACGATAAGCGTATTATATAAAATACATGTTACGTTTATATATACAGGATGTTTCATAAGATCTGAGGTATTTAAAAAATGAGATTCCTAATTTGAAAACAATGTTTTTTTTCAAATAAAATCCTAATCCACGATCGAAAAATAAATAAATAAATAAATATTTAATAAGAATAAATTACGATAAGAATAATATAAAAAAATATTTGTTTCCTTAAATTTTAAAAAAAGGAAATCAATGTAAATTGATTTGCAATATATAAATAAAGAAAATGATTGTAAAGGTAACACAAAACGAAAAAAAATGCCTGGCGTAAGTCAATTTTCTTATTTCAAATTGCTATGACAGATATCCTACGCCTTTATTTTCCGTTTCGATGCTTTGTGAGTTTCATGGCGGAGAAAATCCCAGACTCGTTCGAAAGCATATTACATACGTAATGTTGCTTTCGAAGATCACTGAAAGTAACAAGTCAGCTTTCGAAATCTCAAACTCAAGGACCATTGAATCATATATAACTCTTATTGCAAACGTGCAAGATAGGCCAGAGAGTCTCTCATTTTCTAAACATATCGTATCTTAATGAACACCCTAAATATAGAGGGTGAGTCTTTTATCAGTCGTCACTCGGTTTTCTAAATTCTCTTTATGTAGGATCGCGTGCTTCAAAACGGAAGCTTCGAAACGGCTGTTCGAGGAAAGTTCCTTCCTGAAACGTTCGCGGGGAACAAGAATTGATAGAAAATTCACCCTACGTGTAAAATAGATAATTAACACAAAAACGAAAACAAATAAATACGCTAAAATTAAAACATATTTGTCAATATAAATTGTAGTGTGCGGCATTCTAACTTGCTTTGGCATTCTACGTATTTTTCTTCTATTTCTTTGCTCTCGTATTTCTTTGTCTTTGTTTCGGACATACGAGACAAAAGTAAACGATTTCATCCTAAAACAAGAATTGTCCTCCGACACCTCTGCAGAAACGACATTAGGTAAAAAGAAAAAAGAGATTTCGTTCTCCTCTTTTCTTTTTTTTTCTTGCTTCTTTCTTTGCCGTTTTTTTCTCTGATTCTTTCTCTTTCTTTTTCAACAAGGCTATTCGTCGAAGGGATTACAGAGAATGCTAATGAAATTTCCGCTATATTTACCACGAATGTCCCTGTAGTCTTTGAGGAACTCGTATCGTGAACAATAGATGTTTTAATGTATATGGATTCGTGTACATGCACCAACTTCGACTGCGTCTGTATACGTGCGTAACTGGATTTGTGTGTGTAGATATAAATATGTATGTACACACGCGCAAAGGGAAGGAAGATAGGGTGAAACGAAATGGGGCAGAAAACACAATGTGTGACAGCAAATCGCGAAGAAGAAAATTTGTTTTGTTGGTATTCATTTCTTTCAGTCTTATAAGTACCTATACTAATCACGAAGATTATGATAAACCTTACAGTTTAACGCTAGAATTCACAACGTAACGTGTTCAACTTGCTGGTAATGTAAGTCAATATTGCTTTTTGCTTTCGAGGCTCCTCTTTTTTTCATTCTTTCTATAATTAATATGCACAAGAGACAGAAGCATTAGATCTCCACAATCTTCTCGTTCTGATCATTATCGAATTCATCAATTCAGTTTAAACGTAGCCTGATTTTTCAATTGTTCAAATAACGTTTAAAAGAAACATCGTGAAAACAAGGAAAATGTAAAAATAATCTCCCTAAGAAACGAATGTCATCGATCGAAATTACTGTCGTCAAGAGTTTCATTAACATAAAATCGTTTAAAAATTTGAAGCAAGACAAGGGGGGTGGGGGGGAGGGCAAATACCTTCCGAGTGACCGAACGATACTTCGAGGTATAAATGCTTATAAAACTGCTCCGTCGCGAAATATGTTACTTCTAAATATTGTATACTGATTCACCGTCACATTACATCTTGAATTAGGCGAACCACCATCAACGATTTACGTAATTTCTCTCTGTGTAAAAGAACACTTAAAATTATCAAATGGAGACAAAAATATGATTATCTAAAATATATAATGTGTGTGTGTGTGTGTGTGTGTGTGTATGTATACTAGTCGAATCCCTCACTGTGCATCCAGGCAAATCGAACACTCGTTTGCCTTACCCCAGTTTCGCTTTTCCATCGAAAAGCAAAACCGACTGGATATCTCGTGACGTATCTTTGTAGCGTTTCCAACAGGAAACAATCTTAAAGACACGTATAAAAAAAAAAAGAAAAAAAAAAGAAGAAAAAGAAAAGGAGGAAGAGGAAATGCTTTTTTCATAAGGCACGTGGCAGAAATGCGATACTCTTGACGAACTCTTGGAGCAAAAATTGTAAAATTTGAAAAAATAACGTTAAGGATCACGCGATCAACTTTATCCCGAAAGACCCGTGTGTCTTGTAGAATTCTGAAAGTATTCCCGAATGTATAAATCTTATTCCTAGTTATACCGAACTTATATTTTTCTTTATCACGCAGTCTTTAACAAGGCACTTCTTTTCCGCGTTTCCCTTATACGAATAAATTGTTGGTGAAAAAAGGCCGCAATATTCCTAGACGTAGGTGCGTACGAAACAAGAGGAAATCAATTCCGTTCTCATTACAGAAGTTACTTTGGTAATGACTAGGTCATGCACTATCGCTACGCAACGATATATCGTGGTTCCTCGCTATGTCGTGGCGATTGACTTTGCTTCTCCGTTATTAATGGTAATAAAGGGAACTAATATATCGTTTAATATTATGGCTGTGTAGACGTATCGCTCGCGCATACGTACATTAGGACTTCTAGATAGGATCTGAAGTGCTGAAAGGCGAAGCAGAGACGCTCTCGAAACCGGTCGAAACATTTTTTGATTTTCTCCTTAATTCTACCTCCCATTTTATTCGTCGTTCATCGTTCGCTTCCACTCCATCATTTAACCATTCGATCTTGCTACGCTCCTCTCTGACGCATCCACTAGAAAGAAATTCTTTCGTCGTTCGTCGAAAAAAGCAATACAAAAGTAAAGACAGTGGAACAAGCATGTGTACCAATGTTTGCTAAGAAAGGTTCTCGTAAATGAAAGATAAAGTACGGAAAATTATATCTCTCTGACTTGCTCGTTATACGCTCGAGAGAACTCGATCTCTTTAAAGGATAATCTTTAAAAAGGGAAGACTAACTCGACATTGAACGTTATAAATTAAAACTGAATGCGGTAATTGCTCGGGCGAGGAATGGATCTCGCTTTGGAAGGAGGTAACGACGACGTTGACGCCTCGCTGCTAGCAGTGCCGCCGGAATCGCGTCCTCCGCTCTTGCTGCTCACCGTGCTTCCAGTACTTTGTCCTCGTGAACCAGTCTGCTTCCTCGAAGTGCCATCACTGAGACGACCGTACTCCCCGATACGACGAGACGGTGGAGGTATCAGGGAGCGGCTCTGTACTTCCCTGTGCTTCGTTTCTGAACCCGACGGTTGTTTCTTACGAATGTTTTCACCTTGGAGACGCTCGTACTCGTGACTTATCGTGGAAGACGGCTTTTTCACCGAGTTATTAACGACCAATTGTTCCGTTCCGGATGATTTCTTTCGACGCTGAGCCTTCGTATCAAATCTGCCGTACTCGATGGTGCAGTTGCTCGTATCGCGTACCTTCATGCTCGCAGGCGTGTCCAAAGTCGGACCTGGATCCGATTTCTTACGAGCCTCCGTGTCGCTCAGTCTACAATAACGCGAGCTCGTCGACTTCAGATTCTTCGGCGGTCGCGGTAACGAACTGGGAGGAAGACTACCCGCACGGCGTGGTTCACCCTCTTGCATTCTCTGTCTCTGCGAGCTTCTGCCCTGCTTCTCCAATAGCATCATATCTTCGGGCTTACCATCCGACAATCTCGATACAGTGCCTTTCAGCCTCGAGGCTGCACTCGCAAACTCCATGATACCCGGCGAGACCTCGCCACCGGAGTCGTCCAATAAGCGACTCTTACTTGAGGCAGTGCTCGAGGTGCCTGTGCTATCTACACCCGCCAATAATGGCTTGGATATTTTTCCTTTTCGCGACGCAGTGCCTGGATTAGAGAATCCTGGAAAACAGCAAAGTGCCCGCTGAAACAAGAGAAAAGCAAAACCGCGTTGGAAAGGAGGCCCGGGACCTGGAAATGGGGTTAGTGCTCGCTACAACAGCGCATGCACACTCTAGGATCACTTGGAATAGACATCGGATTGGGTTAGTTTGAATTAAGAAGGAAGAGGGGAATGTCTTGTTTCTCCTTTTTCATCGTCTGACGATATACGATTAATGTACAGTTAATTGTAAAACGAGAAATCAATGGCACACAAAAATTTATATTAGTAGAAAAATACATTTTACTGGGGTTTTTTTTCTTTAGATTAAAAAAAGAAAACACGAGTAGCAAATGCATACATATTACCTATGCATATACTGCCTTATGATTTATGCAGAGTTCTCTTTTTACAGAACAGTAAATATGCTTTTTCCTCCAATTATCAATTTTATTTTGAACATTATAACCGTAAAGATCCGTTGAAATACAAATACAAAATTAAAATACAAGATCTCAGGTAAAAAGTTTACTCTGTATAAATTTTGCTAACAAAGAAAAATAAAAAAATTATAAAAAGTGAATTAATATGACACACATAATTATGCAAACGGCAATACGAATAAGACAAACACAAAATAAGAATAGCTGATACATTATTAATATATTTATTTAATGTATCAAGTTGCTGATAACCGAGATTTCTGTGATAGAGAAATCTGTGACGTATCAACTATTCTCGTTCATACAGCTAACCCAAATAAAACATTAAGATACCTTTAATTATACAATTTGCAATATTTTCATAGTCGTCTGTAGCTATAAAGCTAAAGTAAACACTAAAGAATGTAACATCACAAAATAAAGAATATTACGTTGAACGCAAAGAATACATGTAGAAAAAAATAAAAATAAAATTTCATAAAAGTGATCTTGAAAGAATCAAGTACTAAAATTCTACTTTTATTCCTTTTTTTTTTACGGAATTATTTCTACATCTAATAACTATACGTTTACTGGGATCTTGCATACCTTACTAAGTAGCTGGGAGTCTAGTTCTTTTAACTGATCATCGAGACTTTTATTCGTTTGTTCGAAGCTGCCCTGCTTCCTATACTTGTAACTGTCCGTAACACCGTACGAACCGGTACTTCCATAACCACTACCACCACCCAATACACTGCTTACTATTAAACATAAAAATTAACAATGAAAAAAATACAGTTCTGGCTAGTTTCCGAAAAAAAAAACTATCGGTAAGAAATCTTACCGAGTTCTGGCGTGCTTGTCAGTGCGGTATGATGATCCGCTGATGTACTTGAATGAGACGAATGTGCAGCGGGGTAACTGCCAACACCGCTACTGCTACTACTATCCTTGTCATACGTATGTTTCTGAAGAACTCTAATCATAGCATCCCTTTCAGCTAATTTCGATTCTAAATCCTTCATTCTATAAAGCAATTTATATCACTATAAATCTATTTCAATTATAAAAAATATATAAAAAGATCATGTGTGAAAAAATAATATTACCTAGATTCAAAATCAGCCAATTTTTTCTGTGCAGCATGCACTTCATCCATATGTCTCATTTTCTCAGACCGTGCCTCTGCAATTAATTTCTCAGCATCTTGACTTGTTTTTTCTAATGCAGCTATCTTTGCGTCCCTGATTGGTCAGATAAATAAATTACAACCAATGTGCGCATGACAAAAAAAAAAATTATTAAACGAGCGAACTTACTTTGGTAGACTGGCTGCATCAATTGCCGCTTGCCTTAGTGCGCTTTCTTCGAGATAACGTTGCTCCCATTTCGCAACATCACCCTCCAGCGACATAATTTTTTCGTCTCTTTCGCGTATTCGTCGTTTCAACTCTGCGATCGTTTCTCCATTGGAAGATTGTTCATTGCCATTAGCACCACCACCGCCGCCGCCACCGCCTTCTCTTAATTCCCGTTCTAATTGACCTCTCAACTGTCTTTCTGTTTCTTCTCTTCTGTCACTGGACGCTTGAAGAGAAGACAAAGCTCGTTGAAGTTGGCCTACTCTTTCTACGTATACTTGTTTCTTCCGACACTGTAAGAAACAAATGTAACAACTTACAAACAAATAATTTGCTGAGACATAAAAGAAATATTACCTCTTCCTCGAGGCGTACGACATTGCCCTGTGCATTAGTGAGAGCAGTATCTAAAATGTCTATGTGGGTACGTTGCTCCTGTAACGTTGCTCGTTGTGCTGCCAATTCGATTTCCTGTCTTTCTTTCGCCGCGGCCAATTCTTTGTCTAATATAAAAATCAATACACGGGTTAAAAACAATATTTTTGTCAATGGAAACTAAGGAATATGAAAATGTACATACTTTGAGTAATCAATTGACCAATTAATAATTCTCGTTGCGTTAATTCCTTTCTCATAGATTCCACGATCGGAGGACTGTCAGTACGTGCCGATAATAAATCTATTTGATCTCGTAAGGCACGATTTAATTCAGTTAATCGTCTGCAATCATTTTGTAACCTCAATCTAGCAGCTCGTTCCAGTTTCTCTCTTCGTTCACTCGATGCAGCCAATTCTTCATGAGCCCGATGTACTTTCGCGATTTCTTGTTCCAATTTTTGAGATTTAGCAACTTTATTATAACACCGTTCTAATTCTAATTTTAAAGCACTGTTTTCCTGAATTACGATTTGTATCATCTCCGACGGTGGCCAAATTTCACCCGTTGCAGATTCCGTCTCCTCCCTTCCTTTCGTTTGAGGTCTATGAAAATATTAAGCATAGAACAAATTACTTACAACAAACGATCATTCAAAATGAACTAACTTCAATAGAATTAGTTTAATTAAATCACCGTGGGGAAGTGGTTCGCAAATTGTAGTTATCCATATCTGGTTTGCCAATTCTAGATAAATCAGGTTGCGATCTTGACAATGTCAGTTTTTCCATTGGGCCAAGGAATCGAGATTTATTTTTCAGTGGCAACAAAACGGACATATATGAAGGTGGTGGTCTATCTTCTGATTCACTATCGTTCTGTTTACCTCTTTCACCATCTCTCATTCTCATATCAATATTTCCTCCATTATTTGTTAGCTTACTGTAAGATGGTACTTTAACTTCTTTCGCAAGATGTTTTAATACCTGCTTGTTTTAAACGAAATAACGGACATAAGCAATTAATCTTGTTTAATATATTACAATAATATAATCTTTTAAAAGCATTGAATATTCGTTTGTTATATATTTCATTATTTTATAATTATGATATAAAATGATATTAAAATAATCACCTGCGATTGACTAAGATAATCGTCTGGTATGTCTGTAATTTCTTGACATCCTCCATTATTAGGTTGCTCGTAAACGTGATCTTCATGAGATAAATTTGATAAAGACTGCATAGTAGGGCTATTTGAATGTCCTTTTCCACCACCATCACAATATAAGTAACTCATATCTCCATGTTCTCTTACAACACCCGACAACCTAAAATTAAACCAGTAATGTTTATAAAAAATATAAATATTATTGGTCTTGCAACTTTTTCTTCAAAATGTGTATTACCTTCCAGATGGTAACCATGAATTATCATCATTAGCATTGTGTATAATAAGTGTGTTATAGGAGCTTGTAGACACATCTAAGCTACTTCTATTTGATCCTACACTGGTACGGTTGCTTAAATTATCCTTCAAACTATTTCTATTAGAACCATTAATGCTATCTTTAAGGCTATTTCGATTAGAACCATTCAAATTCTCCTTCAAACTGTTCCTGTTTGAACCATTTAAATTGTCCTTCAAACTGTTTCTGTTGAGCAGGTTACCCTAGATTGCAATAAAGTAGTTTACACTTATGTAACTTAGTAATAATGATGGCAATTTGAGATATGTAAGAATATAGTTGACTAACAGAAACATTAAAAAATGTTTCAAAGACAATAACTAAATAAAAATATGCGATATATTAAAGTACTAAAATTCTTCAAAAGACTAAAAATAATAATAAACTAATCAAAAAATAAAGATAAGAAAGATAAAAATAATGAACTAAAAGAATGTAATAAGCATAAATATGTATGATTAATGTGAATTTATGTTAATAAAACTATTAAAAACATGTTTGATAAAGAATTATTAATAATTCATCCATACTTGTATATTTGGTATATTTTCTTTATGACTGGAAGATCTTGATGGGCTTTGCTGCTGATTTTCTTGACCTTGAGGTTCTTGGCGAGCTGTATGTCTTATAACATAGCGATCTTCATTGGTTAAATTCTCGTTTGATGTTGAAACATCGGTTTCACTGCCACTCAAACTTTGTGGAAGACCTCCTATTAAATATATATCATACATCTTAAAAAACAATAAACTCATAATTTTCTTAACAAATTAAAATCTTATTCATTAGAAAAGTCTTGAGAGACAACAAAAAATAACAAACACAAATATCATAAAATTTTCCTTATACCTTGCATTGATAATTGTTTCCTTTGTATATTGTTATTTGAAAAAGGTAAGAATCTGCTACCTTGTTGCACAGAACTCATTTTTCTATTATTTCATTTACACCTGTTGTATTTAATCTGCAAATATATAGAATTAATCTTTCACAATTGTTCAGAAAACATTATTTATGAATAAATAGACTTCTCAAAGTTTATTTCACTTCAATATTTTTCTCACACATTTAAATCAACAATAAAAGATCTATTTTTACAAGCTCTCAAGAAACACAAATTTATAACATGCTTTATTTATAACATTTTTTGATAAAAGGCCTTTTCATGATATATATTTCAAAGAACATTTGGAAATACTTCACGTTGAAACTCGTCGAGAAAGCGAATGGGAAAGATAAGAACAATGCTCACAAATTAATCACTCTCACATCTCCAAATGTGAAAAACCAGTGAGAACATAGAACCTATTCATGCATTCTTCTATTTGACACTACGCATGTATTCATGCATGCGAAAACGAAGAATCGAGATATAATTATCGGGAGTCAATGTTTAAGAAGGAGATGCTGATGTTAGAGTAATAGTAAAGCAGAGCACTCTGACAGAGGTGTCAACACTCTGGAATGTTGATAATCCGGAGATATTGAATTTTTCATTGATGTGTAACATCGTAGCGGGAAAGTCGAGGTCTCGCAAATCCAACTCATCGGTACATGCATACTCGCAACACCAAAAACGATCCTATTGCATATACGATCTTATAATATTTTTATAAGTTGCTGAACTTGAAGGGCTGTATAAATAAACAAAAGAATGTACTCGAACTAGGATCCACCGACGATATTCAACATGCCGCGTTACGGAAATACCAGCAGATAACCCTGCTGAATCGATGTCCGATTACTCACATTATGCGAAAGTGCAAAAACGGGATGAGAATGTTGCAATTATTTCAATAAATTAATACACTTTACTGCTCCACGCACGAGAAATAAAAATTGTTAGTTCCCGCATTCCTCATCAGAGTGCGATATACGTGTACGAAAGCGGAATACGATCTTCCTGACTTCCAAACTTTCCCAACAGTTTTCTTCATCCCTAGATGATGAATCACCGAAAAGAAATGCACACAAAATGTTATCTTCCTATCTTTTCTTTACATTATACTATGATAAATATAACACGTTTCTTACAAATTTTCTTAGAAATTGAACTAAGTTTTGTACTTTGTTTCTAAGTAAGATATTTAAGTCAAGTTCATCGGATTTTGACAGTATACACATATAAGTTTTATTTTACTTTCGAATAATTCTTATTTCAAATCAGATTCATTGTCACATACTTAGAAATACGTATGATTTAAAAGTAAATTAAATTGACAATTTATTGTTTTAATTGGTTTAACATGTGTAGTTAAGCTGCATTCATTGGTATACGATATGCATTGATATTTTTTTTTGAGTTTTTTGAAAAATGTCATTATATTACTATGACTAATTATTATTGAAATATTTTAATTATAAGAATATTATAATCATACAAAGAGTAATCGTTTTTAAAATGCAATTTAGCCCATGCTTTGCATGTTTATATATATATATTTAACACTATGTGTAACATAACTTGTATATAATTTATATTATGTGAGTGTAGATAAAAGAATAATTATGGATTTTAATAAATTACGACATTGTTGTAAGCTCATTTCTTTCAAGTCATTACACCAAAGCTCATATATTATATCAAAATCATCTATTTATGATAAATTGTTGAAAATTACTTCATATAGGACATTTTTTCATGGTAATCTAAAAAAAGATTCTATAAAGTTACTTATTGACAATTTGTAATTAATAATGTGTGTTATAATATTTATATATAATTGAAAATAAAATGTCTTATTATAAACATAGAATTTTATTCCATATGTATATCACATATCAAACATATTGTTTTTTAGTAAAACCAACTTTACAGTTTTCAACTTCATCATCTCTTTATATTGATATTAAAACTATGTCTGAAGATGATAAAAAGTCCCTCACTGTTGATTATAATGATGTTCTTAAAGCTCAAAATGACAGTAGTATTTTAATTATTGATGTCAGAGAAAAGGAAGAAATTGATGAAACTGGGAAGCTACCTGGAAGTATTCATGTACCAAGTATGTTCTAATATTATTAAAACCATTCTTTAAAACATTAGATAATTATTAAATTCGTTTATCACAGTGGGAGATGTTACAAATACATTGTTGAATCTTCCCGAGAAGGATTTTAAAGAAAAATTTAATAAGGAAAAACCTTCTAAAAATACAAAAATCATATTAAGCTGTAAATCTGGAAAAAGAAGTGGCATGGTTCAAGAAGAAATTCAAAAACTTGGATATAAAAAGTATACTAATTATCTACATATACTTTATATATAATAAAACTAATAAAACATACTTATTTATATTTTAGTGCATACAACTATGTTGGAGGTTGGCTAGATTGGGAAAGCAATCAGAAAGTATAAACTAATATGTACATTATTATAATTGTGTATATGTACAAATATGTTCATTAATAAATTGTTGTCAATAATCAAAATTTTTTAATTCAAGCCTCAATAATATATTTACATATATTTTAATGTATACACACACATATATATACACATACAGAAAATATTATATAATGCATGTAAATTATAATATTTTAATGTAAATATCTTATAATACATTCAAAATTCTTATATACAAGTTCTGTTACATCAAACAAGGAAATATGAAATAATTATATTATTTTTTCTTCTGTTCCTGTGCTAACTTTTGATTAACCATCTCTCTGAATTGTCCTAAAATAAGATTTTCTCTCTTCTGTCGTTCTTCTTTACTAAACATAGCCAATGCTCGTTTTTCATCAGCAGAATAAATCTGGTTCTCCTTACGAATACGAACAGCTTCCATTCGTCGATGTCTGAGGAAGAAAAAAATTATATTTATTTTTAAACAAATTTGTATTTCACCATACTTTACTATAGTTATATTTTAAAGAATATGTTACCTGCTACCACTCATAACATAGCCAACAGATTCATATGCAGCAATCTCTTCTGAAGTTAACCCAATTTCACCTCTTCTCGGTATACGTTTTCCTTCTGCAACATATGCAGCCATAGCAGCACCTTCACCAGGCAAAAGAGCCTTGCCAAAATCTTTAGCAGATAATGTCACATGTGGTTTTTGAACTGGTCCTACTACTTCGTCTCCACTTTCATCTGAACTTGATCCTTTCTTAACCTTCGCTCTGTCATTCTCTCCATTCTTTTCTACCCATTCTAGTTCTTCGGGTTCACTATCAGAGCTACTTTCTGATTTTTTCTTTTTCTTTTTGCGTTTCTTCTTTTTTTCCTTCTTGGATTTCTTTTCTTTCTTTACCTTCTTACTTTTCTAAAATAATGATGAAATATATTTATAACAATACACGAGAAAAGACTGTCAGAAATAATGTTACAGTGGAAATAGTTTTCATACCTTTTTCTTCATCTCTTGTTTCCTCTTTCTGTCTTTTGGTATAATGCTACTTTGGTATCTGCTAATTTCCTCATCTTCGTCAGAACTATATTAAATACAAAATAATATTTAATACGATTGTACAATTTATAAGAATGAATAAATAAAATATGATTATAAAAAAGGCATATACTTCTGCAATATGAATAAAAAATATTAAATGGTAATGACATGATAATTAAAGAGAAATGTTACAATTTCTTACTCTTCGATTCGCGTTGGTGATTTTCCCCAAATTCTGTCAACACCACATAATCCAATTTGCTCCCTATCTCGTCTACGTGCGTCCATTGTCATATTTTTCTCACTTGTTTGTGTGCTGACTACGATCTGTAACTATGACAGAATTTAAAAGAATTATAAAATCGCCCTCTGGTTTTAGTTGAGGATACTAAACGAAATTGGCGTTACTTATGAAATTCATTCATAAAGCAATATATTTCTGTCATTCTATCGTTCCACGATTTCAATTGATTTTCAAAAACTTTTTTACAATACAATAAGGATAGAAAAATACGAAGGTAGAAAAGTGAAGGTTGAGAAGTGAAAATAATGTCGAGATTTTATTGGTCTGCTTTATGAAACACTGTAGAGAAGGAATTCCAACATGAATTCCGGCGATGTATCAAAATGTGTTTTCAATAAATATCAATAAAAAATACATTACACAAAATATCTACAAGATCGATATAAAATTATATGTCACTGGACAGCAGCACCATCCAAGACTTATAAATATACAAAGTAACAATTATCGTCGTAGCTTAATCGTATTGTTAGTAATATCTACCATAATTAATAAATATTATAATTATAATCCTCTTTTCCTTGAGTACTTCGATAGAAAAATATCCGCAACAATTTTAATTATTTAGTATTAAGCATCATGCATTTCCAAATAATATAAAAAAATACGTAGCTTAGTAACATATCGCCGAAGTGAAAATTATTGTAGCTGTGAAATGGATTCATTGAAATTCAAGGAAGTATTTTTGTAAATTGAGATTCAATATTTAATACTTGCATAGTAATAGAGATATGACAAGGCACTCTTAATCCATTTTTTTTAGCTTTTAGCTTTTTACTTATTTCTTTTTTTTTTTATAAAAACCTTATCTGTGTCCAATATTATGTCTCTCAAAAGATACATATAATAATAATACTTGACATTATTTTTATATACGCGTGGATTACATTTATTACATCAGTCATAATTACTTCAATAATTCTATGTGTTTTAATTAAACCTTTGATAATGAGTTATTTCGCGTTAAAAATATACAAACTTTTTCTTCTTTAATAAAAATTAATTTTAAAAGAAAAATTAAATCTTGTTTTAACAATAATTTTTTGCAATCGTATATCTTGTATATGAGTTCATTATTTATAAATTTCAAAATTGAGATAAGATTTAAAAACAGAGAGTACAGAATTTTTAATTTCACAATTGTTTCTTATAGTTACATTATCTTAATACTTTCTTGTATTGTCGAGAAATATTGTATAAATACAATGAGAAATAATGATTAACGCTATTACGGGGTATTATTGTATTCGTTGGAATATAGAAGCACCATTGATTTGCGATATAATTATTACGAAAATAACTTTGAACTAGAGTCTTCGCAAAAATTACAGCGCTAAATAGAAAATTAAGGAAGATATTAAATGACTGCAAATGCTTTAATACATTTTATAGGAATTGTGTTCTATATGTTTTGGACAAAGAAATTTCATTCCTTTAGACATTTTTCTTCTTCTTATTCGAAATTATTTTTCCGAATAAAGTTAAATTTATGAAAATTAATTGATTTATAAAATGAATAATTTTTCATAAATATGTATCTACTGAATAAGAAAAGTTGTATCAAAACTTTTACAGTCACGTACACACGCGACCACGCACACAGTCAATATTTCCGACACTTTGACTAAATATTTATCTACATTTTGTTTATTTCAGAGTTCAATTAAATAAATACATTTCGCTGAATTACGAATTATTCCAAGGACAATGTCCAAGGGAAGTTATTTTAAAATGCTTAGCATTCAAGATAAAATCAAGAGACACTTTCCTTGAGATTTTCACCTTTAACAAGAAAATTCTAATCAAAAAGTACTTTGTCTCTTGTCGATACCGAGTATATCGAGCCTTAGAGTTATTTCCATGTTTATTTGACACTATGTTAAAACATTTTCAGTTTGCATGATTTTCTACTTTGCATACGTATACAGTTTTAAAAAATTTAATTTATATTCTGATTCTCTAGGCAATTGTATTCTGTATAGTGGATACGTTATTGTTACACACTAATACTGTTTCGTATTTATTATAAATAAATCTAGTAGATTGTTGTAAAATAATTCCTATAATGATCAGAACATTTCGTATATTCATCGAATTAAAATAAAAATGAAAATGAGGAAATTTGTATGATTTTATGATTATGTGATTAGAGTTTGAAAGAAAATGAAAAGCATCTTCTTTCTAATAATTTCTAAATCGATAAAAAAAAATGTTGTATAAAAACATTTGTAAAAAATTATGTCATAAATTGTCGAAGAAGTTCATTATTTTACAAATGATTATGTACAGAAACGAAACATTGTCGTGTATACGTATGAATATAAATGTCGAGCATTACAGTAACATTAAATTACACTGTAAACCGTAAAAATTTCAGAAATAACAACCTTTGTAATAAGCACTTCGGTATAGTAATAGATCATTGGTATCATCTTAGATTCTCTTCATTCACTTGTAATACTATTACAAATTGAGACTGATACTTTTGTTTATCCTAGAAATCGAAAACGTAAATGAGGAAGAATCATTCTATACGATAAATAATTAAAATATAAACACATTATATATCTCAAGAACAAAATTTCTCGATATATTACTTAGTCGACATTTCTAATGATTCAAAGCTGTTTTTAAAAATGTATTTTGATTCGTTATTGATCGACTATGCTTAAACTGTGATGATAGAACGAAACATGGCAGTGATCTTCATAATTTACATTAGAATATCTCAGTAAATTCAAATTAATAAAAATGTAGAAATCGCTATATCGACAAGTATAACAAAGCATAGGAATAGATCACCAAAGGTTCATTTTATGCTTTACCTTTAGATATTTGTTAGTACATTAATCCTCAAATTGTAGAATGAATTACAATTGTAGAATGAATCCGGACTCCATTCGAACTAATGACGCAAAATCTATACCAATATATATTGAAATATATAAACAGGATGCGATAGAACATGATTATAAATTTTCAATATTTGATCCCAATACAAAATCAATTGACAGACTTTCCGACAACTAACAACAGACAAAAATCTTTGACGTAACAACGCGCATCACTCACAGTCTTCATCCTATCGCTCGAGGATTAACGCAAAATCATCAAAACATTTCGTTACATTTGCTCACAAAAAGGAATCAAACAAGTGCCTCCGTGTGGTAATGATGGTAATGATGATGAATGTGTTCGTGAACGTGCTTCCTGCCGGAGCTCGCATTCTGTGAAAACTCCCGCTCCAACCAGCGCACGACTTGGACCATAGCTCTGGCTTGATCCTGTTCCCTCGTTGCGTGTTTCAATTGATGCTTTTTGGCTGACTTGCCACATTGTTGCGGTGTTTGACCGAATTGCGTCCCATTACGCTGAACGTTATGATTGTTGCTCGGAGTTTGATTGACAGGGTGCTGATTGTTCGATATTAAATTGCCGCCATTACGATTTGTATTAGCTGGTGGAGCGGTTTGTTGGTCTGCGTAGACGTTTGGGTTGATTACGGTCCTCGGTAAGACTTGAGGTTGAACGTATGCACGTGGCGGTTGCATCGTAACGTTATTCCTCTGAAGTCCGTATTGCGTTCGCATCTTCCTCAGACTCCCCCTATGTTTCGCAGGTATCTTGGAGAATGTGAAACCCTGAGGCTTTTCCCGAGTAGGCTTATGATAGGCTGTTGTCGTGGGCCGAGATTCCGGTGGTGAACGACAGTCTTGAGTAGCGTAGTGAGGCGAAGGTTCGACGTGTGGAGTATGAGATGGAATGCGCAGCTGCTCGTTCTGATGCCGTTTCCTAATTCAACATGTTATCATATTTTTATCATTACTCAAATGAACAGTAAATTCACATTTTTATGTCAAGCAACGATTCGTTTAATTATCATTCATCATTTATCATTTATCATATCACCCTAGAAAATGCGAATGAAACTGTCGCAATGAAATAACTTTCGTCTGGAATCTCTACTTAAAATATGTATTTAAATACGCTATCATCCCACTGCTTCAAAAGGGTGCGCGTCACGCGATTTTCCATGCGGTTGAACATGAAAGACGTACCTCGACGTATGAAAACTGAGATTATTCTTTTCCATGTTCGCCTGAATAATTTCCAAGAGCTGTTGCCTTTGCAGAGCACCACTACGTTTTCGCTGATTAGGCGTAAGAAGAGGCGTCAAGGGGGAAACTGTGGGAGAAATATCACTGTCATCGCTAATATCACCCTCGGAGCTATTGGAATAGGGTGATGGTAAATGAGGCACGGGTCCAACCCTTCTGCGTAATTCCTCCTGCTTTATTCGATTCGTTCGCGCATTTTCACCGTCATCCTCGCTGTGAGTATCTACCTCCTTCTCTTCGTTCTAGAATAACAAATAAAAACAGAATATTTTTCGCTTAAAAAATATACGTGTAATATTATTTAGATATAAAAATATACAATTTCTCACTCTATTTTTCACATCTTTTAACATTAAAATATGAACATATTCCTTTGCACTACGATTCTTCCTTTACACTCCAAGAGACAAATAACTACCAAACAACGACGCGTACCTACTTCATTCAGTTCTGAGAGTTCGAACACCGCGACACAATAAGAAGCTAATCCGCAAGAACCCCTGTGTTACATCTGTCCAACATCAATAAAAAAAAAAAAAAATAAAAAAAGGAGGAAAAAAATGAATAAAAAAGAAGACTCAGAAAGGATAGTCCTCCTCCCCGCGAGCGATAAATCTCGAAAGGCAGAAATGATAAATCCACCTCTAGCTTCTAGAATTGTCGGGTTACGAAAGAAGAGACACGGCTCCATAACCCCCCCCCCCCCAAGTCTCGAATCCTCGCCTCTCGCAGGGGCATCAATCTTACCTGGCAATGGTGTCGTGGCACCCTTCTCCTTCTAGGAACTCTACGTAAACCGTGTGCGCCGGTGTGGGCCCCGGCATTGTTGCAGGACGCGTGCTTCAAATGGCAGCAGGACGAATTTCCGGAAAAACTCGCGGCAGCAGCCGGCTGCGAGGACGCGTTCAAACAGCCACCGGCCGATCGCGTCTGGCTGGCTCTTTGATCTGGCGACACAGTCAATTTCACCTTAATCGTCTTACTGCCGCACGGAGGTACCTGGATAGAAGCGCCCAGGGTATCGTAAATGGTAGTAACCAGGCCGGCTATGTCGTCCTTTGTTATCTTCCCGTGGCCGTCGAAGTCGTACAGGGTAAACGAGAATTCTTGCCGTCTCCGGTCGCCCTCCGCTACCGAAACGTCGCATTCGAATTCCTACAATCGGGCCAAGTATCTTATAAGTAAGATTCATCGACTTGGAAGGGAATAAATTCAAGTAGGGAGAAATGAAATATTTTATTACTTTATCTTTAACTGCACATTCACAATTTGGATTACGTTGTAAAATAAATTAAGTTTTTTTTTTTTAAACAACTCGAGCTCTTTCTGAAAATCTACTATTTCTTTTGTTTAATTTTTTTTATGAAACAACAAAAGATCAAACGTTGATTAAAATCCAAAGATTTCTCGAAATAAAATCCATCTCACTGCGAAAACGAAATTTTAAATTAATACACGACGAGTGCAGTATATTACGATCTTGCAAATCTTGATAGTTCAGTTTGGAGCAAGATTCTTGAAATTTCAAAACAAGGCGCAACATGATAAATTTATAAGCACGTGTATCCTACTGTTCCTTTTCCAACAAGGAAGGAAGTTTAATAATACATACTTCAAAACTAAGTTGCTTCGTTGTGCTAGCGCTCGGCTGCTCGTCATTTCCGGTGGCCGGCGTAGGACTGGTAGAAGCGTCGACCGCGATCTGCGGTGTCTCTGTTTCTAATAGAATTGGCTGGGATTCCGGTGGTGAACCGCTATGAGGTGCCGAGACACCGCCAAGGAGTTCCTCCGAGTCACTGGCTTCTGTATTACCAACTGTGACCGAACGATCATTAAATTTTCAACAATAATGAATAGGGATTATTTCAACAACAATGAATGGAGAAAGTAAACTATACAATTCTGTTCACTATATCGATTTTTCATCGCTACGTCAAATTGAAACTAAGACATAATTTAACTTAAGTTGAGAAAATAATCAACTATGTGCTAATGTATAATTACTGAAAGATAATCCACATACGTAGCGAATTCGAAAAAAAATTTATATTCTGCGAAAACAAAGCTTAACAATTGTAATCGTATCAGAACGCGGGACTTGTTTTACACTAGCTACGTTGTACATATTTCTCCCCATGATCTTGTTTTAGATCGCACAAAGTTCTCATCAAAGGGAATGAAACTGTTATCTACGGTCGAGCGGCGGCATTGCTCGTAAACAAAAGTCAAAATCTCAAAGGTATCAAAGTAACATATTCCACGGCAAAGCCTATATTTATAGTCAGTTTCTGAGTGCCACTCGGTACTTAAGTTACGGAGTGTAGGAAGTATTTTTGGACTATTTTGAAGGGGATGTAACTTTGAATCACCAGAAATAAATACAACAGATCACCAAACTAATCTCTCACGATCACGTTTTCCTCGTACCAATTCGAATCCTCAAATATTTCCTACACGCGCTTAACATTATTATTACGATTAAAAAAAAAGAAGGGGAAAAAGAAGAAGATGAAGAGAAAAAATAATAATAAGAAAAAACAAAAGATAGAAATAATGAAACATCGTTAAAGGAGGGCCTGAAAAATCGCGCAAAATATAATGGACAAGAAAAATTTTAATCGACGGAAGCGTGTCTAAAAATTGATGGATGTGAGTACGTTTAAACGCGTAAATTACAGATCAAAGAGGGCTGCTGTTTCATAATTACAGAGAGACTGGATTCCGTGCATAAAAGCGCAATTATCTTTAATGCATTCGGTCTATTGCTCGACCGAAATTATTTGCGCGGTGCGAGCCAGCGAATGAACGAGCGAGCGAACGAATTAACGAAAGTTCCAGCGAAAGGGACGGGGGGAACACATCCATTTTCAACGTTTATTTCAGAAACGTTTTGCACACTCGCTGAAGGAAGTGTGATGTATCTTTAATGTGTCTGCATTACGCCGTCGTTTACCGTTACCTAGACGCCTGTGTAAAAGCGTCCTACGAAATGAAACGTTGAAAAGATACCTTTACGCAACAACTGTGCATAAATGAACATCTATGAGATACGACACGCTCGCCATGATGCAACGCAGCCGCCGCTTTTTAAGTTTAGTAAGATGAAGTTTGAAATATCATCGCAGAAGACGCGTTGTTCATTGACGGGATGTTTACACGGAATAAATTATACATTAAGTGTGAAATAAACTACAATTGTCATCGAAAGTTTTATGACAAAGTGATAATGAGAAAAATGAGATAACGGGTTTCGAATAAAATAAAAATTCAATTAAACATTCCAAGATAGAGGAAACATGCATACAACCTCATTGAAATTTTTTTAATAACAGTCAGTTTGACAATAATTTTTCACAGAGATAAGTTTAAGCAAACTTGTTGCTTGCTTTGAAGATGTGTTAAATGTACAATGATAAGATTTTAATGACAAAATCAGTATAAAAGTGTGATGGCGGGCAATAAATTTGAAACGACCTCTTCGCCACCTACACGGTGAAGATTCTTCGTAAAGAAAGCAAAGATTTTATCTAACGGTCTTTGCCACACACGTAGAGACAATTCTGTTGAAAGAATTTCCTGTATCTAGGAATTTTCTATATATCGAATGCTGGAATAAATATTGAAAAAAGAATTTCTTCTTCTTTTTATAAAAAACGCACAGAAAGTTAACTTATTATTTTCGTCACTTTCATTTTATATTATATCTATTCTTTCCGGGAACACATTTATAAATTTTCTACAAGTCCTCCCTAGTATTTTAAAATTGTTTTCATGTTCATTGTCACTACATTCAATAAACAATTGACAAACAAACCAGACAACAATAACTCTACTTTTATTTAAGCGATGTCGTTATAATATTAGAATTATTTGAATTACTGGGATTTTATTTCAAGAGCTGACTGAGCAATCGACCAAAATATTAAGGGAATGTTCAATAATCAGGGTTCGATAAAACGAGTTCGGTGGCAGCTCGAGTTTCGAGTACATACATAGTCGGAGAATGTTTCAAGTGCTTTGGCCACCGGTTACACGTTTCCCTTCTACGATGCTCGAACGTCTCCTCTTCGGTCTCAAGGAGGCTCCGCTTTTATCTTAATTCGCGCGATACATCATTAAGCCTGTGCAGCGTGATTCCAGTAAAATATATACTTAAAAACGTTGGCATCAAAGGGACCGCGGAGCAACGATAATTAGCGATACGAAACGCGTAATAAACGAAGCCGGCCGCTAATTTCAATTACTCAAGACCAACAACAGGCGGAAAAAAAGATGAAAAGGAGGGAAAAAAGCAGCGAGAAAACTTGCACACGCACGCAGAAAGGAGGAGAATGAGGCAACTGAAAAGGTAAAGAAAGAGAGGGAGAGAGAAAGCCGGACGTAGAACAGAGATTAAAAACAGGAAAAAGAAAAAAGAAACGAAGGAGACAAAAAGACGAAAATTAGAAAAAAAAAAGGCGAAAAGGGGAAGAAAAAGCGGGATAATCGTATCTGCATAAAGAAACGAACGCACATACGCGTATAATGATACCTGCCGTGTGGTAATTACGCCCGTAACTTTTTCGTGGGGTGAGCGTTAAAGACCCAAGACATTGAGCGCACCGGGAGAGAAAAAAGGGAGACAAAGAGTGGTAAAAGAGCGAAAGAGAGCGAAAGACAGCGAGAAGAGGAGGAAACACAGGAAGAACAAGAGGAAACCGAGATGGAGAGTAAAGCAGAGACGGTAGATGAGATGGTAGAGGGGGGTGGGGGCAGAAAGAGAGAACAGAGAGAGAATCTTTGCTTTGATATCAAAGGAATAGAGAATAGCCACGAACGCCTTTATCTAACCACTGGACTAATGTATGTAACGAACTCGCAAGGTCTCGATAATTAAACTCCACCCTTGACGCGCGACCCTCCCCCTCTCGTACATGTGCTGCATGTGTAGTCCGTAGTCTCTGTTGTACCTATATATACATGAGAGAGCGCGCGAGTGCACGCGTGTGTTTATACCGCGTGTACCGTACCTCTTTTGCGCCCTCTTGAATGAAAAGCAACGAGGGAGCGGGACACAAACGGCTTCTGCTTTCTTCTTTGTAAATCACCCCTTTCTGTTTGCTTGGCTCGTAACTTTTATCATTTGCCGACGCAACAGCTTTCCCTACTCTTTGCCCCTTCGTTCCTCCACTCGCATGAAAATTTTGCCCCGCGACGCACGAAAAAAAACACCTATAAAGAACGTCGGTAAGAGAAGACAGAGGCTTCAAAAGGCAGGATTCGCCGTTCCGAATTGTTCCACAATTTTCAAAGTTTCTCTTTCTGACCACGCAATAGACGACGTAAAGAAGAAAAACATTGTGCTTGTTTTATTCTTTCTTTCCTTTCCCTCTCTCTCTCTCTTTTTCCATTTTTTTATACGACAGTTTTTAATTAGCCAGCCTCTATAGCTTTTTCAAATTTACTTTGTGACAAATACACTAGCGGATTCGTGGATTATTCAGTAATATGCATGTGTTTGAAATAAAAGCACATATTTTGCATTGTATATTTCTGACGAATAAAAGGATCAATTTTAAATAGTCTGTCGAACGTCATGGAATATCCAACTTTTATTGAAATATTTACTTTTTCTTTAATTGATGCAATTTTTGCTTTTGAACGATGCCTTTTGCAACATCTACGAACGAGTTGCTATCAATTAACATTTTTCGAATTCTGGAGCACGCCTAACTAGAAGCGCGTATTATTTTTATCCTCCCTCTTAGAGTAGATGTTAGTCTTCGGGTGGAAACTGTTATGTTTGCTTCAAGAAAATATGTTTACCAATATTAAAAATTACAATCTAGCGATGTGTTAAGTATTCTGCACACAACTAAGAAACTATTATCCTTCTTGCATTGGAACTTTTCAAACTATCATTTTTTTTTTTAAATATTATAGTTAAAAAATATAAAATATTAAAACAATTCACGAATGCATATTTTTATTATTTACATATTTATTCACTACATAACTTGTTGTTTATTTACTTTTATAAAATGACTATGTCATTTCTTGTAGCATCTGTACATATTAAATGTCTTTTTTAGTTTATTGAAAGATCGTTACCATATATGGAATGCCGTAATCGATATCAATTATTCAAATATTTGTCTTCACACAATATTTTACACATGTGAAACTTAAAACTTAAAATGATAAATGTGTATTCGAAACACCATTTAATTTTTTTCTACCTGTTCCTTTTAAAACTAAAGATAATACAGCCAAATTATTATACAATTCACAAATAGATAATATGTTCAACTAAGATTTAACATTTACAATTACAACTATATGTCTATAGTGTTGCATAAATGGTACATATGTGTAACAATATGTTGTCTAGATAAAAACTGATAACGTCATACGGTAAATTTACATAAAATATGTAAATATCGTTTAAAAATAATAAAAATATATCATCATTTCGCAACGTGAGAAAATATTAAAGGCTACTACAAATTATTCAAGAAAAAAAAGACCAATGACCGCGTGAGAGAAAGAATTTTTAGCAGAACGTAATTGTAGATCGAGTAAGAAAAACGCAAGTATGACGTAACACCACGTGGGATCCACTTCTGTCATACTGCAGTAGCATCATCGAGGAACACGCTCCGCGCGGCTTACAACAAGCCGAACGAAATATCACGCCTACAACCGGACTGACCGGATAAATCCGTATACGGTGTTATCCCGATCTATCCGTGCATCGCGAATTCGACGAACATCGACACCTCGACGTGCGCATATGACAAGGAAATGACGAAGGAAGAAAAACCGAAAGGATCGAGCAAAGACAGACGGATAGAATCAACGGAGAGAAACGGAAAGAGACGTTAGAGAGAGTGGCTTACCAGAAAAGGGTCTATAGCCAGCGAGGAACCTTGCCCGCCACCACTTTACGAATCCAGTAGCCATGAGACCCTCATGAATCCACAAACGCTGCGCACACTTTCCTTTCAGGCTTCTTGTTCCGCCACTTTGCTCTTATTTTTCTCGTCTCAGATTCTCAACTGTATAAAATTTTCTTCCCGTTTTCTCCTCCTTATCGCAGCAGCAGCAGCCGTATGTCACACTACAATCGCCGTATCCGACGTTAAGAGCACGATGTTGTTTTCACCTAGCAATCATTCGTCGTTCTCTCGTCGTGCCCGATTTCTCCTGTGCACGGTTCGCCGTGCAACACTGCTAGAAACTGGAAAACAAACACACTCTCGCGAACTTCATACCTCTCTGATAATAATCGAGCCCGACGTCGGCTGATCGCACGATGATCGACGTGTGCGACGATATACCGGGCAAACGACACGTGTTCTCGAGGGTTGACGCAGTATTCGAAGCTGGATTGCGATTTGGTCGGGCGATCCAGTTGTCTCTTGTGTTTTTTCCTTCTTTTTCTGCTTCTATTTTTCGTTTACCGTGCTTTCCAAGCAAAAGAGAAACGTTCGTTCTCGCATGCTCGTTCTCCGATCACTGACTCGGTTACGCGCACGCAGCCGGATAACTGCGAAACGAACAACACTCGGCGCCGAATTTAATCCAGGTAAAAGCGTCGGAAGAGGAAGAAACGCGGTCGCGACGAGAGAGGTCGGTCAGACGACATCACTCGACTCGTGGCCCGACTACGACTACGGACGATCGTTCTTGCCTAAACCACGTTCCCCGTAATTCCCTTTCCCCTTCCATAGGGCGCTGCGTCGTCAACAGTGCCGAGCCGTGGATACATGGGCCCTGAAGGTAGGAGGCGCGGCTTGAAACCTCCGATTCACGCTCTTCTGTCCGTCTCTCTTTCACCTCCCTCCCTTTCCAACTTTTTCATCGTTTCCTCTCCGTTGCTCCTTCAAGTTCGCCTCCTTTTTCTTCTTCTTCTCCGTCTAACCATACCAAATATCGTCTCTTTTACTCCATTTCTTTCTTGTTCCCGTAGCTTCGTCTTTCTCTGTCTCTCCTCCCCTTCGACCCCTCCTGCAGCCAACCGTTCATGCTTTTCTACGTTTCCTATCCTATCGTCTATATTCTCTCCGTCTTCCTCGTCTCTATCACCATCCTGCTCTCTATCTCTGTCTCCCTTTCCCTTCCTTCTCCCTTTTCGCCGTCGTACTCGTTTTGTCGTACCAACCGCGCGTATACTTTCCTTTTCTCCTGCGCATTTTCTCTTTCCTTTTTGTCCAGCGAAGGTCTATGAGAGCGGCGAAGAAGGATAGCTTCGCACGGCTGGTGGGGTTTTGAAGGAAGCCGATGATGGTTCAACGTGGTCTACGACGACACTAAATGTCGACGCCGCGACGTCGAATGCCACGAGTAAAAAGGGAATCGGAGAGGCCTTCTAAGGATTTAGATTATCGCGGCCACGAACCTTCGCCGGATTTTTACGTGCGGTGATCGCGCGCGGACGTTGCCCCGATTCACTTCCACGGAAAGCCATGTTCCAAGGAATTCGGGAAAATGGGATTCATCTTAAAAAAAAAAAAAAAAAAGAATCTCACGCCAGATAATCGTTCCTGCGGGCGAGATTATCGTGTCGTCAGTATCATCGCTGGAATTCCGTAATTCATCGAGATGACGCACGACCGACTACCGTACCTTCTGTCGCGGCAAACTTCAACCAATAAATAATGGTTTAGGGTTATCTTCGTTTTTTACTTGTCCGCGCTTTAATCTTCTGTCCACCAGAGAGATAATCATAATTATTCTTCATATTTCAGTGCTATTTTGCAGTAGAATATTTATCGACCAATATCTTCCATTTACCACTAGTATCGTGAATGATCTAAAAACATTCGTCGAATTATCAGTAACGACTAAAGTATAAATTAAAATAGTTCGGATAAAATTATATTTTCGATGATTTTCTAACATATTTCGTAATTTTCAATAATAATCTTGAGTTTTAACACATAACAATATCTCTATACGTGCAGGGAAATGATTTGGCTCGATGAGATCGCTCGCACCATTACCAAAGTTGAGTATAATTTTAAAGAGTATTAATTCCTAAATATTTAATCATTTATTTTCCAATTATTCAAGGTTAAAGCGCATAAATATAGCAGTGTAGTGGGATAAATGAGAAATACTCTTTTTGGAGACTGTACCCGCACGCTATTATCTCCTAGCGGTGTTTCAGAAGAAACATTGGCGTCACCTTTGATAATTTAATGAATGAACTTTACCGAAAAGTACTTTGTCATGTATACATAAGACCTAGGCGTCAGCCTTTCCTTCAGTCTCTCGTTAGCGTAACTCTTCGTCAAAGCTGATAATTCAATTAATATTCCACATTTCCGTAATTCACCAATCTGCAACAATTACGCTAATTACTACATTATATAACCCTTTTTTTTAGATCAAAATGAATCAGTAACAAAGAACGTAGAACATTAGAACTCTTCTGTCACTCGTTTTGAACTATCGATATACGTTTCGATTGCTTTTCATTAATGAAAAACAGCGACACCCGCGATACAAGCGACGAAATTAAAATTTGCTCGCGTGGCGACGTCAGCAAAGAATTAGAAGTGTCGAAGTACACGAGAGAAATGTCGAACACGATAATAAATCAGAAAGACGAAAACATTGGCGCCCCGGGTAGCTGCGCCAATGGCTTGGCAAGTACCCCCTTGCTCTCCCTGTACGGAAAGTCTCTACCCACCATGCCACGCTATGCCGTGCTGTGCTGTGCTGCGCTGTGCTACGGTTTGCCGTGCCATCCTTAACCGCGTAGCGTGGCTAGTTGTTTCTTTTCTTTATTCCTTTGTCGGAAAGTCGGTGGCGAGTCTCGTTTTTAAGAGAAGAGTAGAGGGGAGGAGGCAAAAGGAAAACGACAACCGCTCAGCAGGGGCTGAGGAAGGAATGGTTGGACCTGGGTTAGAGGGAGGGAGGGCCACGCAGCAAGGAGAATAAAACGTACAGTTCAAAAACTCAGTACAGACTAACCTCGAAATAAAGCTGACAACTCGCTCGGGAAACCAAGGCATATCTATTAATAATAAACTGTTTTCAGTGAACTGTCTTCCTATCGTCTGGAGAGAGAGAGAGAGAGAGAGAGAGAGAGAGAGAGACGATTGCTCCTTTGCGAACGCGACACGCCAGCTTTTGCATGGTCTCGTGCCCATTCGAATCTGTCGTCCGGCCTAGCGTCCGTTTTGGTTTGCGTTATTATGTAATGTTACGTGCGAATAGCCGCGTGTACTTGCATACATGCCACGCTGGGTAAAATGCTGTTGCATCGCTATTAAAGAAAATTGCCCACTCGCGGCGGTGAATAGGAAACGTCATGCATTCTTCGACACGGTCATCGACGTATTGAACTGCCCGTTCGATCCGAGAACATAAATTCTGCTGCACAGCATCACTCCATCGGGAGCTGCTAGTAGAAAAAAGAATAGGACGGCGTTCGAGAAAAGTGGGATATTTCGTCAAAGTGCTTTTCTGTAAGGTGTGAAATATAACAGACAATCCAGGGAACTTTAGATGCTAGTTTAGGTATTTTTTTGATCATTTTGAATAATTCATTGAAAAGCGATCCAAGGTGAATAATATAAATACCACTTATTTTCAGCTTCTTACAGTGCTACCAAACCGTGTGTTATCTCTATACACGTCAAACGACATTTAAATCCAGTTATAGCCTTTGTCTCTCAAACGTCAAAGATAACAATCTCGACCGTCTTTTAATGATTGAGCATGTCATTCACGGTATTTGCTCCTCCTACAAAATTATCAATCCGGTAAATGATGACAAACAACGAATGCACTCGTTATCAATCTGTATTTTGCCGTAATCGTTCTCGCAAGATGATGTTAGATTGTTGATTTGAATTTTCCAATAGAGTTCACTACCGTTATAAAAATATCGCGAAATGCATCACGGCAAGGTCATTATCATCGCATCACTTGACACTCGATGTGCAAGGGGAAGTGCGCGTGAATTAAAATGTTAGGCGACACTGAAATACACGCGGGAATTTTTCTGTTACGCTACGCAATAATTAAACATCGACACTTGGAACAAATCGTTTTCCAACTCGGCCTTTTTAATTATTAAATTGTCATGGTTAACGAAATGGCACATTCTCAATTTTTCCTCAAGTAGAACTCTATTCAACAATCTGAATGATAAAATTTCTTATAATTCAAACGATTTGTTCCGACATTGCATCATTTCATCTTGAATGTTTGTTCAAATTCGAAAGTGCGATTTAATAATTAAGCAAGTATTAAGAAATTAAGAAAATAGAAAATAAAAGCAAAACGTCATTGTTTCAGCGATTATTCGAGATAAAGAGCTTCACTTGGAGAGAGGCCGACAAAACTGCCTCTCTCTAAGTGATTTGAACTTTAAAATCGTTTCGGAAACGATCAATTCATCTCTCTCCGACTATCCGAAGAAAAACAGGAAGGGAGAAGATGAAGAAGAGAAAGGAAGGAATAAAAGAGGGAGGAGGGTCCACGACCGGATCTTATAATTACGCTAATTAGGCAGTAACGCGTAAAAAGAGCGGTGCGAGTATTTATCGCAAGGTATCGTGGAAGGTATACGGAGGTCGGCAAAGGAGGACGTCGTACGACAGAATACGACAGGAAAGGCTATAATACAGTTTTGCCGCGAGCATCAGAAGCAACAGCAGCAGTCACGGCGGTAAGCAAGCAAGCAGCAACGCCGGTGTCGAGAAACACAAGGCAACTCTGACGTCGGTTTCGTTGCACGTTCCTCGCGTCTGACAGATGTCTAATTTGAAAGAGATTCAAATGTAGGAATACGTTCTTAAAAGCTTAAACCAAAGACTTTGTAACAATAAACGTGTTTCATCGTATTGAAATAACCGAAGATTGAAGTAAAATTGATGATAAGTATATTAACTAAGAAGAGTCATTTGCTTTTAACGCTAAATCTATCGTACGCTTGAAGGTAAATTTTGAACATGTTTATACTTGCGAACAATTAAATGTTCATGCAACTGTAAATGTAACTATATAAATAATTGTTTTTATGAAGCCAGATATCTAGCGGGGCCAAAATGATCAGTTTTCAGTTCCTGAGTGAGCAGGCCACACTGTGCAAATTTAAACATTGAAATGCAAAAGTAAGCACAATGATGAATAAAATTGAAATGAGAGATAAAAAGAAAGTATCAATTGAACGCAACGTTGACTTCAGATTACTAAATTAGTCATACTACTCGTATGTGAAGAATCTATAACAACGTACATACATGTGTACATATATCGTAATATCAACTTATTTGATTGTCAATTATGTAATAGAATCAATACAGTATTTTGTTATTTGATCATTTTATCTCGTTTTAGATTTCGTTCAATTTTGAGCAACTGACTGAGCATCTTCTAGGATTTAGAACATCACTCTCCTTCGTGAAAATTAGCCAGTACTACATGCTATGGGTATACATAAGACGCAGCAACGCGTTTCTAGTCGGAACAAGGGATGGTGGTAGTTCATTCAAGCGGGATTATTATCGTTGGTTTCCCGTCCTATTTTTCCGCGAGTGTGTAATCAGCGACCAACAAACCTGGACTGAACGTGTGTGGTTGCTACCCGTCAGAGATTTTTCTCTCATCAGGCCAGAACAGCCCGGGACTGAGCGTTTATGGGTACCTTTACTGGATGGATTCGTCGGAAGGGGAGGATCGTGGAATAGGGGGGTTGGATAGCGACGGTAGGAGCGACGCGAGGGGAAAGGAGAGAGAAAGAGAGAGAGAGAGAGAGAGAGAGAGAGAGAGAGAGAGAGAGAGGAAAGAGAGAGCCTCGGTTGGATTACGGGCCGGTCGTGCCGAGGCGGGCGTGGGGAGAAGGAGGAAGCGGTCGGCGCGTTTGATCTCAGCCGCGGGCGCCGACAAAGCGTTCATCCACTCTCCTACAACGGCGTGCTGTCTCGCGAGCAGGAGCGCGACAATGCTTGCCAAGCAAAGTACGAGAGTGAGACAATGGATAAAGCAAGCCAGCCGGTAAGGTAGCATAATACAGAGTAAGAAGGAAGAGAAGCGGAAAGAGAAAGCTTGAGCAACGCCGGACGAATGGTGCGCCATGGCGTGATGGGGGAAGGGAGAAAAACACAGAGAGACCGAGGAACACATGGAGGGACCGAGAGAAAGAGCCCTTCGGTCGGACAGAGAGGCTACAAATGAAAAAAGAGGAACCAAGACTAACCAAGAGAAAAGACGAAGAACGGGAGAGTATGTAACCGCGGACGAGAAAGAAAGAGACCGATAGGAAACAGAGATGATTCGTAGGAGAAAGAGAAAGAGTTGAAGGAAGGGAGGGAGGTTGGAAACGGGAGAGGAAGGGGGAAAAGATCCGAAGATCCGTTCCACGATCTGGTGCTGTCGCGCTCGCTTTAGCATGGCACTGCCACTCCCTTGCGCCGGCTACGCCAGCTTTGCTATTAATAAATAATGCTCCGTGATCCGCATTACAACTAAAGCGATTCGTTCCGCTCTTGCCTCTTTATTCCCCGATATTTCCGAACGCTTGGACATCCGCAAAGTCCTCTGTCCCTTCCGTATCGCGTCGAATCGACGATCCTTTTTAGCGAGTCCGAGCTGAATGAACCCTGGCCTGCCTCTGTTCTGGTTCGACGAAGCTCGATACGACTTTGAGGAACCTTATGCTTTCTTCTCGGTCGAGTTACAAGAGACGCGCAGGAGAGGTTCTAATTTAGAGTATTAGAGAAGTAACGATGTGCGAGCCATGGCGAACATGGTTCACAGAAACACGAACGCGTCCATTTGATGGATCACGAAACTAAGCTGTTTGCATTATTTCACATTTATGATCCACACGCGATAATGATGACGGTCATCAAGAGATAATGTATTAAATTTAATGCGAATAAAACAATTTTCAGATAACTGGACGTTAATTAGAATATCATTTCTAATAATCTTACGCTTTTTAACTTTCATATTGATAGCACTCGGAATAAAATTTTTAAGCATTTCTAAAATGCTATTATGGTTTCAAATATGTGATTTCTTGTTTTAATTAATTTTATAGAATTCTTTGACAATACTTTTAGTGACAATCTTGATTAATACCACAAACGCAATGAAACATATTTGAAGTCGTTTAGACATAAAATAGCAATCAAGTGAATCACCATAAATGATTCTTTTTATAAAAAATATTAGTTTCTCATCTTCTATAATTATAATAATTTCTCTTGTAATCCCCAAAGCAAAACAAATTGTAAAATTTGATATATTATTATTTTTATATTTGTATAAAATTAAATATATTCTTACCGAATTCAACTGTAATAATAATAACTCAATAAACTCAAGATTCGAAACGATGACTTATACTTGCATCAACACGTGTCATGCAGAGATGAAAAGTTCCCCGAAAAAAATGTGGGTCTGGTTGGTTATTCCCAATCCATTCTTAAATTTAAGAATACCTATTGGTTGAGAGTGTCACGCAGAACAAACAAAACCTAGTGGGTCAGTTATTGAGAGAAGGAACTGCTTTCTTTCCTCTTGTATGGGACTTTTCATTTTTGTACATAGATACAGCTATATATAACTGAAAATATACAATTTGCAATTCGTCAGTAGATGGTATTAAAGGTGAAATTTCTGTAGCGGATGATTTTATGTACAATATAAGGTTATAAAGGATATAGAAAGTGGAGTGTATTTCGTCTCAGAGTCACCTCCAGATTCATCAATAGGGCTGATGCCGGCGACCCCTAACCCAGACGCTCGGTTTATTAGGAACCTCTAGTTTGACCAAGAAACAGCACCCATCCTAGGTGTTCCGCACGCTGCACGCTTAACCTAAAGATCGCACTTGAGCCGTAGCTAAGCGTTATCCACTTACGATTTGTAATATTCATGTCTCTGAAAATGGTATACTAAGAAAAGAGTGGATATGCTAGCCGCTAGGAGTACTAAAATACTAGCATCGCGTAGCGGTGAAACGGTGGAACTAATTTATATAGTTATCCTTGTCGCACACTATCACTCTCCCTGTCTACCGCGCAAATATGTCTGTCCTTGTCCCACGCTGTTTCTCTCCTTGTTTACCGCACAGACAAGTCTGTCCTTGTCGCACGCTAGTGCTCTCCTTGCCTAATGACGCTAGACAAGGAAAGCAACAGTGTGCGACAAGGACATACTTCGATCTACTGAAAAAAAATTCACCTTTTTACACATGCGTTTTTCTGGAACAAGACACACATGGAAAGAAAGAGAAGAGCCTAATTTTGAGGAAACATATAAAAATGTTCGCAAATTAAACCTCTTAATTAGGTTTTTTTCGTAATTAGTGCGAACTGTCACAAAATTGACACGGTGGCGCTATCTAGCGGCAGCTCAGTGGTACTAATTATTTATAAAAATCCTTATTTCTGCATTTTACGAGTCAAATGAGGTATGAAAAGAAAGCTGAGGCTCTAATTAGGGTAATACAATCGCCAAAGTTCGCAATTCATACCGCTAAATTAGGTTTTTTTGCAAATAAAAATTTCACTGTTTTATGGGATAAGAAACACTAGCGCCGCGTTGTGGCAGAACGGTGGAACTAAACGGTCGGTAACCATATAAAGAGAATAATTAATTTTAATTTTCCACGCTATAAATTTGCACTCCACGAGCACATATTTCAATGATAATGCTACCAATTACGTTCGCAAATAAATCTGAATCTAATATTCACTATAGTTTGCGCGAAATTATGCACTCACTACTGGCACTACTACCCACATAAACGAAATTCAAACATTCTTTATATACGTAAACTATAGTTAAACAAAACATAAAACGCAAGCTCAGGATCTCTGAGATCAGAGACGCAACCATAACAGTTCACAAATGATTCCTCCTAATTAGTTTCTTCTCGTAATTTGTGAAAAAACTGTCACCTGTCAATGGTTAGAGGCACCAGTGGCGCCATCTGTTGATAACTCGTCGGTACTAAAACTAGAAAATTCTGTTTTTAGTACCGACGAGTTATTAGCAGATGGCGCCACTGGTGCCTCTAAACATTGGCAGGTGACAGTTTTTTTACAAATTACGAGAAGAAACTAATTAAGAGGAATCATTTGTGAACTGTTATGGTTGCGTCTCCGATCTGAGAGATCCTGAGCTTGCATTTTATGTTTTGTTTAAGTATAGTTTACGTATATAAAGAATGTTTGAATTTCGTTTATGTGGGTAGTAGTGCCAGTAGTGAGTGCATAATTTCGCGCAAACTATAGTGAATATTAGATTCAGATTTATTTGCGAACGTAATTGGTAGCATTATCATTGAAATATGTGCTCGTGGAGTGCAAATTTATAGCGTGAAAAATTAAAATTAATTATTCTCTTTATATGGTTACCGACCGTTTAGTTCCACTGTTCTGCCACAACGCGGCACTAGTGTTTCTTATCCCATAAAACAGTGAAATTTTCATTTGCAAAAAAACCTAATTTAGCGGTATGCATTGCGAACTTTGGCGATTGTATTACCGTAATTAGAGCCTTAGCTTTCTTTTCATACCTCATTTGACCCGTAAAATGCAGAAATAAGGATTTTTATAAATAATTAGTACCACTGAGCTGCCGCTAGATAGCGCCACCGTGTCAATTTTGTGACAGTTCGCACTAATTACGAAAAAAACCTAATTAAGAGGTATAATTTGCGAACTTTTTTATATGTTTCCTTAAAATTAGGCTCTTCTCTTTCTTTCTATGTGTGTCTTGTTCCAGAAAAACGCATGTGTAAGAAAGTGAATTTTTTTTTCAATAGATCGAAGTATGTCCTTCTCGCACACTGTTGCTTTCCTTGTCTAGCGTCATTAGACAAGGAAGGCACTAGCGTGCGACAAGGACAGACATATACGCGCGGTAGACAAGGATGGCATTAACGTGCGACAAGGACAGCAACAGGTTTTAGTTCGACATTTCTACCGCTACGCGGCGCTGGCGTTTGTGTGTCCATAAATCAATGAAATTTTCATTTGCAAAAAAGGCCAATTTAGAGGAGTAAATCATGAGCTTTTGTAATTGTAACTTCTTAATTAGATCCTCAGCTTTTCTTTTATACCATTTTCGTATCGTAAAATTCAGAAATAGGTATTTTTAGAAATAATTAGTACGATTAAGTTGTCGCTAGATGGCGCCACCATGTCCATTTTGTGACAGTTCGCACTAATTACGAAAAAAACCTAATTAAGAGGAATAATTTGCGAACTTTTTTATATGCCTCTTTTAAATTAGGCTCTTCTCTTTCTTTCTATGTGTGTCTTGTTCCTGAAAAACGCATATGTAAGAAGGTGAATTTTTTTTTCAGTAGATCGAAGTATGTCCTTGTCGCACACTGTTGCTTTCTAGCGTCATTAGACAAGGAGAGCACTAGCGTGCGACAAGGACAGATATATATGTGCGGTAGACAAAGAGAGAAACAGCGTGGGACAAGGACAGACATATTTGCGCGGTAGACAAGGAGAGTGATAGTGTGCGACAAGGACAGACTTATTTGTGCGGTAGACGAAGAGGGCAACAGCGTGCGTTGAGGACAGCAATATAAATTAGTTTCAGCACTTATCCTAGGGGTGATCCACATGGCGCATGCTTAACCCTTCGCCTACTGTATCGGAGTCATTTTTGACCCGTGTTGAGAGCTACCGAATGCAGGAACACGCATAGTGAAGGAAGCTGCTTGTGTTAGTAACTGAAACCTGATCGCACTAACACACGAATGCCAAGTGGGTAACACGTGTCCGCCAAAGTGCCGAAGACTGAAAACAAAGAAATTAGTTTCTGGTGACGCTCTGAAGAGGAAAAATGTATGCAGCAATCAAAGCAATTATTATTTTTGTTCTTTTTATTACTTTTTTCCGTTGTTTCTATTTGTTGACGCAATGTCCTCATTGTCAACGAGCAATCTTTTTTTTGTCTTCTTTCGCTCAATACGCACAAGACGTTCCTGACTAATCATCAGACAACGAAAGTGTATCAAATAGCGACGCTGAACCCGAAATGCAAAATTCCGAAGTCGAAATGCAAAAAGACAATATATCAGAAACTGTTTTTCCAGTTTAAATGTAGTTCCAGAAAACCAGGAATTTGGACGTAATTGGCAACGTATTGCACCTAGCAAGGATACAGCGATTGTCTCTCGTCCATGTATAAATATAAATAAATATAACTTTATTATTCATGTGATTATTATTTGTTCCTATATACTCCTACATGTTCCTATATGAGTCGAGTGTCTGTCACTGTGTTGTACAATGTGTGGAATATCCGTGTGGGTCAGAAATGACCCGGGCACAGGACTGCGAGCTTCAGGCATCCGAGGGTTAACTTTGTATGGTGGCCATTCGAGCAGTACATCGACCATAACTTACAGAAATTTTTATTCGTGAAAATGTACGTACAAAGCTCCGTGTTTTCGTCTTAATATCGTTTAAAAAAAAACCGCATATTTCACAAACGTTTTTTTCAGCCTCTTTTCGTGTCGCTGCGCTCGTTGTACACGCTTCCATTGCATCTAGACAAATCTCAACAACCTGAAAATTGTGCAGGTATAGCGCGAATAAAAACTGACTTCGGTCACCAAACTCACAATATCTTTTATTATTTGTAAAACGCTGATTCTTCAAATTTTTCATGAACTTAAATCACAGGGGACATATAGATTGCACCAACCATCATCAGCTTATGGTTTAATTAATTTGATAAAATTACGGAATAACGTACACAAAAGGAAACAGTACACGATACGACAAGTAGAGGTTCCTCGTTACGTTTTGTAATTAGTTGTACAATTAGATATCAGAAATTTCTTGCAAATGGTGGAATCGCATGTAACTCATATAGAATAACTTCTAGAAAAATGAATCTCAAAAGGATCGGACCAATTTTACTTAAAACGCGTACTTGTATACAACTTTTATTCTCTACCATTTTACTCCTGGTCAAATAATTCGTATTTTAGGTACTGAGTAGGCCATATCAAATATTATTAAATACGTATGTTGTCAATCAATAAGAAATATGAATCGAATTCAACATTTTAACATTTAATTAATACAGCTACTCTATCGGAATATTTAGATAAAATCTTCAAGTAGTAAAACGTCTCGAGTAAAATGAAAATTATGAAATCATTCTTCGATAAAATCAATATCTTCATGCTAATAAAAGATTGTCTTTATCACATTTTGTACAATGATATAAAATTTGTAAAAATTCGATTCAGTTTTCGAATTGGAAATGACAACTAAATTTACACGAAATATCAAAGATTATCCATTTACTATTTACCACGAATAGTAAGTGTTGATTTACGTGACCTCGAAATAAAAAGGCAACGTTTAGCAACGCGTTTCAAGTATGGCTCGATAATTTCGCATGTGGGCTGTACTTTTCGACTATGTAAATATCCATTCTTACAAGAATCGTACTTAGAGATAATCGCACGATCGCTTTTATTTAATCATTTAAACGTCTATTTAAATGCGACACGCGTAATATGGTTTATGTGCTTATTACATAATTAGAATGCAATCGTGACATTCAGATTAATTAGGGACATACGCTGCAAATTCATTGAAGCAGTGCTTAGAAGTTAAGAGCCAATAATAGATTTCCTTTGTGTTTTAGGACAGATCTTGTCGGAGGATTACTGTTCAAAAGTTAAAAACAATTGACACTGCAAAACTGACCACGATTAGTATTTTTAATTATACAAAATGCGACACTCGATATCGTTAAGCAAAAAAGTTAAGCAAGCGAAAATTTCGAAGTAACGAAGATCCGTTTAAGAAGATATCACTGAAATAAATAAATATAAATATAAGTTTTGTTCTTGTATTATTGTTATTTTTAATTGTATATTTAAGTAGTGCACGAAAAGAACATTTTAGACAATGATATCAAGTGTTATGTGTTCGCATGTAATATACAAGTAAATTATAATGCAAACAAAATAAGGTCCCTCTAAATCATAGGTATTTGAAATTTTTACAATATTGTAAGAAATAAGTCATATATGACGAGGTAGTTGATATCTTATTTAACGTAACACTTTAAACCGATGTTTCTCAAATTTGGAGCTAAAGATCTGATACTTTCATGACAAACTATTTGTACTTTGAATTTTACATATATTTTTATATAGCAAGCGTATCTTTAGCTCTTAAATTTTGAACAACGATTTTCAGTCTTACTTTAGAAAACCACGAGAAAGGACAAAATTAAATACACAAATTATTTTTAGCATGATAATGACAATACAGAATTTAGGACTTACTGGCTTGAATAGACATTGTTTCATATATACTAAATTAATACACATGAGTGTAAGTTTATAGTTCATCGTGTATAAAGTGAAAGATGATTTCTTCTTAATGGTCAATTATCTAGTGTCTACACGTTTAAACTTCGGTCTTTGAAATTCAATATATATTTTTAAGTATCCTCAACAAATATCAGCCCGCACGCAAATGTATCATTGCTTTTCGATTCAGTTTCCTTCGTACTATTCTCTCATCTTAAATTTGCAAGTGGCTCACGAGAAGAATATCGAGAGCTGTATTTATTCGCGTCATATGTTGTAATCGATTTCGCTTCTCGAAATAATAAAGTGAAGTTCATCTTGAAAATTTATTATACATTAACATATTATAATATTATATAATATATTATATATTATAATATATTATACATTATTTTCCATCGACGTTAATGATAATATTTAATCATAATTATTTGCACCGTCCTCTGAATTATCTCGATATTATACAACTAATTTCCAGAATTGCTTTAAAAGCAAAATCGAATAACAATATAAGCAAAATTTTCGGTCTTCGTTCGTTAGAATTTTTTTTTTCTTTTACTAAATTTATACATTACGTTTGTGTATATTTTAAATTTATACATTATGTGTATGTGTATGTGTGTGTGTGTGTGTGTGTGTGTGTATTTTAAATACAATATGCAATGGACCAATGACAGGATTGGTATCTTATTCATCTCCTATCTTGAGAATTAAATCCATCTTAAATTTATTATAATAATTATATCCTATTTTTTATAGAAGTCGATATGCCTGATCATTTAAACGGCATTCTTAAGTTGTCTTTAACGTTGTAAGCTTATGAATTATATGTACATCGTACATGTATTCAATGTCTTTTGAAATAAAGGACAAAAACTTTCACAAGTACATATTGCAACATAATAAATTGAAATACACTATCAAATGAATAAGATACATTAGCCTTCAAGATTCCAAACGCTCATATAGATTTGTTTCCATTTTCACAATTTTGATTACCTAATCTTTATATGTACATACATAGATAAAATCATGTAAATGAGAAATCATTTTCTCATTCAAGTTTGTGCAATGTTCAACGGCCGATGCATTAAGTAAATGCATGCAACTTCGGCAACCGAATATTTAATGAAAAGAAGAAGGCGATTATAATTTACGTTTCTCTAAAAACCGAAAGTCTTTTTTTCGCAAAATAATTATATAAGGTGTATCATCGTATCATGATAATGTAGAAAACAAATACATGTCTCGATACCTTCATCTAATATACATCGTAATAAATTGAGTCACATAATTTCTCTTTCTCAATATTGACACAATTTGTATCCCCAATAAAATATAAACTATAAACTACGTCAAAATATATGAATTTAGATTTGGTGAAGAATACGTGTAAATCATAATCATCTATCTCTCAGTAAATATACACTTTGTCCATATCTTTGTAAAAATAAAATAATACATAGATAAAGCAAGTTTATACATTTTAATCCAGACTTATCAGAGTAAATAAGTGCTATTTTGTTTGTTTTTTTTTTGTTTTTTCTTTTTTAAAGAAAGGAATATAATATGTTTAAGTGGCTAAATTATACTTTGACACCACCATAATTAATATGATCCTCTTCATTTTTTATAACAATGAATTATATTAGCAAATTCACTGACATAAATGATTCAAAAATAAACTACAATTAAAACATTACGTCTCCAGCCATAAGATTCTTTCTATTATGAATCCATGGATTCAATAACAGGACAAGGATTTACAGTTGAGGGCACTTTTTTTCTCTGCCTGTTTTTAATATAGGCGCTGGACCATTTCATATGCTATTTTTTTTAAACAGCAAGGATTCAGCATAATGTACAGATATTGTACTTCTAAATCTACCGATCCATAACTTGGAGATCGATAATTCACGGATTGTTTTCATTCTCTGGTACTCTATTTTCATCTGTTTTCATCTTTTTATAGAGTACGTTATAAGCCCCAGATATATATATTTGTACATAGCTATCATATCCAATGGAAAGTGTACATTAAACTCAACTGAATCACGTACAGTTCACTCACAACATCAAAAATAGACTATTGCAAGAGTGCATTAGCATGTGACACCCTGTAGATAGTTATTACTCAACCAAGGTACCATTTCTCCATATACATTCCGTGACTTTCTTCTCCTGTAGGAATCTGAAACGTAGACGATATGTACAAATTTTGTATGATATCACAATATCACTCTTATAAGTCTCTGAGTCTTTTTTTTCGTTTAAACGAAACGCGACTTGCTGCATTGTTATATAAATTGTTGATCCCACATTGTTGGACTATAATATAATGCAGCATCTGATAGATAATATGATCATATATATTACATTATAAATCGATCGCAATTTTTAAAGAGTGTACTACGTGTACATATTGCCTACGATACAGATTCTATTCCAGATGTAACACAGGAAATACAAGTAAATTATGTTAATTTTATGCTCGTCCACGTGGCTTTTTTCGAGAAGCAGCTTCTTCAGTCGACGCAATACCTGTGGTTGCAGCCATACGCTTTGGACGACCTGTTGTTTTGTTGCTTTGTTGAGTGTTTTGTGCAGATGCTAAAAATTAAATTATGATAGTTTGAAAAAAAAATTATATGTAAAATATATTAAAGTCCAGAATTTCTTACCACGTAGCTTTGTCCTTGAAACTCCACTTGTATTATTATTATTCTGTTGTTTTGTGCTCTTTTTATTTTCACTTTTTTTAACATCAGTATTATTTTTAGCTGCATCTACTGATATTGCAGACGCAGTTACTGCAGTAGTAGTAGTAGTAATTGTACTACTATTGGTAGTAACAACAGTAGTTTCATTCCCCGACTTCGTATTTCTGTTCAATGCTCTTTCTGCTCTACTAGATCCTTTTGCAACAGATTTTGCGATTGCCAAACTTTTGTTAATAGTTCGTTTTTTAGAGCGATTTGATTTAGGTGATTTTTTTCCTAATTCTTCTTCAGTAGCACCATCTTCAGAGAAGCTTTCAGCTCGTTTTGATTTCTTACGTAGACTTTGCTTTTGTTTATGCAAGTTGTGACCTTTTCTTTTCTTTAATTGTGATTCATCTTTATAAAGTGAAAGGTCAACTGTGGATAAGATATTAACATTCAAATTTCATGAAACATATTTATAAAATTTCAAAAATATAAATAAACAATTAATATCAAACAAGAATTATATTAAATAATTATATTAAATAATTAAGTGGAAATAAAATTTTAATAAAATCAATTATATTTTAGAACTTCTTTTTTGTAAAAGCAGCATAAAAAAATACTAACGTCCATCTGGATGTTCTTCCGTTACTCGAGGTTTTTCAGATACACCAGCTTCAACATCAATTGCTCTTTTTAAAATATTTTCTGTACGTAATAATTCAATTTTGGTTAGCTGGAATTTATTTTTATCAATTTTGTTTAAATTTAAATTTGTTAATATACAATCAAAATCTGAAAAAGAAAACAGTAAATAAATAATTTGCATTGTGTAATGTAATAAATATTACAAAATATAAGACAAATATACTTGAAATTTAATAACTATCATTTATAATTGCTTTACATAAGATTACCTATGTAATCATAAAAGTCTGGTGAATATATTTCTCCATTATTTTTATCTTGAGAAAGCCAACGTATACGAATTTTCCTGCTAGATTTATATATATTTTGCATTGCTTGACAAACATAAAAGCTTCCTTCTGCATTTCTCACAGCCAAAAATTCATTTCTAATAATGAATATCAATAAAAGTTATTAGCACCATTAATTCTGTTTATATTTATATTTAAAACTAATATAAATTATTATATTTCTGAATGAAAATTTATAGAATTCAAACTTTTTATTATTATTCATCATTACATATTTTTGAAAAATGTTATATTTCATACTTACTTATAAAATACTATAAGTTTGTCATCGGAAGCTTTTGATGGCGGCGGTTTGTTTAAATTTTTTACAAGCAGTGCAATTTCTGGTAAGGGACTTTGATAAGGCTGTGTTTGAATTCTATTTCTTTTTGGCTTGCTTGCTCCATCTGAAGTTGCTGATGTTCCTTTTAAATCTTTCAATTCTCTAGACTTTCTTTTATTTGCTTTTGGTGAACCAGTGACCTTTGTTTCAGCCTTTGGTGGATTATTTGTTTGTGGTAATGCAGAACTGTCTGATGTAAGTTTCGTATTTTGAGTTATAGTTTTTGTCTTCTGACTGTCAGGTTTCACTGACCCATCTTCTGATTTGTGTGATGACAATTTTGTTTGTAAAGTTGTATTAATTGGAATTCCATCAGATTCTTTTGAACCATTATTTACAGAAGTCTTCTTTTCTTCAACTTTGTTTTGCAATTGTGGACATAATGCTAAAATAACGTAAGTAAAAATATATATTGTTTGTATTTATATACATTACATACAATGAATTCAACATATGTGAAAATATCTGTGCAACAATGAAATACATTCAATGAACAAAATATGAATTTATCACATACTTAAATTAATAAAAAAATTTATTGGAGTTTTACTAACCAGGGAAATCTAAATTGATAGATGTCATCTCTTGTTCTGTTTGAACTTCTCTTTGCGAATCTTGTGTAGGGTTATCTGGACTTAAATTATTATTTCTGTTAGATTCGCTCTGTTTCATAGAAAAAGACATATTTTGTTCTGTCTCAGTTTTCATAATCTCTACTCCATTAGGAATTAATTTATCCAAATCTGGTTCCTTTTCAGAATTGCTGCTCACATAAGGTGGTGTTTGATATACAGAAGGTCTATGATCTTGTACTAAACTCAAAGGTTGACTGGGTGGTTGTAATGTGACATAGTTTAATCCACTTCCTGGTAAAGGCTTCATAGATCCTGGTTCTGATCCTGATACAACTTTTTGTGCCATTGCAGTCATAGGAAGAATAGAATGGCTGGTAGAGGTTGGGGATGTACCTACTCCAGGTATCGTTGATTTCAAGGCCGATGCACTCATTTTTCACTGCTTAAATACGTCTTTCTAAATACTTATAAAAAATCAGTGTCAATTAATTGAAATCATTGTATATATATATATATATATATAAATATTTTATATACATGTAAAAATATTAAAAAATAAATGTATATGTACGAGTATAATTTTCACAGAACTATCAATATATAATTATTCTTTGTTCGGTAGCATGTTGATATTATTCATTAAAATATCAAAAGAATATCAAGCATAATTCAATAAAGTGGTGCTAATAATTTAACAATATAAACATTGATTTATTTTATATACAGTTTGGTTATTGAAGTCAGTGTAATAACAAACACATAAGATAAAGCAAATCCGTTTGATAATTAAAAAAAAGGCAAAGAAGCGAAACTATAAAAAGAAAACATTGTATGAAGTATGAAGAAAACGAGGGAGAATCTCAGCAAGAATAGAGGCACAGAAGGTGGCTGAAGAGGGAGGGGGTAATTAGAGGAGTAAACATAAACACGAAGGAAACCTTCAATGGATCGAAATTTTACCAATATTTGAACAACCAACAGCGTATTTTCCATCCCAAAGATTAATATGCAATTACCTCGACGTTATCACGTCCTGAATATGGATATATATTCCTTTGCTAAACTTGCACGGATAGTTGATCACTGCGCGTTAACACACGGTTAACTCATTTTCCCACACACTTTCTTCAACGCGTGAACGCTTTTTCTCAGCTAACATTTCATTTGGCGTACGCGTAGCATACTCGATTTATCAAAGATATCCACTTAACTTACCAAATTCTACAAAACAAAATGATAAAGGCTTGCGCGCTATAGAAAGCCGTGATTTTACCCGCACGAAAAAAACAGGAATGCCAGACGTTAGATGGCGTCGGTTCTTGGACGCCATGTGTGGCGCAAACTTGGTTTAATATTCATTCTGATTGGTTCAAAGACGATCGCTCAAAATCTCTTTTATTCTAATTCCATTAGAATATGAAAATTGTATGCAACTATTTTCATGTTTTATTTGCTGATACGAATACATAATGAAAATGTTACTGACTCCTTTTTCTGCTCTAAGAAAAATTACAAAAATGAATTTTTGTGTCAAAAAATCTCACGCCTTCAGAGAAAATCAAATATTTAGAATAGGAATTATACATAAGATAATAAGTCAATCGTGAATTAATGGCTTGTGAATTATTTTAAAGGTTTATGTAATTTATTGTGTCGCATATGGATACTTGGATCCTTAAACGAAAATTTCGTTATTTTACTATATTACTTACGTTATTTTATTAATTACTTCAAAAAAATTGAAATGTATTAAGCATTCTTTTTAAAATAACACCTTAAATTATGGAGTTAATATATCTCATAATTGAATTAATAATTCTAATGAAAATCCGATCATCATTTGTATATGTATTCTTTTTGAACAATAAAACAATAATAATTGAAATAATAACTGTCTTTGATTTGAGACAGACGTATATTATTTTTACGTAAGATTGAAAATGACCTTAATTTATAATATATTGAAGTAATAAAAATGAAAAATACTATTGTAAATTATTTATAAATGTAACTGATATAAAAATATCTTTGTTAATATAAATGCGTATAAATTATAAATTTTACACTTTAATCCATCACAAATAAGTTAGGATCTATGGAAGAAGTTATCTCAAAAGCAGACCATGTTTAATAGTACATACATGTAAATTTTATATTCCAGCCTACAAATTCGAAACATCATTTTTGTTTTTTTATTTTTTAAGCGATTATTTAACTTTAAATAGAATTTTATAATCTAAAATCTGAAATGACCATGTTATGATGCTCGGTTACATCAGCGCAAACTATATAAAAATATATCCATGAAATCAACACAAGTAACATACGTATCAAAGTAGAAATGAACTTTAGACCATTTACTGAGTAGAAGAACGAAGTATTAATCAAATAATCAAATTGTATACGTAAGAAGTTGAATAGTGAACGTATTGATAGATATTGTAGAAAGAAATTAATTATAATTTTTAATTGTATAATTTATCGATCTGTTTATCAGTTAATAATGACACGAGCACTTGTAGGTGTGAAGAGAGTTATCGATTATGCAGTTAAGGTAGCTATCATTAATATAATAAAAAATGTAAAAATAGTACACAAGTAAAGGTTATAATAGCTAATTGATCAGTGATAAATATCATAAATGTAAATAATATTATTTAAGAAATATATCGTTTTAAATATTATCAATTATAGATCATTCCTTTATTTGATTATTTATTTTTAGATTCGCGTCAAACCAGATAAAAGAGGTGTTGTAACAGATGGAGTAAAACATTCGATGAACCCTTTTGATGAAATTGCAATTGAAGAGGCGGTACGAATGAAAGAAAAGAAATTAATAGAGGAGGTTATTGCAGTTTCATGTGGTCCCTCGCAATCTCAAGATATAATAAGAACTGCACTTGCAATGGGTGCTGATAAGGGAATTCATGTTGAAGTATCTGGACCTGAATATGAAACTTTGCAACCTGTTCATGTTTCTAAAATTTTAGCCAAATTAGCTCAGGAGGAAAAAGCAGATTTGATTATTGTTGGAAAACAAGCAATAGATGATGATAGTAATCAAACTGCACAAATGGTTGGAGGTATTTTGGATTGGCCAACTGGAACATTTTGTAGCAAGGTAAACCAATTGAGTTAAAACCTCAAACAATAGTATTAAAAAGCATCTTCTGTAAAATGATATTAAAATTCATTAATATAATTTGATTTTATTTTGAAACAGATTGAAAAAAATGATAGTGAACTAACAGTAACGCGTGAAGTTGATGGAGGTTTAGAGGTTGTTAAAATAAAGATGCCAGCAGTTTTAAGTGCTGATCTACGACTTAATGAGCCACGATATGCTACATTGCCAAATATTATGAAAGCTAAGAAAAAGCCAATTAAAAAACTAACAGCAAAAGATCTTGGTGTAGATACTTCAGCGAGAATTGAAATTTTGTCTGTTGAAGAACCACAAGTTAGACAAGCTGGAGTTATTGTACCAGATGTTGATACATTAATTGTAAAATTAAAGGAAAGTGGACATGTATAATTATTCTGTTATTGAAAAATATTGTTGAAACTATTTCATGTTGTTTTGCATTTATTATACTTTTTACTAAACTTCGATTTATATAGAAAAATTTTTTATATATTATATTTGAATAAACTTTCTGCAATAAATAAAATAATAGGTCCCTTCATGTGTTATAACTGGCTTGTAATGAAATAACATTTCATATATTTCTTTGGTAAATAACATTATTTTTCTACATTGATTTTGTACTTCTACATCTTCACACATTATTCATGCCAACTATTATTTTATAGGTTTATGCGATGTGTGGAAAGATTTTATTTACTGATTTCCGTAATTTTCGTACACATAGATTTTTTGTAACAATAAAGTAAATCTTTACCAAACATAGTAGTAACAGATCCTAAATCTGATTATATTTAATTTTATATACTTTTGTATATGTAATAATACATTCAAAATACACGCAGATATAAACATTTGAATAAATAATAGATTGACAAAATAATCACATAAACTTTACAAATTGTAATTACAGTGTAAAAAATTTTAAAATTTCATAATCTTCTAAATACATTTTCAAAAATTATGAATGTACTATTATTTTTCTGGCAAAGGTCATAAATACTACACATCGTTTTACTAAAAATTTCCTAAATCCAGTACGAAATCTATAGAGAATATATCTTCTTCAAAATATTAATTCATACATTCTTTTTAAAAATGTATATTCTACTTGGTCTACCTTTGTGAAAAAAGTAGAATTAGAAAAGTCAATACCCGTATTTATCGTCCTACAAATGTTAATTATTTTAAACATTGAATAGACGACTGGCATATTTTGTAGTACGTTATAAATAACCCAACCCAGAAAATAATCTTTTTAATACTTTCTCTCTTTTTAATATACTTTATATGAACTAAAATGTTACAAAAAATTCATTTTGTACAGTCTTTTATGATTAAACCTTAGTATTTTAAAGGATAAAAAGAGAAAAACAGTATTTAAAAATTAATTATTTTTTACAATAATACTTTCCAATCAAATCTGGTATTACTGGTATGGGTTATAGGAGGAAAAGGAGGTGGATGAAGTTGCCAACCATCCAATCCTTCACGTGCCGTCAAGCATGCTAAATATGGTACTCTCTGTGCTAATCTCGTAACTTCGGAAGCTGGTGGCACTCTTCCACCTGTTAATTGTCTGGTGCAAGCTGCCAAAGAAGCAGCATGAGCTACTATTAAAATATTTCCTACTGTATTTTCAATAATTCGTTTGATTAATTCATAACTTCGTTCATAATACTGGGCTGCGTTTTCTTTTAATGGAAGATCTTTTGCTTTAATAATTGGGTCATAATTTTTGTCTATGTTAAAACCTGCTGTTATTAATTCTTCAGATGTCATCCAAATGGGAACACCATTTGGATACCATGCTAACCACTCTATAAGACCCGGCTCTATTTTCATTGGAATGTTTAAATCTAATCCTTTTAAAATATGAGCTAACGTCTGTATACATCTCAATGAAGGAGACGTAAAAGCCACGTCTATTTTAATACTAGACGATTTCATAGCTTCTCCCACCAAACTTGCTTGCACTTCACCGACAGTTGTTAAAGGACTATCATTTCGAAAGTCTTGTATATTTCTTGATGGTATTTCCTTTGGCATATTCAAGTCTCTACGAACATAGGATCCATTTGATTCAAAACAATAACGGATCCATGCTCCAAATGTAAAATCTACTCTTTCTCCATGGCGGCATATGAAAATTTGTCTTGAGGAACTTGGAGGTACTTCAGAAACTTCAATCTATATATAGAGAGATAAAATAAAAATATTAAAATTAGATTTATGGATAAATGAATAATAAATTATTATTATTTACTGGTTCAGTAGTTGTTGCTACTCCATCAGGACTGTCTATGGAATCACTTGATAACAATATTGGTGGTTTACGAGTTAAAGGTATTTCTTCTTTCTGTAGAATTTCACTTTTATTGTCAGTAATTTGTATAGTAGTATGTAAAGTCCATGAATCGGATTCAGCTGTACGTTTTGTATGATTCAAAGGTAAATGGCCTGAAATACCAGTTAGCCAAGAGATACCTTCAATCCAACCATCTGTAGATATACTACATGCCCCTTCTGGAATGTAAATGTAATCTCCGACTCTTAATTCTAACTCGTCATGTTCTCTAGGCATGTGAGGATGTGTCACTTTATGTACATGTGCATTTTGCAGCCTAGAATCTCTGGAATATAATCTGAGTTCCCAATTAGTTGGACAAGTGAGTGTTAATTTCTCTACCATTAAACGCAATTGTTGATATAAATTACTAGGAAACTGATAGGCCAATGTCAAATGTAAAGATTTTATTTGAGGTTCTGCAGAAATGCCCAAACTTGAAAGTTTGTTTGCATAACGGATGGCAATGTTCTTCAGCCATTCTGCATTTATTTCTTTAACAAACAACCCCATAAAATTAGGAGAAATGTACGTTTCCAACTCGATATTATCTGATAACTCATCTTGGTTAACTATACTCTCAAGTATATTTACCAATTCCTCAGTTGATTCATCTGGTGCCTGCAAGAAGTAATACTTCGTAATACTTTATGACTTTTATATATGTGTACAGTTAAGATAATGTCATACTTCAAAAAATGATACAAGAGTTATGTGTGGCATATAATTATGTGCTCCATTCCATACGAGTTCTTTACTCTCTGACCAGAACCTCATAAGTTGCTCTGCTAATTCACCTGTTGGACAAGCGTACAAAACATATTGTCTATGGATGTCAGAATCCAAAGTTGGATCTCTAACGTGAGCTACTAGCCAATCAGATGCAAGTTGAACACCTCGATGTCCCGTAGCAGCTAATGCTTTCTCTCTACAAAAAAATAATTATTTAAATTATTACGAAGTGTATAATCAATCCAATAATCTGTCATGGTGTTGTGTTACATAATAAGAGTATTTTCATATGAAATTATATACTTTGTACAACGATTTACCAGAATAGAAAAAAGATAATAACAATTAAACGTATTGATCAAATTTTTATCATAAGCATAGATAATGATGAATCAACAAAAAACAACAATGATACTTAATGTTTGACAGCTGTTTGTTTACACTGAATGCATTATAATCGCATGTACTTATTCATCGAACAACAAAGAGATATCGACAGTCTTTTACAATCGTATTATAATACTCACGCTCGATGTTTCGGGAAACCTAATTGTAATAGCGTCTGCAATGGGGTTAAATGTTGTTTTAAAATTTTCGTTGGAGTTGGATTTTTGCGTGGCGGTAACGTCGCCATGACGGTACATTACACCCTGATACTTGCTACCAACATTGTTCAAACGAATGCTCAATATGTTTTTGTATCGAATCGAATCTTCGATTCGATTTTGTGATTTAAATCTTTGGATTATATCGACATTTTCGTTTTTAAAATATTATTATTTAACGGGTTTGAAAATCTTGAAACAAAGTTGCTATTAATTAACAATTTCTTTCTTAAGAAGGCAAAAACTTATTGTTACTTTCTTTTACTTAAAAGTTAATGTTATATATTAATTGTAATTGTATAATGAAATATTACGTAAATATCAAATGCAGACCGGAATTTCTTATATTTTTAAATGATATTCAATAATTAACAACAAATAGAACTATTTATCTTAGTTTACTTTAATTTTATTTATATATGCGTTGTACTTTGAGGTTTAATATTCTTATATTATTCTTTGCGAATATATATGTAAGTTGATATAGTATTTGTGTTTAAAATTATAATATATAATCATTTTATAATTAAATTAATTGAAATGTTAAAAAAATATTTAAAAAAACAATTAAAATACATATATAAAATAAATAAATAAATATATATATAATATTAAATGTATCTATTTATGTGGATTGTTCACGCAATTTAAATTATAAAACTTAAATTATATAGTAATTAATTCGCAATTTTAAAAAAATTAAATTGTAATTTCAATAATTATATTTCATTTTTTCATATTCGACGCTTACTTCATAACAATTTTAACAATGCTACACAATTGGTACATTACGTAAAGTTAGTGTAAAAAACAGCGATATGTTTACATATGTATGTATGTTCATTCGTTACAAACATTTTCATGCTGTAATATAACAGTAAAGAAGTAATAAAAAAAAACATTGTAATTTACATAACCGAGGGTTGTTGGAATTTCATTATGATTGCAATTATTATGAAAATGATTATTTGTTGTATACCTAATTTATGATTTGATTTTTTATCTTAGGCAGATTTCTTATCTTCTTCAGATTTCCGCAATTTTAATACTTACAGTATAATTTATGTCAACCATGAACAAGTATTAAAAACTTTACTACGTAATATTTTTCAAACAGTGTTTTATCTTGCAATGAAATTATTACAACAAGTGTACAAAAGTTATTATGCAGTAAATATTCAAGTTTATCGATTATTTATCATAAATTAATGATTATATTTCGTAGAGGTTGTAAAAATAGTCAAAATATTCTAAAATTATTAATAGAGATACAAGGATTGGAATTTAAATAAATTGTAACTTATTTTAAACATCGATTAATTATTAAGTATTTATATCTGGAATATAAATACTTGAGAAATTGAAGATCTTGTATTGATACTTTTCTTGATAAAATTATATAGAATATTTGCAATGTTCTCGAAATTTCTTTATTCATATGAAAATTATAAAATTCCAGAAAAATTTAAACAACCCTCGCGGCGTATATTACACAAATATATATGCATACGCATTGTATATAAAATAGAACGCATTTAACTTTGCCATTCGTCGAAGGTAGAGAATGTTGATTTCGAAACATTTGAATTTCTCTATTATTATACAAACGTTTCAAATGGCTCAAATTATGGTCATCGATTTTTCGAGGTATTGTACTTTATAAGATTTATAAGATGTTATTCGCGTGTAACTTTCCATTTTTTGAAAAATTAATTGCTCGCCTTCAGAACATAACATTTCATAACAACCAATGATTATATATTATTATCGTAAAATTTTGTAATTTTACTGCATCAAATATAGAGAAATATAAACGATAAAGAAGTGAAGAACACTCGTTAGACGTAGATAACAATAATGCACAAAAATAAAGTATTTTTTCAAAGTAAAATACTCTATAAACATATTTCTCGTACTCTTTCATTCAAACATTAATCCATCTTTCTTTAGCACTTCGATAAGGTTTCATTATAATTACACATGTACATTCAAATTATTTCGTTCCATTATTATTTTATCGTACTTGCTTTGCGAACGAATTATAAATACTTTAATTAAGTTCATAATTATGCAATGCGAGATTTACATTTGAAGAAGTTAATGTATATCTTGTGCAGATGTGTTTAACATTTCTTATTATAGGAAAAAATTATTTACGATAGTTATTCGTGCAATTATTGCACGCGAAAGCATATTATGAACAAATTATCGTATGAAGACAGAATATTTAATTGCCGATTGACAGAATGACAAAATCAATTATTCATAAAATATACTGCAACTAATCATTTTATGAGCGTTTACAATGCAAATTTTACATATTATTTATTTATATATTTAAATCAAAATATTTAAAAATGTAGTTCTATAAAAAATTTTTTACCTGATAATTCTTTAGTCATATAGTTTCTGACGAAAACATATTATTTATTACTGAATATCAGATAAGATGATCGAATTTCTACTATTATTATCTATTTTTAAGTAAGGCTATTTTAATCAATAACAAGACGAAGTAAGAAAAGAAATGCCTGAATTCTGTTGTATAATTCATTTGACTAGGTCAGTGCTGTAAAATTTGGAAAAATACAAGATAAAGCCTGATATTATCAAGATATTTATGATAAATGCAGAATATAAAATAACGATATACTTTTGGATAAGAGTGTATGGATTTTGGCATAAGAATTTTTTATATTATCCCACGGATCGTACTATCGTTTATATTATAAACCTCTCATTCTCATGGCAGTCCATACAACGTATTCACTGCTCAAAGCAATTTTAGAATAATTTTAAATAATGTGACGATAATAAAATGTTTCGCTTAAGATAGAAAATTATTTTTATGAAAATAAATTCTAGAAAGTTCATCGATTAGTTTTGCGAGTTAAAAATTTTTTTAAAATTTTTATCAGATAATTAGGCTTTTATTTATTGTTTTTGACGAAATAATTTCACTATATTCTCGAATTGTTTTGAGCAATGTTACGATACAGAAATTAAATGCTGCTTTGTGTATTATTGCACATTTCAATGACTAGCTATAATATAATCTTTTGACTAGCACTATTTAATAAGAAAAGATAGAAATAGAGAAATTCGCAATACATTTATATTAAGTTTAAAAAATTCATTTTAACGAGCATATAGTACTTATAAATGTAATATCAAGCTTCTCTCTCGAGCTTGTCTCTTCTAATCCTCTAGGAAGGCACTATCAAATAATACCGGTTATACATAAATACATAAAAAATTCGATAATTTTTAAAAAAGTACATCTTCATTTCATTTTCTTTCCAAAACCACGCTTTTTCTAATTTTTCTTTTCGATAAACAGGTACCTTTTCAGAATATTCGGCATAAGGATACTTTCGTGACTTGACAATTTCTATCCCTAAATAATATCGACGAAATTTACAATTTTCAGAAGCAAAAGCAAATTCACACTGAAAGAAAGCGTTACATTTTTAAGATCGATCGATAAAGCAAAAGAAAACAAACTCGCAAGCCTGACAATGTTCCTCGCGTGTCGATAGTACTATCCGTGTAAAAGTTGTATATTCGTAGGTGTATTGTAAAAAAATACAGGTTCTTCGCGTGTTGTTTATCATAAGCTGATAATTTATTTCCATATCGTGTAAAATAGAGATTGTTGGATGATTAAAAATACTGTTAAATCAACTTGGTTGACAATAATGCATGCTTATCACTATTTTACGGTTAATGATTAAACACGATAATTGTATAATTCTTTAATCGTATTGTTCTTTGTTAAAAAAAACGATTACGACTACCAACACTATCACTGACCAATCGAGCGATTCGATTAATTAGCCGATTATCGATCTCGAGGCATCATTGTTGCTTTTACTATTCTATGACTGATTTCACGAGTTCAACAAATTCAAGTGATCTCTATATAGTTCTCGATGTCATCGCGAACATGTCGTTATTTCTCGAGGAATCATTATCCGGATAAGATAATAAATAATATAATTCGAATGAACCAAAAAAGATCTTTGGTTAATCGCACTTTTGTGTTAAAAAATATATCAAATACTTTCTTCTCTGTAGTTCAAAGAAACGATAACGCCAGCTTATAGATTATTTTTAGAAGCACCCTGTACGATTGAGGAATCATCGTTGTCACACGAGTTTCGATATCTTTCTTTTCCTTTGTAACTTGAAAATAATTCTCGAACAACCATACAAACTTGTGTTTCCTAGGATAAGAATCGTAACAAATTCGCCGCAGTCGAATGGCACCACTTCGAGTTGCAAGTTTTGTAACTATTTGCTGCTAATAATTTACGTTGCGAAAGCTCGAAAAATTGACAATGATAAGATTCAAATCGTCGACATACGTATAATTATAACAAAATTGGTGCACAAAATGTATCAATAAATTTTTTTGTTATTACTCTTTATTAAAGAGTGATAATTACTACACTCGAACGGGCCTCATTCGGCTGATCAACTCCACGAAACTTTCTCTAGATAACGTCTAATGTTGAAAAATATCGAATCCTCTCCTTCCTATTAACAATCTGTGAAACGCTAAATACTTCGAAAGATGGTGAATTCTACGAGGACAGTGTAAACAGTTACATTGTGGAAGAATTATCGGGCAGACTAGTATTGCACGAATATCGATTAAACGCCGACCAACGAAACCCAGCATCAACCAAAATTATATCAATGTGCATTGATAATTTCACACCGTAGTCAATCGTGAATCAACACTCATTTACGCATATAAAATCGCATGCAAAGATCCATTCAAACTTGCGATTCGATTTATTTTCTATTTTTACAATAGAATTCTTCGTAAAATAACGTTGTTGTATTCGATGATTGCTAAAAATTTTAACGAACACCACGAACAAATGAGAAAAGTAGAGTAATCGCAGCGAAACGCGCTACCGTCGCGAGCAGCTAGATCGCAAGATGGTAGACCTCGGCAATAATCCACGATTTCTCCAAGTACAAAACAGCAAATCGTATGACAATCAACGAATTCTAGCAGTGAGCATCGATGGTATCGCAGAGAAATCGGCCGTTTCGGATCAATCTGAACGAACGATCGAAGCAGGTCATCTCGTCGCCGAAGAGAAAATACGTTCAGCGCGAGATTTTCGAGTTTCTGTACGCGCGATGGTACACTCTGGCCTCCTTTGGCGAACCGAAACGATCGGCTGGGAAAAAGATGGCCCGTCCAATCTCGTCGGGTCGAGTCTTTTGTCGCATCGGCGACCGACAAGCTTCGGGGTTGCTTCTTTCTTTTTTTTTTTTCCTTTTTTTCTTTTATCTTATCTTTCTTTTTTCTCTGGTCGAGGCTTGATATTATCACTCACGATCTTTGCTTAGGTCCGATGGTAGCTCGCAGCTGGACGTGGTCGTCGTCGTTGGCGATCGCGGCGACAGATTCATCCTGGACGTAACCGGAAGTGACAAGCCGGCGGCACTCATCGCGACGTTCAGCGGTATCGTGATGAACGGCTGATTACTCTGCGTCGAGTTAACCGTGCCTGCGAAACAATGCCAAAATACCTCTACTTGGGGGAAACAGGAAGAAGGACGGGGACGTGTTCCGCGTCGGACAACGTCGAGCGCAACCCTCGAGAGAGCAAGGTGTGTCGATTTCCATGAGTGAGTTTTCGTTTCGTTTCGTAACGCTCGGCTATTGGGAAGATGACTGGATGTATGCTTTATTTTTTTGGGGGGGGGGGAGGAGGAGATCGATTCCAGGGGATGATCATGGTTTCTCACCTCCTTCTTGAGAGATTTGCACTGGCTGGCCATTTTGCCCGATACCAAGTAGAACCCCCGGAGTCGGTGAGTAAATTACCGTCTGAGGCATCTGGTACATTATACCTGCGCAGAATCATGGTCGTTCTCTCGTGAAATGAAATGACATGTCAGTCGATCGATTTTATGGCGAATAAATAGCCGTCGATCGTCGTGCAATTTAATCTTTGTGTAAGCAATCAAACTTCGGCGAATATTCAACGTGTACAAGCGAAGAAACTCCAATAATCTTTTCACAAATTTCGACATGAAAATCATTAAAGAACGGAATTTATTTGGATAGCTGACTGCCCGTGCTAGGATTGATATTGAATTTAACACATGGACAAGTAGTTAGAATCGATGTTATACTTCTGGTGTTGTCATCGGATATGATGATAATATGTAATTGCTTGAAATTTCATCTTGAATTGATTACTTTCTTATTGGAATTTATTGAGAAAGAATGAAGCAAGATGGTACAACGAATTCACCGGTGACCGTCTGCTTTTTGGGTTTCTTTCACTACTTAAATCGATCGGCTTGTATCGCAAGTCGAAACCATTGCTAAAACTATTGTATATCTACGTGATTTAAAGACGGCGTTTAATATGATACGTACAAAAATCTATGAGTCGTTATTAGATCTTTACAAATATAAATTCATGCATTTTTATGATCAATATCTGTCTTGCAATCACTGAATAAAGATCTTCATATACACATATAAACAGACCATTTATAATAAATTATACGGTATATGCACTTTGACTAATAGAAGAACTGTTTTAGAGGAAACTTGATAAAGTATTAACAAATATGATTTTCGGTCTCTAATTATACAAATCAATTTAGTTCAAACATCTTATTATAAAATAGTCATTCCTATTATTAGACGATTTAATAAAAACTGAATTTTAACGAGATCTTGTAGAAGCTGACGGTAAATATCGTACTTGAATCTATCCTATCTTTCCCAGTTTCGTTCCTCCACTTTCTATCTGTTAACCAATCGACCTCTCTATCTCTTAAACCAATTTAAAATAAAAACGGGATCGAAAGGAAGAATTTAGCAAGATCGTCGAAACGGTAGCAAACCGTGGAAGAGAATATCTCAAGGCGTGTACGATGGAGGTCCACTCGAGGGGCAAGAGATCGCGGATCGCGTCGCGCGGAGATATGAACGCGTGGCGAGTTATCAAAATTCCGGCGGGGAGACAGTTTGTGCGGGGAACAATGGAAAGGCGAAAAAGAAAAGAAGAAAAAAAAAGGGAGAAGAACGTACGTCATGCTGGCGATCGGTAAGTCGGATGGCATCCACTCCATATATTAGCATCGATATTTATGTGTACACCTGCATCGGAGCGCGGCTTTCGACCGGATCTTACTTCCCAGTTAGGCAGCGCGTCGTTGTCTTAGTTTGGTCATCGCGGCCCGTACAACTCCTTATGTACTCCCCTACACGGATAACCTCGTCATCGCTCGCACACTTTTCGCATTTTAAGTGTCCTCTTTCCTTTATCTTCTCCCTCTCTTTTCCCCGGTTCTCTCGCTCGCTCACACGCGACCGCGCGCGTACGCATCATATACGTTTTACCTCTCTGTGATACCATTCTCTCGTTCTCCAACGTTTCTCTCCTCTCCTCTCCTCTCTTCTCCTCTCTCTCTTTCTCTCTCTCTCTCTCACTCCCTCTCCCTCTGTCTGTATATCTATTCCCTTCTCTGTCCGTCGACCTACCTGACTGATTGGATTGCACACGTTTGCCTCTGCTCGACTACCTACAGCCTGGCTCTAACGATTTTCCACGCCACGGCTTTTACCGCTTGCTACTTAGTTCGCGGCTCGCGACTTCTGCTACGCCCACGGGGAAATTCGTTAATTACTCGCCGCATATGCGCAGCTGTACGATTGTCTTTCGTACGCGGCGAGGTACGGACCAAGATTCGCGGAACGGGCAGGTGAAATTGTTCTAGCACGACGAAAGGGAGGAAACCACGCTTGGGAGGCATCGGCGTTCGACAAGAATCGCTACTTGGATGGAAAAGCTGCGCTCCGCGAAGATACTCCGCGTACAAACAACTAAACACTCTTTGTTTCAGAGTACACGTACACGGTGTTCCGCGTATATGTTGCCGTCAGTTTCTTCTGAAAATTTATACGACGAGAAAAGGTTCGTTTGGTTGGCAGGATTTGGTTCACAGACGGACGGTGTTCGGTACGTGTTCCTACCTGAGTGATTTTTCGAGAGATCCTTTGACACAGGAGAATCGCCATCGCTGGTGTCTCCATCGCTTTCGTTCGCACAAACGTCCGACCTAGGTGAAGTACCGTCTTCCTGCAACAGTGAAACGAAATTTCTCCATATGACTTGTGTACGTACTCCGGGTAATGAATTGCGTACGTATGCTGTTAATTGCTCGCGTAAGTCGTGCAATCGAATCGAATTTTTAGTATCCATCGAACATGGGTGATCGTGACACACGATTGATAGAAGCGAAGAAAGAATAACAAATAGAAAAACGAGAAAACACAGGCGTGAATCAGATTTTAATTTTGCTTGCATACATTAAGATTTCTCAAGAACGTGTCGCCCTGCTACAAAATTTATGAATCATCGTTCACAAGGCTCCTGCCTCGTTCTACAAACCACTGTTCCTAGAACTTTATTTCTTTACGTGCCTATAATTAATACGTCCAACGTAGAATAAATACCCGCGATTAATCAACGCAAATTAATTGGAAACAAGTCTGAAACAGGTCTTACCCAATGTTCGAAGAATCCTATTACAACAACAAACGGACCAAAGTCAAAGTTCAACTATCATAGTTGGAAATCGATCGTTCTCGTCCGAGAACAGAACCCTCGCGAAAAGACGTCGCCGTGAAAACGATATCAGGATGACGTACGATCTGTATCAGCCCCGTAAATTCCGGATGCCTAACGAGCGATGCGGCGACAAGCAGAAAACAAGCCAGCAAGAGTGGAGGAGCATCGCGGCCTGTAAATCGTAGATAACGCCTCGGTAATAATATCGGCGAGCCAATCAAACGGGCAACTAACCAATCAATCAACTGGAGCCTACCAAGCAACTAAGCAGCCAACGAAACAACCAACGAACCAACTTACCTACCTACCTACCTAGCAGGGAGAGATGCGCGAGCTTGTTCGCGCGCCTTATATGGCCATCCGCGCGGCCTCAACTCGTACTCCGCGCGCTTCCACGGCAGATTCTCACAAATTTACGCAGGACTACGGTTTCCCCGGGTGACTTTCTCTCCCCCGGTCTTACCGCCACCACCGGCGGATAGCGTGCCTTTTTTTTTCCCTCCTAGGTCTAACCGCCTGTGCGAGGGACCTATGCGTTTTATACATGCATTTGGACTTGTTCGTTAGGACGCGCGCGTGTACATATGTCGACCGGCGGTCGCGTTCGAGAGAAAGCAAATCGACTACTGGCTACCAGCAGCGCAAGAAGTCGACGCTCCTCGGGAGAATTAGGAAGTGTTCGTCTCTCGTCCAAGGAACCACCAATTTGGCGAACCGCTCGGTCTCTGGTTACCTCCTTCGTTGCGAACGATCGTTTCCGAACGATTCCGTGTTGTGGTAGAATTGTACTTCCGTTGATCGAATCTGTCTGCGAGCTCTCTCTGGGAGTTCCATCGATTAAATTTATTTATTTCGGCTCGTGAATATTCATTATTATTATTCGTATTGAAGAAGAAAAAGTCGATAAAAATCGTAGACAATGGAGGGCATCGATGACCTCCACGTTTTTCACCAGAGTTCAAGTAGATCGAGTTTTATTGTAGCGACAGAAACTGAAGTTTCCATTAATGATTTTGTCGCGGCATTTCTTTTTGGTCAATCGTAAGTCAATAGTAAACTCGATTTAGTGATACCAACTTCAAACAATAGAAATCATCTACGAACGTACCTATGTAGTTTCGAAGGCTTAAAATGCCAAAAAATAATTCGAATTAATTAAAGTACTCTACTTTCAAATCGGTGACTGATCGAGGAACTCGATCACGTTCGCCGTTTTATAAAAGAAAGCTGATTGCCAAAGAAATAAATGTTCCCGAGAAATCTCGTACAATGATGAGAGAATGAAGTGTCCTTTAGCTTCGGAAATATAAAAAGCAAGGAAAGGGATCTCCAACGCTCTGTAAGGGTTCAACATTCCAAAAGTAGTTGAAACCGAATCAATTAATTAGACTGCTCTACTTTCCAACCAGTCATTCACCAAAGACTTCAATTATGTCCGCGCAATGCCGAGATATATCATTTACCACGCACGAGTGGCAAAAATTGGGTTCCAAAAACGTGTGCTTGGAAGTCGAAAAACTTTACTTTCAAAAACCAGATGTACGACTCGTTTGTAAACTATAAAAGTAGCCCAAATTGATTTAGTTGCGCAATTCGATTGCCCTTTTCGATCGACGTCAAAACTACGACACTCCCACGCAAAGATAGAAAGAAAGAAAAAAAAAAGAACTTTGGAGTCAAACTACATTCCACGCATGGAAACACACGGAAACTAAGAAGGCATCCAACTTCCGTCAAGTTCTTTTTCAAGTTGTAAACGTCGGAAGGTCGACGATCGTGGTTCCATGGTGGATACGGATGAAGGATTTCCGAAAGCACAACTAGGAGGGCTGGTTTCGCGACCCCTGTCCGCGTGCAGCAAGCGTTGTGTCGACGATCACTTCCGAGTCGTATTTGTACCCCCCATTACCACCGGGTGTGTATAGAAGGCGCGACAAAAACCGGCATTCCTGATTCTTAAGTTGGACTCTATATAAGTATCTGCCATCGTGAACATTGCCTGTATATGGCGACAACCAGGCTTTGACAAAGGTGACCGTATATGGTATTCTGCTTCCACCTTCCATACCTTCTCTCTCTTTTTCTCCCTCTTTCTTGCTCTCTCCCTCTCTTCCCCCGCCTTCTTTCTCTTTTCCCTTCCATCCGATTGCTCCCCACCTGTTTCTGCCCTTCTCTCTTTTGCCCTGCTAACAGCCGCCTGTTGTCTTCGTCGTCGTTTCCTTAGTGGCTGCGATCTACCAGGGTGCCTTCTTAGCGAAATGCATCATAATCGTTAAGTCGTTAGATCATAAATCGTAGCTTCGAACCCCCGCCGTAAATGTGCTCCGTATCAAACTACCGTTAAGGGAGAGAACTTCCCAGCGTTTCTTTTTTTCCTCTCTCTCTCTCTCTCTCTCTCTCTCTCTCTCTCTTTCTTTTTCGTTGTTATTACGATGGACTAAAGATTCGATCCGGTTTTTAACTACTAATGAGGTGTTTAATGCTTCCTTGATTTTTCTCTTTTGATTGATTAGTTTCTATTTCTTTTTTTTTTTTCTTCGTCCATGTAAGCTTGCAGAAACATCGTCTTTAACTCTTTCAGATTTATTCGATCGAAGATCTTCCCTTTTTTTTTTTTTTAAGTTAGCTTTAACCCCATGAAAGGGATGTAGAAAAAAGTCTCGTTTCAAGAGAATTAATTAGGTTTTCTTTTATTTCCTTTTGAAAGGAGATTCATGTCTGAAAGAGTTAAATATTAAAGCAATGCATAAGGAAGTTCAGAGGACTTGGTTAAAGTTAAAGTAAAAAAGATTTGTTAAGTTTGCAAATCCACGCGTATCAGAAGAAACAGACCTACCTTGTGAGCAACGTTGAAGAGATGGTTGGCAAAATGGAATGCTGTTGATCGGTGTATCTTATTTTCAAGCAGATCGGAATATTCTTTTTTTTTTTTTTTTTTACAACAGTAACCGCAACGTTAATGGCATTATTATTTAATATGTGTATAATTTAACGCATCTTGCGGATTCTAGTTTTTAACACAACTGTCTTTCTTTTCCATTATCTGTCGCATCGAATGGCTATTGTTTTTCGATAATTACAGATTGCTCTTCCAACGAGAGAAAATAAAAATCTTAAAAAGTAACGAAAAATCTTATCTTGTTATTATTCTTTATCCGTTTCCCAATGATACAGCTGTTTCCTACGTTATTTACAAAACAACAAATTCTGTAGTTCTTTAAACTACACAAATTAGATCTAGTATCATTAAGTTAGATCCAGCAACTCGTTTATGCTAATCGCGAGAATTATATTCGAGCGCAGACAAAAAGTAAAACAAAGAAGTGTGAAACAACCTCACTGATAAAGCAACAATAAAATCCAAAACACAAATAATAATATAAAGAAATACATTTTTAAAAATCTTATTTTCTGATCTTTGTTTCTTTTTTTTTTTTTTTACTAAATAACAATGTCACTAATCGCAAGAAACCAAAAAAGTTGTTCGATCGAGAGTTAATACCCTCTTTGACGGGGGCCAGTTTTTTTAATCATCTCGACTCGCAACTCGTTTGACGTTTCACGCGAAACTATTACCTAATCGTACAGAAATGCCTTTCTTTTTCGTTTTCTACGTTTCTTCGTCGTCCTGATTGTCATCAACGCGGTATATTCGCGCGGCAAACTACGCGCCGGAATAAAAAGTACAAATTATCAAATCGTCGAGTCGACAAAAGGGGGAGCAATGACAACGGTTATCCTCGCTAAAACAGGCGGGTTTTTATACCTACCTGTCTCACAAACAACTGGCATCTCGTGCCAATAATTGTTGGCGTATATCTGTATCATTTGAACGGAACGGCGACCGACAATGTCATGGGACCGTATCATTAAGCGAAACAATATAATACGTACGTGTAATATAAATATTATCACAGTAATTTACAGTACACTATTTACACATGTGATACATAAAAACTAAGGCACGCCAGCCGTACATTTCGTGATTACCGTGTTGTATGTCAGGATTACCATATAATCGTAAAGTTAATTATATTATTTGTACTTTGTGCATCGACGGGAGAGAGACCACGGATGATTATACATTTCTATTCGCATTTGCGATTTTTCTCTCTCTTTTTCATTTCTCTCCCACGTTATTTTTCTTTTCTCTCGTGTTTAATCTCCCTTACTTTTGCGCCTGCACGTTAATGCTCTCGTGTGCTTGTTCACTTTGTATATCGTTTCGCGTTTTCATTTTCCTTTCTTCCGACATATAAACGTTTATCTACTTTATCTATCTATCTATCCTCTATATTTTTATATTTATATATATATATATTTATATGTACCTGTTCTTTCTTTTCCAAAAATATTTCAAGCGACATTAAAAAAAAAAAAAAAAAGAAGAGAAGAGAAAACAACACACAACACATACACACACACACACACACACACACGTAAGCATGCATAATGTGCGAAGGGGGAGGAGAATCGAGGTTTTCTCTACTTGAAGAAGAAACTTGAGGGAAAGGGGGACCGGGAGGGAGGTATAGAGAACAGGTGGGACTCGCCTGGGAATTTAAATTAAAAAGGTATTTTAAATACTAGCTACTTAATCTACGAAAGAGAAAAAAAAAACAAACAAATACTACACATGCCACTTTCAGTACAAACACAGTACGGAACAATGTACGATGCACACAACGATATGTGTATATATGTATATATATATATACACACACACACACACACACACGTGTGTATGATGTATATATATATATATATATATATATATTCAATGCGCAACAATGCCAAGCGTGCACCGCCGGGTCTACTGGCTCGGACTCGCACCCACGTACTACGATTTCTCGTTTCTTCGTTGGCTCTTTTTGCGTTTCGTCGCAGGGAAAGGCGAAACGCCTCGACCCGAACGACGTGAGTATTTGAAAAAAATAACGGATGCCTCGATAAGGATCTTCGATGGAAAGAGAAAGAAATGGGAACGCTCGGGAATGAGATTCGATTTTTCCTTTGATTCCGGGCCTCGCCAATCCCATCAACTAGGTACGATATTTGTTGCAAAATAAAGTACGATCGAACGATTTGGAACTGAAGGAAAGCCGAACGAAAAGAAATCGTTTTTCGCACGTCGGGTAAAATGCTTGGAAGAATATAATTTTTCTCCAACGATCAAACCGAATATCGAGGGTGAGACGACAACACCGACAGTTCTTGAATTATTCTGAGTAGATTAATAAGAGTACCATCGACGTCGCAGAATTAAATGCGAGAGATGGAAATTTATTTTTCAATTGTTCAAATTACGGCTCACCTCAGTTCCACTCGATTCTCGTTGCTCGACGACGATCGATCAACTTACAACGTATATATAGATTTTTAAATAAATAAGAGAGATTCCATCGCCGTAAGAGATAATTATAAATACGATTTAAGTAGAAAGAATAGAAATAGAATGTACATGTACAAAATACGTGGCTCCTCGAGTAATTCATCACATGAGTTACTATCCTAAGTACACGATCAAGAATTGCCTTTCCATTCTCGTTTTACAAACGAGAACTACCATAGATACGCGTCTTCCTATGAATTTTAGGCCCGTTTCGTAAAAAAAAAAAAAGTACGACTTGAACGAAGTACGTATCGTATCGAGAAAAAGTCTTTGGACTTTGATTAACGTATAGATCCAGCCATTAAATTGTCTATTCTCTGAATTTTCCAATAACTTACTTTTTAATCTCGTTTCCACATCACGAGCAACAAACAATGATTGCAGATAAAGTTTTTATTTGTTTCCAGTATTTCGAACGTTGTTATCTTTTATAAATTTATGATTGTCAAGTTGATCGAAACAAATGAAATTATCGCTTACTCGGTACTTGGTTGTCGAAATTAAATTTGAGTTATGGATATTTCTATATTCCTATTTCTGAGTTAACGTATCTATAAAGATAAATTTCATGATCTCAATTGTTTCTTTAAACTCGAATTGTCGAAAGCTAGGACGTTTGATCTCGTCGACGATCGTTCAGGAAAATCCATCATCGATCATCTTTGCCTCTGTTCGAGATAGATCAGAACGTCGTTGACATGAATCTCGTATACATTTACAGTACGCATCGACTGGACTAGATTTATACGTTGGAAACGGAGCACCGTACGTTTTCTTGCGCCCCGATCGGTTTTCCATTGAAAACACCATCACACGTTAACAACACAGCTACGTCGCTCGATCACGATTAATTCCCAAGAATATCGTCGCGTCGATCTAATTTAGGGACTCGTAACAAAAACGACCATCATTAAATTTTTTTAACTCTTTCTTCAGACAAGGCATTCTAGCAGACACAAGCTACACTCGCCGTATGGTTGAACGATTGATATTGTAAAAAATGATCCGTGCCTCTACAACTTGATTTAATTGAAAATTATTCTTTTGCGTTATAATTGGTGATTATGAAATTTACGTATGATGAATATTTACCCTCCGAGTACCGCAGCAAAGGGAACCCTGCAAGAGTCACTGCTGACTCACACCGATACTTCACTAACACTGAAGCTTGAGACCCCCACCAATACTGTACGAGCACAATTATGGTTGTTTGAGCTCTAGACGTTAACACAATGTAATAGATTGATAAATTATAAAAAAATTATATGTATTGCGAAGTACTGCATTCATTACATATAATTTTTTGGATTTTTGTTGAGTGGGCATTACAAACATTTCTTTTGCACGAATCGCATACAGGCGAGTATCTGTTATTACTTCCTACAGAAACAGCACCTAGCACGCTTATTGTAATAAAAGGATGATTGTATGGCGGATTGTATTTTACTAACTATACAAATATTGCGTGTATGATACGAGTTTAGGAAATGTGTACTGCTTCTCTCCTCATGAAAGACTGACTGACTATTGCTAAGAGACTAAATGTTGCTACGTGACTTTTTGGTGCCAGCCAAGGATCCTTTTTCCTAGGCTTGGCTTTGTTTCTCCCCTTACCGAGATGGGAGAATAGCAGGACATCTGGAAAATCTCGTGGTGTGGGTGGTGTCATTTTTCGCCTCACACAAATATGTAGCTTCTCACTGTGTGCGTAATCATTTTCAGAACGACGCGGTACGACGAGTCACCAGTGACTCAAGCATGATACCCGTAGGGTTAACAGAATTAACACGTACTGACCAAAAATGAAGAGATAAGGGGTCGTTTTTATTACGAGCTCTTCGATTTTCCAATTCTTAAGAAAAACCACTGCACCGTATAGCACATTTATTATATCGTGAGACAACGAATAATAATCGAACGATAATCTCCCTTAATGTATTAAGTACCGAAAATCTACTATGTTAAGTACTGTACGACCTCATCCCGAGGATGACAGGTGTCCTTAGAAACCTTCTATTCGCGATACCGAGTTGAAAGAAGAGTTAATTGCCTGAAACTCTTCCCAACGAGCCAGCTGTGGCAAAACATCGTTCTGATTGTCGTTAACAACTGTACTGGGATCTCGAAGCGCGCGCGCGCGCGAGCGCACGTTACCATAAGTAGTCTCGATTTTACCTCGTCGACTGATTTGGTTAAATCTTTTTTAGTGCACCTGGCACGCAATTATGCGAGCTATTTTCTCGCGGTTAGCATTCTATCCGGTCGTTTCATAAGCCTTCACGTATCCAAGAAGTGGATTTGTTGAAAGAGCAGTATCGATGAATTAATTCAGAAACGACAGGAAATTATGCAAATGACTTTATGATAACTCGATGTCTCAATGTCTCTCTCTCTCTCTCTCTGTCCTTAGATCAGAAAAGAGAGAGATTTACGAAACGATCCGACAAAACATCTCATTTTGTTTCAATTCTTCGACAAGAAGTTAACAATTTTTAACAGATATTAATTTATAACATATATTAAATCATATAGAAGACCATGTCTTTTATAAAAGATTGACTACTTTAACACTGATCGAATTTTTCAAATTCGTCGTGATGTTTAAAATTTTACGTTTCAATTGTTTTAACAAATTTCTAAAATTTTTTATACAGAGAAATAAACACTTTTTAACACTACAAAAATATGATCGATAATCTAAACAACATAGTAAAATCAGAGTTAAACTCAAAAAAAACTTCACTTCCATAAAATTAAGCTTGAACGTGCCGTGTGTTCAGCATATTAATCTATGGTCATTCGCACTTCGTACGAGATGACGTTCTTCTCTCTACACATATACACACATACGAAAAGAAAATAACCGTACTTTCATTGACACCGGATATAATGCGCCTCATCGAGAATTTCGATATTCATTGTCCGGAAAAGAAAGTCGGATATCGTCCGGAACTTCCTCCGTCATGCTGATTCGTTATTCAGCTTGCAAACAACGTACGATTTTACGTCCCTCGAACGACGCATTCTCGAATAAAGCATTACAATATAATAAATCCGTCTATTTTTTTAAAATGCCTCGAGATCAAATCACCACGGGAAAAGACGTTTAACGCATTTTCGCACGCCTAACTCGAACGCGATATACTACTCGCGTCAATAACTTGGACGGAATTGCACCGACGCCAAGGCGTCATTGTTCCAGGAGCCCTGAACCGCTGTGACAGAAGAGCAACAGAAAAGAAGCTTTAGAAACCTAGCACGGATTCCTACAGATTCGAAGCACGAATCGTTGAGAGAGGAAAAATGTGGTTTCACTCTCTTCGCCGATCCGGCTTCTTGTTAATGAAATCGCTAGAACAATTAAGTTTCCCCATGGAATTCAGTGAAACTCCGTGAAAGAAACTATTCGAGTCTACACACAGAGAACGTAATATCTTCTCCGTGTTCTCCAAACCTGCTCGATCGATTGACAACAGGGTACATTTTCGAAATCTACTACGTCGGATAAATCTCGTAGAGCGCGTATCGCGAGAACACGGAGCAGGGACGAGCGTTCGTGGCCGTTCGAAGCCGACGATTGTCACACAGTCGATCGACGACAGGCGACGGTCGCGATAAGCGTACGCGGATAATTGCCGTTACGCCGTCGGCTCGTAGTTCTCTAACTCCACGGACACCGACTCTTATCGAATATCTATCCTCTGTATCCACGAACGCGTCGGACCTCACGTTCTTCTCTCGCTCTTCTCTACCTTCGTTTCTCCGTTTCTGATATTCCGTAGTCATCGGTCATGGAAAACAGAACGCAGCAGTATAGCTGGTGACGGGATGCAACGCAACAGATGCAGTGCAACTGCGATGCATTGGCGATCCGAGTCGGAGGACACGTGAGCGACGTAGTAGTTTTAAACGCTAGGGTAGTACTACCGTTGGGGATGCGAATGCGACATGTGAGGATGGTAGGCGGCGTGATGGGGTGGCAGAGGCGAGGGACAAGATTGTTGATAGGGGCCACCGGCTAACATGGGCCCGGGACTGGAACAGGGTACCAGGTGCGAGCTCGGCGAGGCCGCGTGTGCATGCGCAATCAGGTGCGCGTGCTGCGCGTGCGAGGGTGGCGCGTGCTGCGAACCCGGCGGCGGTGGCGGCGGCGGGGGTGGCGGATGGCCAGGAGGCCCTCCGGTCGGTCCGCCACCAGGATATCCGCCGTGCAGCGAGCCACCGTGCGGCGAGCCATACACCAGTTGCCTTACTTTCTGCTCGTCGTCGGCTATGTTGTAGGTCAGTTCGGTCTCCTCGAATCCGGTCGCAGACATCCTCTGGTCGCCGGAGGAACTGGAGGCAGGAGGGTCCGGGCTGTTCAGGCAGGTCTGGATCAACGCCTTCCCGGCCTCGCTCGTTATCATCGGCTGCAGCTTTCGTGTCGCGAACGTGTACACATGCCCGGTCTCGCTGGCTACCAGCAGCATCACCTGTGTACCTGTCAGTGTCGACAGCTCGTACGCCTGCAATCAGAGATAACGATTAATTAGGAATGTTCCGGTCTCTTTCTCCAGTTCGCTCTCGCGATCGTACCAACGGATGCGTCGCCTCGGTACTCTGCCTTCTTTTTCCACTTTTATTCCCATCCCTTTCGGGTTTTGGTTTTCGTTTCTTTGGATTGATCGAAAGCTAGTTTCAGCACAACGATTTTAATTGATGAGGAGTTTTCGAGGAAGTTGAAAAACGACAGTACACTAACGAATCAAGTGCGTTTTTAAATTCGAATCAGTATTTTTCTCTTCCTTCCCTCGAAAGGAATATTTTCCATTGGACTTTCACACGTTCAACATACATAGGTATCACAGACATTTGCTATTCGCGGATTTTTATAGAACGCTCTTATGTAAATTGTCGCCGCCTGCACAATCATTAATATACAGTTTTTCTATATAATTAAACGAGTACACACGAATAAAAACTTACACGCGTACTGAACGTTTTATGTTTCAAAGATTATACGTCATTATGATATAATATTCATCAAGGTTTACCGAAGCGTTTACTAACAAGGTGCGGATGGAATTGTTTCTTTTTGTAGTGAAAACCGACGCTCCGACACTGTATGTTTAAGTCGAATCTAAATTGTAAAAATTCAACCTGCTAACAAGAAACCTACTGCTCGAGGGGAAACAACGCAACCATACCACGAAGATGAATAAACATAGTGGAACGTTATGAAATCGTTGTCTTTAACTTAGATCAGAATGTTGCTGCATATTTGCACTTGAAGAAAGTATTCTGCAAAGTAAAGCAATGTTTGTATCTTGCATAGAAATTTTAAGTAGGCAATCAAATGTTATTTCTCTTAGTTATTTAAATTTGTGATTTTTTGAAATTTATCCTATCTATTGATTTATCTATAGATCTTCGCGCGTACAACACAGATTTTCAATCTGGTTCCTACGGCAAGATTTACGGCTTACAAGATTTAAAAATTTACAATGTTTCTACTAACAACAAATTTGTTCAATTTATCTGCGATTTATTTCCCAATTATTTTATAATTTCCCTTGCTGACTAATAAAATGATGTTGAAAATTTTGATGTAAATGTTGTAATACTTATATAAAAAATGCTTTGAGAATTTAAGAGAAATCTTTGCTTTACTGGTTCAAATTTTACATTTCACGAACAGTTAGAAATTGGGAACTTTTTTTTAGCAATACATTATTCTTTTAACACTACCTACGGATACAGCTTAATATTTAAATTTATACTTTCTCTTACATAATGCCTCTGTTTATTTTAAGATTAACGTAAGTTTCCAGTTTTTCAATAACGTTATAAAGCAGTTATGTCAGTTTTGTGTCAAAACACAGCTAATTATAGAGGCGCGTCTTTAGAAAAGGGGAACAATCTATCTTTGGTTTTCTATATTTGTATGAAAGATGCAATTTGCCTTAGGTTCTTCTACGGATTTAGCCACTCCGCCGTTTGGATCAAATAAACAACTGTAACATGATTAAATTGATGTTAAAATCAAAATCTTCGAGTTAGAATACAATTTCAGATTATTTTCGATACTACTATTAAATTACTTTTTCCCAAAATGAGAAACTCTTACTTAATACTGGCACAATATATGGTTTTTGTTGATGCGAGCATAAAAAGTTTATAATCATAGTTTTATAAAAGATAAACAAAAATAGATACCATGTAATTTTCGAAAAATAAAAATTACTTTAAAAGATGTTAAGCTGAAAGATGTTAAAATATTAAACTTGATGTAACGAAATATAAAAGCAATTTTTATGATATTCTGTAGTAGCTACAACGCATTCGTTACCTGAAATATAAAATGCAAAGTTAATGTTAATACAAATGAGTAATCGTTTATAGGATAAATGCTAAGGTACGTGAAGTTTTAGAAAACTATAAATCTCCTGGTAAAAATGATCGTGTAACTTGTAACTTAAAACTCAGTTGAATATCGTATTGATATAAACTATAAATAACTTGAAATTGAAGAAACAAGAAACTTTTATTTGCAAAAATAATTATGCGACAATTACTAAAACTTTTTACATGTTCGTTCTTAGTATTATGATTCTTTTTTTTTAACATTAGAACTATTAACTATTAAAATGACAAAATGATCAATTATTAATGATAATAACTTTTTTCATAGAAATTTTGTAGATTTGCAAGATTCTATTTCCATGACTCTTTTTTTCCTTTTTTCTAAATATATATCATTTAATTTTTTTATTTTCTCTTCATTTTCTTAAATGCGAATTATATATCTGTGTCGTCGATAGTTCTAGTGTTAATCCAAAATACACGAATAAATTATTGATGTACAAATATATATACGACAGTGAAAGCACAGTTGTCACTCATAAATTGCGCGCTCTCGGTTCGCATATTCGCTAAAGTCATCAGTGTGTGTTTTGATTTTGGCAATCCGCGCAACTACGTAACTATAATACACGTTTCCCTTGGTTCTTACGTATCACATTTGAAAATCGACATTACATTTGCTACTCATGCCATTTATATACTTTTTTGTGTTTGTCTAATCTCTCGTCAATTTTGAAGGCACTTGAGCACTACGTTCGCTATTGGACGATTCGACACAGAGAGACGGTCGATCGTGATGATCGATCATCGATAATCGATGGATTCAACGCACTGCTTTCGGAATTATTTCTCTAATTATTTTGATCAATAAGAAATAAGATCGCTAAACGCGTCAGATACGAACCTTCTTCATGATTCCAGTTTTCCTCTTAGAGAAAGTAGTATACCTCCGCAGTTTATTGTCGATGTACTCCATTTTAATCTTGACTCGTCCCTTCGTCTTCTTACCGTTCGAGGGGGGTGACTTTTTCGGCTGGCCCAAACTCGTGAACGACTCCTCGAGATTATCGGGGACACAGTCCGTGGACATTGACATGGCTTGCTGTTGCGAAAGTGCCTGCCGTGCATTACTGTCATCGTAACAGACGTCCGAAGTGGTCCTCTTGATACCTCTCTGTACAGATCCCACGCCGGCGTTCGGTGCGCCTGCAGCGGCGGCCGCGGCCATCATGGTGGCGCCACCGCGGCTTATTTGAGAAGTTGTAAGTTGGGAGGTGGACGGTCGGCCGTACATTTCCGAGCCAGCGTCGCTGCCTATCATCCCCATGCTGTAGCCAAGACTTGCGTACCGACTATCTCTTCCGCCGCTAGGGTTGTCCATTACGGACTCGCGCACATTTATTCCCTTTCCCTCGGCCCTTTTCCGCCACGAAATCGCGAAAACTCGGCGCAATGTTTCCCACGTGATCAATCATCTAGAGAAACACGGGACAACAACGCGCACTGCACGAGCGCTCCCCGCGAACTGAATGCGCAGAGAGTATCGTAACTTGACCTACGTGCTAACGCGGTGCCTCCGTACGTGTGTGCGCAGCTGCTACCCCCACCGCGCCTCACGTACGCGGTAAAAAACTAGTCCACTCGATCGAAATGGAGACACTCGGACGAAGATCCGTGAAAATTTCTCTGTAGAGAAATTAAGAAATCGACGGTGATCTTCGATGCGTTGTCAAATTGCTTTTACGCGGGTTCGATAGTTCAAAATTTGCAGCTGAAAGATCGCGCGGAGTAGTACAAGAATCGGCGAGAGGGCGTCCCCGGCTGCCATATTTAGAAGTAGACGTTACCATATTAGGGAAAGTTTGCCAAATATGGTGAACAGAGGTGGTCCTTCCTTTTCAAATGATCACTCGGCGCGCCGCGACAAAACACCAATCCAACTGACAGTAGCGCTTCCTGCACGCCTCTCCTCCCCTCTTCTTCTGCCGGTATGTCCTTCCTATTTCTATGTGCTTACTAAACATACTGATAAGCGACTCTCCTCTCAATCCTCTATTTCTTACTTCTGTTCAGTTTTCATACATCTTTTTATCGATCCCTGTTCATACTCAGAATGTATTTCATTTTGGTCGAGAAATGAGTAAAAATAATAAGACGGGTTACATACCCTATTGTAATGTGTGAAATACTTAACAAAATCTTCTTATATTGTCTTTACTCTAATAAGCATTGTATTTGAATATTATACTTTCAATTCTGATGAGTTTTTCACATTTATGCGTTATGAATCAGATTTTATTATCTGTGTCTAAATGTACACATGTAGAAGGTACTGGAAATTGCTTAAGATAATTTTATAAATTTCACAGAATGAAACCCAGTTATAAATAGAAAGATTAAAATTTTACGATCTTTATAATATTTTTTTTCCTGCAAACTGTTTCAAAGCACTTGCATTTGTGAAAATATTTATCCATTGTAGACAATGCTTCATACAGATTAAATGATTTGTTTCGTCGTTGTTGTACCTCATATTTTGTATCTGTTGAAATTCATAAAGTTATTATATATATATATATATATATATATATATATATATATATATACATATATATACATAGAAATGTATGGGCATCAATAAATAAAAATGTAAAATGTATAAAAACAGTAATCTAAGTTATTAGAATTTTATTAAAAAAGTAATATTACTTTGTAAAAGTATATATTACTTTGTTATATATAAAATAAGATACAAACAAAAGTTGAATATATAAGTAAATATATAAATTAATACTAATTAATACTAAATTAATACTTAACTATTATCACAATCTTTATAATAAATTTTCTATTCATTCACCTGATGCTATTGATTGTGAAGCAGAAACTAAAGTATCATGAACCTCACGAACATATGCAACTTGTGCTCTTACAGTCATCAAAAACTGTGGATATGTCAAAGCAGGTCCCTCTTGAGTTCCAACGGTATCTGTACGTGTTGGTATAACCGATACTGGTAGATACCTCACAGAACTAGAATTTTGTGATAAACACTCTATAGAAGTTTTTAAATGTAGTTCTATTTGATCACAGATAGAATAAAATTCTTCCATATTTTTATTAAATCGATGGTCAGGTTGATCCACTCCACCTTTTAGAGATCCAACATCTACCAGACTATTTTGATGTAATGTATGAGCTGCAGTTTTAAGTGCTATGGCTAATGAATCTCTTAATGGTCCAATTAATGATTTAACTTTGGAAATATTGTCAAGTTTTTCTTGAGTTTGCTGTTGCTGTTGTTGTTGTTGTTGCTGCTGAACTTGTGGTTGTTGTGTTTGTTGTGGATTTTGAGGAAGTTGAGGATTCACAGGCTGTGTCATTTGACCTACTCCGATTGTTCCTGGTTGTTGAATTGGTGGGATATTCATAGTGATCCTAGTAATCATTTGAAAAAGTCAATATATTACGTATGAAAATGGTTTCCATATAAATAGTATTCAAACTTTCTTGAGTTTTATTCAAAATTGTTTTGCTGCAACTAATATGAATTTTGATTTATTGACTTATGATATTTGTATTCTAACCTTATATGTGATTTGATACAAAAAACAATTTTCACTATTTTTAATTTTAATGATTCCAAGAATGCCTTTTATTGTAGTATCAAAGAAATAATTTTTTCGTTTATCATCTGATAAAATATTTAAGAAATAAATAACAATCCTTTGAGTATTTCAAAATTGTTTTGTTATAAACTGAAAGTTTTGAAATCAAAAGAGATGCTAGCTTGTCATATTTATACGTGTTCAGCAAGTCATTCTAAAATATCTCTAGATCATAAAATGTTTTTTACTTTACACTTTTTTTATTTTAATTACTTATATTCTATAACGAGTAATGTCCATCACATTTTAAAGAAATGTTAATAATTGTAATAAACTATAATACAAAAGTAATACATATAAATTTTTTTAATGAATTTCTGAACTCGTATATGGAAACGGAGTTTCTATTGATATAGTTATTCCCGCTCTCTATCCTAAATAACGTCATACCGGTATGCACAATTTGAATTTGCAGTACAATAAAAGTACAAAAGTACAAAGTAATATTTTCAGTTGTATTCACTGAACTTGATAATGTATATTAAGTCCATAGTATTAGAAGGATTTAAGTCCTATGGAAAAAGAATCGAAATAAATGGATTCGACAAAGAATTTAACGCTATCACAGGATTTAATGGTAGCGGGAAATCAAACATTCTCGATGCAATATGTTTTGTTTTGGGAATTACTAACCTTGGACAGGTGATACATTATTTTTTCTATTTTTTCAATGATAGAACTTCCTAATTGTAACCTCAATCTATCCCTGTTTTTTTTAAATATGATTATACTTTTATTGAAAATGTGAATTATGTAAAATTATATTATAAATATACTTTTAATAATTTAACATAAATATTAATTCTTGTATGAAAATAGTAAAAGATTAAAGTAATAAACGAATGTATCTTTTATTTTTTTTATATCAGGTACGTGCAACATCATTACAAGATTTAGTTTATAAATCTGGCCAAGCAGGCATAAAAAAAGCTAGTGTTACTATAATATTTGACAATAGAGATAGAAATTCCTCACCTATGGGATATGAACATCATGAAGAGATAACAGTTACAAGACAAGTTGTAATTGGTGGTAAAAATAAATACTTAATCAATGGAACTAACGTACAAAATAAACGTGTCCAAGATATGTTTTGTTCTGTTCAGTTGAATGTAAATAATCCACACTTTTTGATAATGCAAGGAAGAATCACTAAAGTTTTGAATATGAAACCTATGGAAATTTTATCTATGATAGAAGAAGCTGCAGGTACTCGAATGTATGAAAGTAAGAAAGAAGCTTCGTTAAAAACTATAGAAAAAAAGGATAGTAAACTAAAAGAGATAAATGATATTTTGAGAGAAGAAGTAGGTCCGAGATTAAAAAAACTCAAAGAAGAAAAAACACAATATGTTGAATTTCAACGTACAGAAAGGGAATTAGAGCATTGTAAAAGAATTTGCTTGGCATGGAAATATGTCACAATCTTGAATGAATGTGAAAATGCAGAAAACAATGTACAAACTGTTAAAAATAAAATAGAAGAAAAAATGAAAAGCATTAATGCTGGTGAAGAGGAACTTGGAAATATAGAGAAAGAATTAGATGAAATGATTAAAAAAAGGGATATAGAAACAGGGGGTCAATTAGAATCTTTGGAAAAAGAATTAAAAGAGGCAGAAAAGAAAGAATTTAAATTGGCAGCTGAAGTTAATAGTAGCAAAGAAGATACTAAAACTGCTAAAAAAGCAATAGAACAATTGAAAGCTAATATAACTGATGATGAAAATGCTTTTACATCAAAGCAAACAGAGTACAGCAAAGTTGAAGAGCTTTTTAAAACATTGAAAGAGACGGATGAACAGGATTGCAAAGCAGTATTACTTGCACAAGAAAAATATCAAAAGATTAGTACTGGTTTATTAGAAAGTCAAGGTGGTGAAAATGCAACACTAGAGCAACAATTAATAAGTGCTAAGCAAAATGTAATAGAAGCACAAACGCAACATAAACAATGTGAAATGACATTAAATCATAATAGAAAACAACTGGAGAAAAAGAAAGTAGATTTGAAAAATACAGGAGATGAATACGAAAAATACACTAAAGATCTTGAAAACAAAGAGAAGGAAGTAAAAAATTTAGAAAACGAATTAAAGAAATTAAATTATGAAGATGGATGCATAGAACGACTGGCAGAACAAAAACGTACATTGAGGAATGAAGTACTAGCATTAGAAGAAGAAGTGGATCATTTTGAATCAAGATATCCTCAAATTAGATTTGAATATCAAAAACCAGGACCTAATTTTGATCAAAATTCTGTGAAAGGAGTTGTATGTAAATTAATCACAGTAAAAGATAAAAAAGCAGCATATGCTTTAGATATTGCTGCAGGAGGAAAGGTATTTAATAATTTTCATATAAAATTTACTTTCTAAGTAAGAGTATTTTATATGCTTATATTTCATATTTAATGTTTTAATAAAATTTCAGTTATATAATGTAATAGTAGATACAGAAACTACCAGTAAAAAATTACTTCAACATGGTCAGTTACAAAAACGTGTAACTATTATTCCTTTGAATAAAATAAATGGAAGAGCCATGGATAATCAATTAATTCACTTGGCACAGAAGATAGGTGGCATAGAAAATGTTCAACCAGCATTGTCTCTTATAGATTTTCCAAAAGAAATTACATCTGCTATGGCATGGGTTTTTGGACAAATTTTTATTTGTAAAGACATAGAAACTGCTAAAAAAATAGCATTTCATAATAATATAAGAAAAAAATGTGTTACTTTAGAAGGAGATGTTGTTGATCCTGCGGGTACATTATCTGGTGGTGCAGTATCAAAAACTGGATCAGTTCTTTTGAAATTAGATGAATTAAAAACTATACAAAATAAATTAGATATCAAAAAACAGATGCTTCAAAATGTTGAAACTCAATTAATGCACATGAGTAATGATGCTGAAAAATACAATTCAATAAGACAAACGTTTGATTTACGCAATTATGAAATCACTATGATAAAACAAAAATTAGAACAAACAGAATATTATAAAGTAAAAGAAGAGGTATGTGAAATAAATGTATTTTAGGATGAATAGTTACTAAATATACATTTTTTATAGATTGAATCCTTGAAGAAAAATATTGAACTACTTTTGCAAACAATGGCAGCAGCAGAAAAGAATGAAAAGGAAAATACTACGCGTGCTAAAAATTTGGAGTATCAATTGAAAGATGCTAGTAATATTCGTGAAAAACAATTAAAGGAAGCTACATCTGAGTTAGAAGAATTAAAGAAAAAAGCTGAAAATAGCCGTAAAGAGTGGCAAAGCCGAGAACAAGAAGCAGAAATGCTTAAATTGGAAATAACAGAATTACAGAAGTGTATTGAAACAGAAAAAGAACAGTTAATAACATCTGAAGAGAAGTTGAATGTATTACAAGAAAAAGTAACTACGTTGGAACAAGAATTAAATGAAGCGAAAAATAATGTGAAACGTATACAGTCTAATATAAAAGAACAAAAAGACAATATTAATGAGCAAAATATTTACATGCGAAAGCTTACGATACAAAAAGAAGATATAATAAAACAGAATAAAGAAGCAGAATTAGATATTAAAAAATTAAATCATGAAATTAATTCAATCAAAGATATTGCTAAAAATTGTAATGAAAAAGTTTTCGAACTTACACGGAAACATGAATGGATTGAAGAGAATAAGATTTACTTTGGGAAACCTGGTAATACTTGTTTTACATTTAAATTACGTGTTAAATTTTTGAATAAACTAGTAATAAAAAGTATAAGAATATTTATATTTTATACTTTTTATAGGTGGTATTTATGATTTTAATGTCAATAAACCCAATGAAATGGAACAGAAAATACGACAGTTGCAATCGTTGCGTGAAAAATTAAGTCGAAGTATCAATACTCGTGCTATTAGTCTTCTTGATAAAGAGGAAGAACAATATAATGAAATGATGAAGAAAAAGAAAATAGTTGAGAACGATAAAAAAAAGATATTGGAAACAATTAAACATTTAGATGAAAAAAAGAGGGAAACATTAATGGAAGCTTGCAAACAAGTATTGTTTAATTTAAATTTATTTAAATTGAACTAACTTAAATATCAAATTTGTATATAAATTTACACGTTTATTTTTAGGTAAACAAAGATTTTGGATCAATTTTTAGTAGTTTATTGCCAGGAGCTGATGCGAAATTGCAACCCCCTGAAAATCAAACAGTTACTGAGGGATTAGAAGTGAAAATTGGATTTTCCGGTATTTGGAAAGAATCGTTAGGAGAATTGTCTGGAGGACAAAGATCTTTGGTTGCTTTGTCTTTGATCTTGGCTATGCTTTTATTTAAACCTGCTCCACTTTATATTTTGGACGAAGTTGACGCTGCATTAGATCTTTCTCATACAGAAAATATTGGTACGATGTTAAAAAAACATTTTAAACATTCACAATTTATTATTGTGTCATTAAAGGATGGAATGTTTAACAATGCTAATGTAGTATTTACAACTAGATTTGTTGATGGAATGTCAACAGTGTCTAGAAGTGAAAGAATAGGAGCTAAGTAAATATATTATACACTTTTTAATCTACTTATCTATTTATATAAATAAATCAATTTTATATCTGATATTTTTTAAATATTTCTGTACAATAGTATATAGAGTACTTCATAGAAAATATATTAGAAGAATGTATAGAATACTTTCATTATAAAAAAATTCCGAACACTGGATTCCATATTATAATTTATATTTTATAGAAATCATTATATATATATACATACACATACATTTATAATAAATGATAATCATAAAAAAATTATTTTTATTTCCGTAATACATTTATAAAACACATAATTAATAAATTTTACATAACATCTAAGCATTTGATATTTTTTTAAATACATAAATGCTTTTTAAAATACTGTTCAAATATATCTTATTCAAAAGAATCGAATTTTTGTTTTAGAAAGAATCCATTATTGATAGGAATTTTTTAAATATCGATACATTCTCTAAAAATGCAATAAGCACCAAGTTCTTATAGTTTTAGAGTGCATTTACCAAATTTGACCAATTAACATCTTTGAAGAATGGGTGTTGTTTTATCTCAGGTATTGTCATCCTTTCATTTGGTTCGTATTTTAAAATCTGTAAATTAGAGAAATTTTTCAAAAAATAAAAAAATGCATAATTTAAGTTCATAGATTATTTAAATATGAAGTGCAACATAAAGACATACATTAATAAGCAAAGATTTTGCATTTTCTGAAAGCTTGTTAGGAATGTTAACTATGGAATGTGACTGAAATGTTCCTGAATGCTTTGCTTGAAATTTCTGCAATAAAAAACGATTATATAATATCTATTATATATTATAGTTTTGTAAAAAAATTGTATTTTTATTTTTACATACATTTCCTACTATCAATTCATATAATATAATGCCAAAACTCCAAATATCTGTAGCTGGTGTCAGAACAATCATAGGTGAAAACGTGCATAATTCAGGCGATGAGTATGGATACTTGTATTTTAAAAAATTTATATCGTGACGAGGTACAACATATGTCAATTGCACGTGCCCGTTGTCATCGAGCAATAAATTATCGGGTTTTAAATCAAATACAATAACTTCTTGCTGATGTAATGCTTCTAGCGCTAAAAGTATTTCAGCAGCCCAAAAACGAATAACATTTTCTGGTATTGTCCAAAGTACTTGTTCAGAGTTTACATTATTGTTTTTTGTTGATTTTATTGCAAGTGATTGCTGATTATTTGATATGCAATAATTATTCGTTTCCAGTTGATTATGAATTTCTATTAATTTATCTAATTCATGTTCTTTTGAAATATTATCATTTTTATTTTCTATTGCAAAAAATGTATTATCTGTCTTTGGACCATCTGTTGGAGAAGTTGTTGATTCTTTTTTTTCAAAATTAAGATTTTTGTAACTATTGCTTAATGATGAATTAGTGCTGTTATACTGACTTTTCGTATTTGTAACGTTATTTTGTGACAAATAATTAGAAGTTATCACATTTTTTTCAGATATTTTTTCATTTGCAGTGGATTTATTTTTACTGTCAATTTCTAATGATATATTATTAATATCTGCTGACACTTCATTACAACTTTTTGTCTGGTATATACTGTTTTTAAAATTGAATAACGAAGTATTATTTTGATGATTTATGAAGCGGTCCGAGTCACACAATCGATTTACAACAGAATTACTTTCCTCTAAAGTGGCATTAACCGATTTCAATAGTATTTGTGCATTCTCTAATAATTGTGTAGTAGATACATTGGTATATTTTTCATAATTTTCTTCTACCGTAGAAGAATGTATCGAATGTATGTCCATTTGTACTTTGGTATTTGTACTTATAAATCTTAAATTTTCTTTGAGTTTAATGCTTTCAATTTCATTTACATCATTTTTCCTTAAAATAATATCACTACTAATGATTGTTTTTTCAATATCATCTTTCACAATTTCTTTATCACAATTTTTATTATTATTGGAATTATAATATGATGTTATGAAATCCCATAATTTTCCACGACTGCAATGTAATTCAATGTAATTAGTTTTTAATATTATCGAACAATAATATTATTCTTAATACATACCGCAAATGTTGTAAAATCAAGAACACACTTGTTTCTGTTTCAATACATGCATGTAAACGGACCATGTATGGTATTTCACCACGTAATATGTAATTACTTATACTTTCTCTATTTGAAGATAATTTTTCTATGGCCTGAAATTATTAAGAGAAATTTTAAAGTTATTTGAGTGTTTCATATTTTTGTTTTAATTAAACTGAATATTTAAATTACTTATACAATATTACCTTTACAATATTAAGGCTATTTTGACGAATGTCCTTTACAAGCATTACTGATTCTATTATTTTCAATACTTTATAATATTGAAGTTCTGATATAGGTTTATTCAACACTGAAATATTACAATTTAAATATCTGTTATAAAGCTTTTCAGCACGTTCTAAATATTTTGATATTTTTTCTTTAATTATTTCTGCTCTTATTTTGTTTGTATCAGTTTCAACACCAGATCGAAGACTAGAAATTCCCATTTTATATTGAGTGAATGCTTCTTCATACTCTGTAAGATCTTCATGCTTAAAAGCTGCATTCATATGTGCAGCTGCAACTAAAATATATTGTAATGAATCTGTCCATGATTGACATAGATCAGAACCATCATGAGTATTTATTGAAGAATTTATATCATCAATAGTGGTCTCAGTATTTATGTTAGTGTCTAATGTTTGTACAATTGGAGAATTGTTCTTAACATTACAATTTTTATCTTTATAGCAATTGTTCTTTTTATTACAAACTAACTGATTATCCTCTAATTTAGAGGTAATTTTATTTGGATCATTGTCTTTCATTAGCAAATTGTTATATGTGCTTTTTGTCATGGATATTTTCTTATTCTCTGTTTCATGATTTAAATTATTTTGTGGTAAACTTTGTTCTCTAGATTCAGATATTTCTTGAGATTGCTTTATTTCATTTTTACAAATAGATGAATTTGTCAAAGATGTTTTAGGTTGAAGAATATTCTGAGAAATATCATTAGGCAGAGAATTTATATAAGTATGACGATCTTCCTCTGCAGAGGTATCAGAACTAAGGGATTGAGAGCAATCATTTAAATAATCTGCATGACTAGTTTCAAAGAATTTTATGAAAATATCACTAGAATATAAATACGAATGCCTTCCTATAAATTCTAAAAACTTTAATGCACATTGTCTTCTTTCTTCAATAACTTCAGTTTCAAATCTACCAAAAAATTTTGGCCTTGGAAATGATGGAAAGCTTTCCTTGATTTTAGACTGTAAATATAGTGCATTTAATTCTGAGTGAAGTTTCTTAAAGTCATTATAACGTTTCCATACAGATATTTTAGAAACTTCTTCATGAGAGCTTTTCAAAAATACCTAAAATCATTAAATTATTAGAATATGTATAAAAATTAATTTTTAAAATCAATTAAATATTTTAAGCTTGCAAGAAAGGCAAATGAATTTAAATATATTTTATTCTATATACATTATATTGATATTTCATAACATACCACAGACGTGACTTTGTAAATAGTAAATCCTTTCTTATGTCGTGTTGTTTCTGGAATAATAAAACGCCTCACCCATTTGTCTTTTGTGGGTGCCATCATTTATACACTTTAATTATAAAACCAGAAGCTCGATAAATTGATCGCTTTATCGCATTAATTTATATATTTCTATCATCATACTTTCATGTATCTAACTTTTTTCTTCGTTTACGTGGCATGTATAACTGAGAGATTCTCGATTAAATGTCACTTATATATAATTACATTTGTTGATGCAATTAAAACTAGTTAAGTAGATAATTATTTATAATGCATTTTAAATATATTCTCTATGCACTTCAAATCACGATGAACAAATGTTAAATTACGAGTTCCCTTTTCGTCCCTTTTAACAATTGTCAGAGTGAATAGGATTTTAATGGCACGATTGTGATTTTATCTGTTATCTTGTCTTACTATTTATGTATATATTGCAATTGAACGAAAAAGAAGACTGATTAACCTCCCCCAACCTTTAACCTTTTCTTCTTCACTACCTAAGTGACACTGCGCTTGCGATATCGTGTCACCGTATCATAGACTTAAGAATAGAAAGATACGGAATAAAAATTGATATGAAAGAGAATAAAATAATAGTAATTATTATTTACCCGTTTATTAACTATCTGCTTACTTATCTCTGTTGCTAATTTTAGGTGAAATATAGCATAAACTTAATGCTTAATGCATTCTGCATCGTGTGTTTCTATATCTCATCTATGTTTAACACTTATCATTCTACTGTCGTTAAAAAAAAATTATGTTTTTTATTTACGAACATATTATCTGTAAGATAAAATAAAAATGTGTTCAAATAAAATTTTATTAAAAATACCATCGTTTATCGAAGTAATAATAGTAAAATTGATTATTCAATGAAACATTATGAACAAAGTTCAGATTTTTTTTATTTCATCTTTCGGATCTGTTAAATAAAATTTTATACAAACAGAATGTAACAGAAAAGTTTTAATTTGGAGTACACAACTTATAAATTAATGCTTTTAATTAGATTTTTTTCCAAATGGAAATTTAATCGATTTATGGACATTGAAATGCTACTTGTGAAACGTAAGACTAATCGCTATTATTATCCATCACACACTATCGTGCTTCTTGTTTGTCAGTCGATATAATTATATCTATCCTTATCGCACACTGTCGTATCTTATATGTATATGTATTTTCTTATTTAGAATAGGAAAATTGTAGGAAACGGAGTGGGTAAGCAGGATTCTGCCCAAAGTTCTCGTACAAGGAAAATATGTATAGTCTTTTTGCAATATATATATATAGTCCTTGGTTTATTTCTTCTAGCGAATATCACAAATGTGCGCTTACAAATTTTAATACGGAGTGTTTCTCACCAGCAATAGTGGTAGTAGTAGGCGAAGCGAAAGTAGCGAAAGTAGGACTTTTCCCTCTTCGTAACCAGGTTTTATATCCTTGATTTGCGAAGAGGGGGAAAACTTTTTTCCCGCGTTTTCTATTTTTTTCTAAAAAAGGTGTCGTTGCATGGCTTATTGGAAACTCACCTTGCGACGGAAAGTTTGAGCGGATATAGGTGGCGCTGTTTTCAATTGCGCGGAGGTACAAAATGTGATCATGTTCTGCCATCTATCAGATCTTACTAAAAACTTTCATTTAAATCAATTTTTATAGATGGTACTTATCGAATAATAAAGTGTTTATATAGTTGGTTCACTTTGAAACTTCTAGTCAATGAAATTATTCATATTTATCGTAATAATATATTGAAATTATATATATATATATATATAAAATTTTCATCTTTTCAATAAAAAAGATGTTTTTGTGGCTGCATATTTTTTGTTTTTATTCTTAAATATTTAATATTAAAACTAAAATAATATTATACTTCCCATTCAATAAAATATATAATTGTATTTGTTGTATTGATTTCTAAAATAGAAAACAAAATATGGAATTAACATAATTCCCTTTATAATTACGCGCGTAAAATATGTCAATCACGCGATACGACCTGTTTTATGCGTTTAAAAATTCCTGAGAAGTTTATAAATGATATATATTATATATTTTAACAAACAAAAATTTGATAAAAATTAAGACCAATAGTAATATTTTAATAGCTTCACTATTACGATACTACAAGTATCTTGAAAATTTTGGCAGAGATGAGAAATTATATGTGTAATTTTATTATACGTGTAATCGTGGTACAATTGGCCATGAGGTGATCTTACATGAAAAAAAAGGAATAAATTTTTTTGATTTACGGCTTCATTTTCGAGAAAATCGAGTGTGAAAATTTATTAACTCTAGACTAAATACTTAAGTATAACTAATTCTAGACGTGACAGAAAAGAACAATTAATATAGTAATATAGTTATAAGAGTATCTTATATTCAAGACATATGAATAAACAACAAATGTGGAATAAAATTTTCTCATTTACAGCTTTATTTTCAAGAAAGTAGATTGAATGTTTTGTTAAAAGTCATCTTGGATACTTGATAAATTATGTTTGATAAATTTTCAGCTCGATTTTTTTGAGAACGAAGCATCTTACAAAGAAATTTTATTCCACATTTCTTACTTATTTTTGCACATGGAACAATCTCCTGTTAATTATTCTTCCCCAATCACGTCTAAAATTAGTCAGATTCAAGCGCGTATTTGATAAAATTTTCAACCTCGATTGCCTCGAAAACACAGCGTCATGTGTGAAAAATTTTTCAATTTATTTTTAAATATAGAATATTATTTATAGAACTTTGGCTGTACCACGATTTCGGGAATATCCCGTGACAAGAATGGAATCAGAGAACGCAGAAAGAATCATTTCATGTGAATCGGCCAAATATGTAGGTGTCATTGCGGCGCGTAAGTTCAGGGCGCCGTCTAGCGACAGCTGTGGAAACTATTGCCAATTCGGTGAAATCACCAGGACTGTGCCATCTATGAGGATGATCCGGCAAGCGTCGTAGCCCGTGGTTGCGACACCGTGGGAGCCGCGCGGTGGCGACCGCACACTCTCGACTTCGGTAGTCGCGCAGCGAGTAAGTGAGTTGCATCGAAAACGCGAGCAAGAAAGGTGCCCCGTATGTATCTCGTCCGGTGCGTCGCCGTCGGCCATTGTCTCTGACATGGAAGCCTATCAAAATGGCAGAGGTCGTGCAGATGTTTTTGTTCCTATATAAATCGAAGTACCGTCGGAAAGGGCAGTGTCGTGAGGTGGTACGGGATCAGTGCGGTGTAATTGCAGTGCCGTGGCCGATACTGTGGGTGGCGCTGATCTGCTGGGTGGTGCACGTAACCGCGGCCGCCTCCTCCTCCTCGTCGTCGCTGACGGCGGATACGACCTGCGACACGGACAGTTGCGTCAACGGGGACTGTGTCAATGGCACCTGCGTGTGCCACGAGGGTTGGCAGGGCTCGGCGTGCCAATTCTGCGGCGGAAAAGTCAGGTGAGCGACTGCGACAGCGTGAACGTTTCATACGTTTTCGGTATCTCGTATCTCGATACGATTACAATAGACAGACTGTTGTAACGCGCGAGTCCTCTGCGAAGGACTCGTAAGAAAACACATACGCGTGAAATTAATACATATGTACGCCTGTACGTACGTTTGGAAACGACAGAGGAAAGAACGTGAGACAGAATGCGCGAGCGTGTCTCTCCTGGCTCCATTCAGCCCTGTCTCGATGTCAATCTTTTATTATTGCAACGCGAACTGCTGCACGTATATGTACGTGCCTCTGACAGTTACGCACGTCGATGGAGGAAACTCGTGCGAAATTAATACGTGCTCGAGAGACACGGCTGGAGAAACAAACGGGGACCTAACTGTACATTACTATACGCGGAGCGTGTGCAACGGTATTGACGGTTTTTTTTTCTTTTTTTCTTTTTCTTTTTTTCTGGGTCGACTCCGTCTGTCTCTCTCCTCGTAGTCTTTGATCGTTTCCCTTCCTCTGCAAACCCCTTTTACCGAGGAGCCTTTTTTTCGTATGTAAATAAATAGAATCGGAGCGAGCGCGGAACGTGCGTGCCCGCGGCTTCCTCGGATTTAATTACTCTGCCGTGTGCGCGTCTCATGGCCCTTCGTTTACGAGGGTGATAGAGGGTGGGTGAGTGGGTGAGGTGGAGGAGGAGGAGGAGGAGGAGGGGATGGAGCTACGTTCGGTCATTGTCTGCGGCCCTGGTTGACAATAAGAGTCAGGGATATTAATCGGGACACCGACGAATCCCCAATCCGGTGACAGTGACCGCGCGGAAATTGTCGGCCGGGTTTGGCTCGCAGCTCGTCACATCTCGAGGCATGACTCGAGCCAGGGATTAGATTTTGCGTCGATCGATCGCGACGGTGGTTTAAACTTGACAGGGAAACTACGGTTTCCGCCACTGTCAAGGCTGGTTTGCTTTTCACGCGCGCTTAACGTAATAATCTCGTCGACGAGCACGTCGACGACGATCACGTTGGATGGATCCCGTTGAAAGTACGCCGAGTCCTGCATTTCAGCGTGCTTGTGCAATGTTTATTCTAGAATCGTACGTAGAACTGCTCGGGAACAGTCGACATATTTCCCTTCCCCGTCTTGCATTGAGCAATTGCGGTGAAATCCGATGCGAACGTCGCTTAGGAACTACTCTCTCTCTCTCTCTCTCTCTCTCTCTCTCTCTCTCTCTCTCTTTGTCGCGTTTTGTATTTTAATTTCGTTGCACGGAGGTGCATTGGTGCCTGCGTACGTTGCGTTATATATATGTACAGGGTGTTTGCGGATTTACGGTCCAGTCATACGGTATCTTTTCTCATAACTGGTAATGCTGTGGAAAAAAATCGAAAGGAAAAATTGTACTGTTTTTCGTGTGTAATATAATGATAGAAATGTTTCTAGTTATACTGTTCTTTGAGAACTAATCTTCAATTTTTTAAATTAGAACACTGGATTTTTTTTTTTTATATTGCGTGAAAGATGCGAAGATGAATTCAGCGATGTGATTTTCACATGTACACAAGGTTGGGAACGTATATTGCGTATTGATGTGCTTACCGATGTCTCATATTAAAACATATTGGTTGCACGACTTTCATTTGCTAGGGTATGCTTTATGCAATGCACTTTTGGTGGCTTCTGCTGTTTGTAGTTGCGATATCGATGCACAGACGTCTACTACCTTCCGTTTTAAATCGTTTACACTTTACAGAAGGCGGTGTGTCGTAAACGATTCGCATGGCACGCATGTGTTTACGACATGGCAATTGCTACTGTGCGGAAGAAAAAAACACTCCTCGCATTTGAAACTAACTGAGATGGGGAGAGCCTTTGGCTGTAGACTCTCTAAATTTGAGGCATGCAAGAAATATCTAAAAGTTCTTAATTTGATACACTCAGTCTGGAAGCACGTTCATGTTATAAATAAATACGTATCATTGGCCTTAACAAATAGTCTCGTGCGTTTTGTACACTCTAACAATACAAACCCAGTCGCAACGTAAAACCATTAAATTAAAAGTATAGAATGTGAATTATTCATGTTGAACATCTCAATATGAAACACCGATAAATACATCAATATCCAAACTATTTCTTTCGTTCCTGACCTCGTGTAAATGTGAAGGCCGTTGAATTCGTCTTCATATTCACTTTCGTGTAATATAAAAAAAAAAAAAAAGAAGTGAAGGTTATTGAAGGTATATTGCGTATAAAAAACAGCTCAACTTTGTCCTCTTTCATTTTTCCGTAGCATGTACCGTTTATGAAAAAAAAAGGTTGAAAATAAATCCGTAAATCCTTGAACACCCCGTATATATTTTTATTCCCATTTTTCATTTTAATTCCCTTGCTGTAAGTTCTCTATCTTAGTTGCTGATAATTTTAGCGATAATTGAGGTAATCTATTGTTTTGGCACACGATGTGTAGATGGCGTGACGTTGTTACGTGAAAACGTATATTTTAAGAACGCGTTTTCGATACTGTGTGTGAAATTATTTCCACGGCTCCCTGTATCCAGCTTCTATCTTTATTTAAAAAAAAAATTCCTTTCTTGTGAGCTCGCAGGTGTCATCTAAATTTAAACTTCGATTTTACACGAGATATTTTATGCCCGTACGCTTGGCATCCCTCATTTAAATAATTTTCTCAGGCAAAAATTCCTGAAAGGATCCTTGTTCTTGTATTCATTGTATGCATAGAAAAAGTTACAAAATTGACGTTCAGTCAAGTTTACAATTTCGGTTAAATATTTCACTGTGTGCAAGTCGCGTTTCTATGCGAACTCATTAAATAACCAGCCATCGTCCTTCGTTTTTCCATCGTGCGTCAACATCGTGTTTTCATAGAGAATTTTCATCGTCGTGCATTTAAAGATAAAACAATTGATTGGTAGTTGATCGCGAAGTCAAAAATCGGCGGAACATCGTCTTCTCCGCGTTCTATCGATATAACTTTGACTCAACAACTTCGACGAAGAATTTCTAAAATTTCACCTACACAAAGGTACTAGATGTTACACTCGTGTGTTTTTTATTCACGTGCGTAGTAAATCTTGATAATATAGGAGAAAGTTCAAAGTATATTCGGCTCGTATTTTGAAACCTCATGGAGTTCTGATACCTGACTGACTATCATTTAGTTATTTGAAACTTGAATTTCGTGTAAAAGTGGAGAATGCAATTGATCGATACTTTTGTGAAAATATCCAAAATTTCAATGCAAAATACATCAAAATATGAAATTTTTTATTAAAACAATTAACTGACGAGTTAATCAATCTCTTAGCAATTTGTTTACGTATTGTTGTTGTGTCCGGTATTAAATTGGTGAGAATAATTCCTGTCTTTTGCGAAATTTATTATGTTTTTAATGTAAATTATACATTCGATTGACTCTTTACTAAAAAATGTGAAAATCGATCTATCAATGACTGAAAATCATACACTAGTATATGGCATAGTTTGATGTTCCTTTATTTGACGTCGATCAAAATCTGACGAATCTTTTCTTAATACGTATTCCATGAATTAAATAAAATTTATGGTCACCTCCGAAATTATCTGTCGGTAAAGATCCAATTACAACTAATGTGAAAAGTCGGCAAAATTGCTAGCAAAATTCAATAAAATGCACGTGTCGACCCCGAAACAAGATAAGTTTTGCTTCAGATACTTTTTAGAAAAATCAATATTGTCTGCTGATAATTGCAGATAATTGCAAATGATTACTACGAGCAAGAGATAATTTCTTGCACAAGGCATCGTATTCGATACAATGACACGCAGTTCAATACGATACGATCCATCTGCGATTTTAATTGATCCACTCAGGAATCTTGCAATCCAGGGCACAATCAAAGATCAGTCTCACTTTCATTACTCCGTTTTAAAAATTTCATCGTGCACTCGGGTATAATTGGCGCTGAAGAGTCTGGAACGAGATCTATCATCGTTTTTTCATCCTCTCGCGAACGTGATCATGATGCGCGCGTTGAAGAATTTATCAAGTCATCAAACATAATATTATACAGCGCGGCGAGACGCGCGTTGCGCGCGAAAAGAAATCGCGGTGCTTTTCAAACGCGTGCCCGCGCGATTCGAAGCATTTATTTTGAGCAGTCGGTGGCGTTTGCTCGTTTGCTGAAATGTAAACAGTGTCCGGTTACCAATGCGATGATCAATGAGCGGTGACGCGGCTATGTTGGTTCGTTAGCGGCTTTTGCGTCCCTCTTCCGCCGTCACTCCGTCTAATTTGAACTGCGCGCGTTAATTGCCAGGGACATGCGTGTCTTCATTTGGCCGCGTTTCGCACCTGTGCAACCAGCCGACTGCGTTATTAAACACTAAGCGTTCCGTCTGTTAAGCGATCAAAACTGCTGCTCGCGATTCGCGATTATAATTATTTCTTCTTGCAATTAGTTTCGCTTGTCGTTGACCGTACAGCTTCCGTCCATTCGTGAGTCTCTCCGTGTGAAAACTTCCAGGTTGTTTTACATCGGACGATCATCGGATGGTTTTATTAAAAATTCTGTCTTACCTTCTGCTAAACTGGGGCAGATTTTTTTCGTTTCGGAGCAAATTTCGGAAAGTACAAACAATCGCTTGTAAATGATCGTAAATTCAAGGACAAGGATACTCGTGTCTTTTGAGCAGTCGTAAAATTCGGTTGTTACAATTTTAAAACAATAATACAATCATTTATGAAGCTTCTACAACGACGTATGGTTACGCGCGACTCCCGTTTCAAAAATTCCGCCGGGAAAGTGTTCATAGCGTCGATAATTCGATGGCGCGAACAATTCCACGGTTAATTCCGATTTCTAGCTCTGCGTGGTGTCTAGATCCATGCTCGTGATCTATGGGCCTGCCATTGAGTCAACGACTTCACGATTTCTAGACGAGCGTGTGCACGGTCGTCGTGCGCGATGTTGTTTTCGTCGTAATCCTAGGTAGGAATCTGTCTCCTGTTTATTAACTACCATTAATGGCATTCACCAGCGGCGACAACGCTACGTTTGTACTGTCTCGGCTGTAATTCGATATCGTTCATTGGGCCAGCCGGAATCGATAACCGATGAATGCATAAGACTGGTGGCAACTCTCGCGCGCATACCTTATCACCGGATTAATTGCGGCCATCCGCTGTTAATTACTGTTCCGAGCATCGGATTCCATCTCTTTTTAATCCCGGATTAACGAACAAGTTTCAAATGTCCATTCATCGGGGTTCGACGAATGTTACTGATCGTGAGTTTCTAAATGGAATGCAATGTTTGTCTTCTTGTAGTTGTGCCTCCTCCTCCGAAAAAAGAATCGAAACTTTCAGAAGTTTGCCACGAAATTTTGACCACCACGCGCGACTCTTGGTTTCGACTTCAATCGATTTCAAAGCAAAGTTTCGGATTTTTCACGACGATCGAAACCGTCTCTTGAGTTTGCCCCGTGAAGAGGTGGGACAGGAGGCTTTCGGGACAAAGTTTCGCCGAAGGAAATCATTTGTACGAGACCGTTGAAACTACCTGCATTATCGTTGGCCTCGGTTGTTCCGGCGTTATCTACACACGTGCACATTCCACGGGGGTACGAGGTTTCTCCATTGTCGACCGACAGCGGGAAACTTCGTTTCTCACCTCTTGGCTCTTCGAGACCGCTGTCTCTTCTTGTTTCCGCTCGAAGAATCCTGCATGCTGGCTGGCCCGTTTGTTAGCGTTGTTCCGCGTCGTGGTAACACGTGTACCACGGGCTACCTGAAACGTTCTATGCTCTACGTTGGTTCTACCATCTAGATGTCACGAGACGATAGCGACTTGGTCACATCGATTCTTTGCCTTGTGATTTATTTTCGAGCAGGTTCCACGGCTTATCGAGGAATAAACCCTTGACTGTAATGTCAAGACACATTCGTGTGAGTTAGAAATTGCTAGGGGGAGATTTTGTGAAACTTGCAAACTTTGTCAAGCACAGCCCTCTTGCCAAAAGGTTTGTCACTCTGCAGATCCTCTTTTCATTCTAACATTTTCCTAAATATTTGCCGGGGATTTTCCAAGTTTATTGGGGACCCGATTCGGTCACAAATCGTGGAAAGCCAAAAAATCTCGAAATCGCTTCATTTCTGACACCTGGTTAAACACGTCCAGTTGGATTATTTTAGAATTACTATAATACTTGGTATTATAGTTATCAGTATTTACAAAATTGTTTTTCAGCGTTCAGTCCGCGCTGGAGGATCGTACAGATAACTAAAGCGTGCAGTTAGTTTGAAAATTTATATTATAATATGTGGTGAACAAATACAATATATCAAAAGACATTCTTAATTTTTTACATTATACAAAAGTAATTAGAATTTTATATTATTCAATTTCATCTTTATCATCTGTTATATTTACATTTTTTTCTAATTATTAATAATTCTTTTCATTTATTTCTTAATATAAATTTAAAATTTTTAATACATTTTTTAATATTAATATCATTTATAAAAATAAGAATATTTCATAATTGAATAATTTTTTGTTATGAAAAATCTTCACATTAAACGCTCCTTGTTTGACAACACAACCTGCAGACTTTTGGCCATTTCAATGACCACTCGAAGTGTTAAACTCCATTTCTTTAGTTGCGTATATTACATATAATCCATTCATACTGGCAAATAGGCAAAAGTTATCATTTTCTGTGAAAACGAGTGTCCTTCCACATTTTATTTATGCAATTTGTTCAATACTCTTGGTATATATTATTTTAAGATAAATACCAGTCATACTAAGTTAAATAACTTTTATATATCGAGTAATATTGCAATCATGCGTTTACACGATTAAATACCCCATTAAATCTAAATCCAAATATCAATTGGAACAAAGTCTCGTGTTGAACATACGAACGGATGAAACGCACGCACGAATGGTAAAGTATTTAGAGGACGAAAAGTAGGAGAAGGAGTTTATGGACCGGGTGGCATTTAGAACGCTTTCCAATTTCCCTACTCGGCCTGTGGAACATGCACGATACTCGAACTGCTTCTGGGTCGAACTGGCAGACGTTTAAAACCCCATAGTACACCGAACACGCAAGCATACACCTCGACAAAGAAATTGGAGCCTTTTGATTGATATAATGCCACCCACGGCTGTCTATTGTATTCCATTTAATATGCGTGCGAGTAATAACTTTCGTATTTCCATGATACAAAGGATACGTGTCGATTCTCCGACGGCGTTTCTAATTATATAAATCGACATTTTTGTCTTGGAGCGAACACAGACGTTGCTGTATCTACGCAACGCCGTGATTGCGTGATTTACTTGCGTTACACAACGCGCAATAACACGCATATTCCAAATAAATAAAAAAATGAAAAAAAGAAACAAATAACTACGGACGCTATAAAATAAACAATAGTCATTTTCATTCGCGATAACTTGCTACGAATGTTGAGAATTTTTTTAATTAACGAACAAATCATCTGCATTATCCCCCAGAAAAATTTGTATCTCTCTGCTTTAGGAGTTCTATTTTCTATGAACCTTTATTTTCAATATAGACATTTGTTTGTTTTATTGGGACACGTAACTTGTGACAACATTTCCTTCTCGAGAAAGTTCTACGAAAGTTCCCCCTCGATTTCAACGGGTTTCTTCGTTTCGTCTCAAAAATCATCTCGCGGTCCGTCAGATGGATACTCGCTACACTTCAGCCGCTGTTTCGGGTCATCCGCGTCCGATGTCGTTGAAATGCCGCGGCGCCAAAGCTAAGCGGGCCGGCGCGCGCGGACAAAAACCGGCTGGGCAACTCGGACGAGAATTCGAGAACCGTGTGTTTCGCCGTGGACACGGCTCAGCTTCAGAAAACGAATTTCCCCGTGGGCGAAAAATCGGCGAAACTTGTATGTCTTCACCGGTGCGCGAACGTGCGCGGGGGTGCAATCAGCGGCATCGTGCCGGGGTTTCCCCGGTTCGGTTTTATCCCTTTTATCCTATCATTGAATTATGAACTTTAAAACTTTATGTAATGCCTCATTCTCGCTGGAACGAGAACGAAGGAACGTCGTTGATGCACGGATCGAGATCGACCAAATTGATCTTGAACGAGTTCGAGTTGATTGTATACGTTTGTAGTTTGGATGTAGTCGATTACGAGTTTGTTTCAAATGTGAGTGTGGGGAGCTGAGATGGGATTTTTGGTCGAACTTTTGCTCGGTTTTTTTTTTTTTTAAATTTGGATGATGGAATTGTTTTTTTGATGATACGTGTGACGACGATTGAAATGAAAATTATAGTATACAATGTAATTTTATACACTATACTACATATATAATATTATACTATACTGTATATATGTAGTATAGTGTATAAAATTACATTGTATACTATATATGCTATAATTTTCATTTCAATCGTCGTCACACGTATCATCAAAAAAACAATTATATTTTATATTTTATATAATATATAGTATATTATATGTACTATAATTTTTATTATAGTACATGTCATTATACGTGTGCGTATAGATACAGAAGGAATAAATTTAAAGATTTCTCTATTTTCATCGAGGTGAACTGCTTCCCTGTGGACTGATATTTTATAATAATTTAGATGTTTTCTATTAGGGTAATGAAATTTTTCTGTCAATAATGGTTAACGAGATAGTGTAATTGAATGAACTGTAATACAGAGAAGAAATAAGTTAAGAAATAATCCCATTTCTTCTTTCCTGTGAATTTCTATTTCTATCGCTTACAGTCTCAAACATTTCATATAAAACGTAAACGAGAAATTCTTTGTGCGCTTTCGTAGTAGAATTTTTTTTTAACGATATTTTTAGTAGTACAAGCACGAAGATTTCTCTTACGGAGTCATCAATATTTTATACGCAAGCTTTTGAATTATTAAAAAGATGTTATGAATATATGCATTTCATTTCGTTATATTTTGTCACAGTACATTCTGAATCTACGATTCAATTGATAAATGAAAATTCAAACACGAACGTGTCACACTTTCTCAGGAATTCCAAACGCAATTTACGACAAAACACTTCGTTGTCGTACAAGTGTGTGAGTGAGGCCATTGCCAAATTCCAATGGACAAACAACACCGAACCAAAACGAGCAATAGTAAAAAAAAAAAAAAGTATTTAAGAAAATGGCCAACGCAATCTCGTCGAGGTATTTATAGAGCTTTTAATTAGTTTCACAGGTATCGTGTTAACGCGAAAAAGTGGCGAACAAAGTTAATATCGCGGTGGAGAACCGTGCAAATAAACACGAGCTATTTGTACGACGGTAAATTAACCAGCCGTCCAATTACAATGGCAACGTTAGTCGGAGGAAATGGCACTCGGTTATTACCGGTAAAGTAAACAGGTCTGCCTCAATTGTAATTTTACTATAGAGCACTATAGGAGTGAAAGTGAGATTTTTATTCGAGAGAAAATGAATTTGCACCGACGCTCGGAAATCTTGGGACAAGTATTATATTTTTATAATAAAAATAGCGCAATAAATGTAAATTACACACAATGGATACAACATTTACAATTTAAATTACAATAATTACGATATGAAAGTAAATATGCAATATTCAATATAAATTGTTGTATTTACAGTAAATATAAATATAAAACATACTTTACACAATACTATATGAAGACTTTGTTTAATTAAAAACATACTTTATTTAATTTTTGTTGATATATTAATATATCGTGTTATATCCTTATATACTGTATACGTGTGTTGTACTATTGTGTCATTATAATATAAATTGCATTACGCGATAAGTAAATAGAATATTAAAGGTAAAAATGTCCCAAGACTTTTGAGTGTGTGTGTTTGTCAAGAAAGCGACAAGTGTACGTGAACAACACCGAATGGCAATTAAGCTCGATTGATTACCACCTAAATAGAAAATTATCCAGCCATTCGGCCGTACAGTTACACCACCAGTGGTTCGTAGAAATGCAAACACATGGAAATTGCTCGAGGTTAATCAACCTATTAGCTCGCGCTTGGCCATTTTTCTTTCTCCGGGGTTGGATATTGGAATTACGTAATTGAATCAGTCCGATGATTTTATAGGACAATGGAAAGATTAAGGTCATCTTGCGTAATAATTTATCAAATAATAATTAGAGTGAGGACTTCTCTGTGAGAAATTCCGACGTGTGAAGGAAAAAGATGCAAAAATATTTAAATATCGGGTGCACGAAAGTACATTGGCACGTTGGTAATATTTGACGATCTTTTCATTTATGAACGTTGCATAAATATTCAGATTGATAAATATTTCTGGATTGTAAACTTGTACAATTTCGCATTATTTCACATTCGCGCACGCTCTGCTCGCCAAGTGAGCTGCTTCGAGAAAGATTTCAATCATTTTGCCTTCGAAGCTGACTGTACGGTGTGTAGCAGAGGCTTTAATGAGTGTTCCATCATCTTTTCATACATTTTGGAAGTTTAGAACGGTAGAGAATTAAGTGTCGAGCAATCCAGTTTTCCCGCGGAACGTAACGAAAACTTGACGGAGGTGTAAATTGGACGATTAGATAACTTGTAATTTATAAAACTTGTAAACTTTGAAACTCTTGTCTTCGTTTCGTTATTAAATTTGTTACCGTATATAATGGTGACGTGAGAGATAATGTGCAGTTTGTAAGTTTCGCTATTTTCGACGAGACACTGTGCAATCTCACATTCTAGCAAAGTTAGGCGCGATTAGAAAGCCAGAGAAATGAAAAACTCTTCGTTCTTGCAAGTGCCATTGTTTTTTTTTTTTTTAAATTCGAAGGTTGATAAAGGAAAGGAAACCTTATGACCGTGGTTGTTTGTTTATTTAAGTAATTTTGACATGATGCTCTGAAAATCGATCTCTGAAAATATACAGGTTACCCTCCGAGAACGTGCTATATACTTTCACCATGTAGAGTACCACGATTTCGAGAATGATTTATAGAAAATATAGATCAACCGCCAACGCCAATTAAACGACGATTACACTGCAGTTTTCGGTTATCTGGCTACGTGTACGCAATTTCACGCTTCATTTCAAAGATCGAGGACGAGTTGCGAAATTAATCGAAAAAAAAAAAAACATAGCCTTGCCACTAATGACTGTACAGATAGATACGTCAGTAATCGAAAATTACCAACTATAGAAAAGAACTGTACGTTGTGATTACGCACTTCGACTTCCACGGTCGTTCTCGAATCTTCAGTTTTATTTTATTCTTCTCCCAACGGAAGGAAACAACAGTTCTTAATCTTTTAATTCTGAAAAAAATCGAAAGCCAAAGATGTCTTTTTAAACTTAGGAAATTTTTTTAATAATAGAAAATGGTTATTGGGTCGAGATCGAGATCGAGAGAGAGAGAGGGGTAATTCTAATAGCCAAGAAAATGAAGAAAATTATTTAATGGGATCAGATGGAAATCTCACGCCGAATAATGTGGCGAACGCTTTGCGGTAAATATTGAAATTTATTTCAGATGTTAAGCTTCTCAGTCTTAAAACGTTTTAAAATGTTCTACTACTATATTGATCATCGGCTCTGAGATATTTCGCAACCAACCAGTTTTCCTTTGTAAAAGAAACAACTTGCAAATAGACTACAGGTGTACAGAAATCTCTATTTTTATAGATACGTATATTACAAATGTATATAATTCTTTTTCTTTAATTATCTTGCATATATTTGCATCTCTAAATTTCTCACAAATGTTTGACAAGTTTATCCGCAAGTTCATGAATCTTCGATAAAACGATAAGAAATAATCTTCTCATCGACGTCGCCATTGTTGTATGCGAAAATAAGAAGAACTTGCAATACGAGATAAATCTTCGCTTTCGTCGTACTCACGTTATTTCGCCATTTAGACTCTCTTCAATTATCAATTAAAGAGAAAAAAAGGAAAAAGAAACAGATAGGTAGAAAGAGAAGACAAAAAGAGGGGAGGGAGGGTGGGAGAGAGGAGAAAGAGGAACAAACTTTCATCACGTGGATTACGCTTCTTTTTAGTGGCGTAAGTCTCGTAAAAATCCATACCATCCGGAGTTCCAGAATCACGTTGAATTTTCTCGTAAATTTCGAGCACCCTTCAGGAAACGTTCCTCTTCTTCTCCTTCTTCTTCTACTCCTTCCCGAGTGCTTCCCTTTATGGTTCACGCCGATGTTCCATCGTAAATATCCATCTTGTTCCTTTGCCCGAGCTCCCTCCTCTTTCACTCCCTCTTTTTGCTTAATTTCTGTCGCACGGCCAGTTAACATTCTGAACTTGTTCTTCTATTCTCCTCGTACTCGTTCGGCGAATTTTCTCAGGTTGGCGTTGGTCACCAGTAGACTGCGCGTTTTCTACGCATTTTTACGCTTTTTTTCTTTCATGTATTTTAGATAGACCTTTGTATAAAACGTAACTCCCGAAGGAAATTCGTTCAGGGAAATTCGAGTAAAAGTCTTTCGCCTGCTATAAATTTTTCACCTCGTTGCAACGTATACTCATTTTGATTGTTTTACTTATTTTGACACGTTCTGCGCAACGTGCGCACCCTCGTTAAACCCTTCGTGAATCGTCAATTATTTGTGGAGTGAATCGTTCAATGTTTATTAGCGTTCTCCATAAATTTTTTACGAAAACATCGATTACCTCGAGTCACGCGGAGAACTCTGTAGAAACTGTGTAGTATATATCGAAGAAAGTACAGAGAGATGCTTCGCTCTCGACTTTTACTTTGGAGAATTAAAACGTGCATCGCGTTTCCGCGAGAAATGGCCCTTTTTGAATTTCCTCGTTAAAAATGTACGCACTCTCTGTCAATTTGTGGAAAATTTGACTAATTTGAATGTTACCCTATTTTCTAAGGATTTTTCCTCCAAAAAAAAAAAAAAAAAAAAAAAAAAACGTGATTTTTCTTTATAGTTTTTAACGCAGAAATTTCGGAAACGATAGGTGCACTTTCTTCGCACCTTCGTTTCAGTGTACCTTCACAGTTGTGTTTCTCCTCTCCTCTCTTCCTTTAATTCTCGTTACACTCGTTGAATTAACGGTGAAATTTGTTTTTTTACACGCCCTCCACCCTTATAAGGAGAAGAGACGCACGCACGCGTTTCCATTATGGATTCTCGCCGCGTTTCTTAGTCACCTGGACATTTCTATAAATTGTGCCGGGCCCCGAACGAGCCTGGAATTTCACGGAATAATCGTTAATTCGCGGGAACGCAGGTGAAGCGAACTACGAGCTCTATCGCTCAAACGCGAACTTAACACCTGCTGTGAAAAAGTTGGCAATCGGTTAGGTCTAAGCCGGCTTTACGACAGGAACGTGATTTTCCACCTATTCTTTGGGTTTTTGCGTTTCGCGTTCACTTATTTTTAGTTTCACTCACGCCTACTTTGAATTTGCATTTTTCAACTCGAGTTTTCAATCTTTAATTTTCCAGGATTACAGATGCCTTTTTTTTTTTTAGCATTTTGCGTCGGACTCACCGAAGCTTCAGCCATTCAAATTTCACTTTTTATTTCACGTTCTTTTTGAATAAAAATTAATGATAAAATTAAATGAAAGACTTCGAAATTAAATAATATGAAGTCTAAGTCTGACAGTAAGTTGTTATGGTTGCCCCAGTGGTACCAGTTTTGGCGTTAACGAAGGATTTAGAGAGCTCTTTTCTTTCTTTCTTTTCTACGGAGAATTTGGAGTTCCTTCCACTCTCAATAGGAATCGATGCATCGTGAATTCTTCGTATTCTTCTTGCTCAGTATTGAAGCTACGGATTTCCGGTCTCCAAGATAGAGATCTAAATTTCTTCGTGCCAATTTAATCGTCATTTGAATTATTTATTTCGTCAAATACATGTATTAATTTCATGAATGTTTCGTTGGTAAAGTAATTCATTCAACGAACCCCATTCAAGGATCTCGCATAATCGGCTGATAAATATTTAATGCAAACCTCATAAATTATGGACTTTCGAGTGGACTTTTCCTGCTCTCACAATTTTTCAACGCAATACGCGGATTTAATCCGGCTCTTCAATGAATCTATCTCGATTCTCCAGTGTGGTGGGTTTCTCCTCGTTCTTCCTCTAAAATAAATTTAACGTTACGAGAACAGATGACTCCTTGTAAGTTGCGAGCAACATGTCCGTGCATCCATGTCTCATTTTACTTATTTTTCACTAGACTTATTCTATTTTGTTACAACGCTGCTGTAGTATACTAGATCTTGTTACCATATTAATTCTCGCAAAAGATTCGTTTACGGCCGTATAATGCGTTCGATTCAACGAGAATTTATTTGCAGATTGTGTTTACATTGTATTTTATAATAATATCATTAATCCTTATTCGTCCTGCTACATTCGCTTGAGATAGTAAGTGATATGTAAGAGTAGGATTAGTGTAATTCTCAGACATGATAATTTAATTTATTCACTGTCAATGAAATGATTTGGAAGATTGTTGTATTTCTTTCGTTATGTCAATATTTTACCTTTCTTTTTTTTAATAATTCGACACCAAAGAAACTTGACAAATTAAATTGCAGAAAACGAGAAGCGATTGATGGTTAGAAAGATCTAAAACATCTCTAAATCACCATCAAGAAAGCCATAGATCCCGCGAAACTAAAAAATAAAAAAAAAAAAAGGAAAAAACTTAATAAGACCTCGTGCCGTCCTCATGCCTTAAACAACGCATTAAACCAATTAAGCGGTAGAAAACGACCGCTCCCTGTCTCGGTGTGTCCCCGTTATAAATGGCAATGTCGTCGGAATTATCCGATAGACGATTAAAGCGACGAACGAAGGGAACGCGGCATCGGTTGATTTCCTCAATTGGTAAACAATGTGTCGAACGAGAAAAGGAGCCGGTTTTCTTCGTGGACCATCCCGCGACGGGATGGAAAGAGTTGGCGTTACGTTCGGGTCGTGAATCCCCCATTGTGTCGTTGCATCCCTCGTCGGCATTCCCTTACTCCAATTTGCCCGCGTTTCTTTTAATAGCCGTCGTCGTCATTAGTCCTTTGCTTCCTCCATCGTTTGGCTTCTCGCATAAAGACACACACATATATATATTCTCTCTCTCTCTCTCTCTCTCTCTCTCTCTCTCTCTCTCTCTCAAAGCTACGTCGAGCCGCATCCGCCGGTCGTCGAACTCCTTCTCGTCCGTGACTCATCCGGCGCATTCTCGTTATTGAAAGAATATTGTGCATTTCGCGTTAATGAGAACGATACACACCAGCAGCCGCGGAACACCCGTTGGATCGGATGATTGTGTCGACACCTGCGATTGATCGTTCCGGATTGCGCGGTCCTCGCGTGAACCGAGTCGAATCGCGTTCGCGGCCGTGGATCCTTTTCTTTTTCTACTTTTGGGACCGCGAGAACTGGAGGGGGTTGTTTCGAGTGTATTCTTAACGTTATAATTGGATGATTTTTGGACGATGGGATTTACTTAATACGGGTTTATCATTCATTGAAGCGTTATAAGGATTATAATCCTCGTGTTATAAAGATTAACCGTATTTTTGTTACGTTTCGACTTACTCTACCGAACCTTGCATAAATAATTGGACGCTTAGCGCAATTCCATGAAAAGATTGAAATTATATTAATATATATATTTATATTATATTATATTAATATATATTATATATATATATAAATAAATAAGTTGAAAATAAATAATAAAATATATTATATTACGCAGTAAGTAGAGTTTCTCCAACATTTCTTACTTCTTTCTTCTCTGAAATGTTATTGCACATCCCTATAAATTTCACTCGTATTTCGTTTGGTAATATTCACTTCACATTGTTACTTCTTCTACATATGTTCTTATTTCTGCTACACTAAATTTACAACAAGCAACAGCAACAGTAATAACAGCGTTCTGTCCTGCGTGAGAGCCATCTTCGACAATACGATCTCCGTTTCCGATTTCGATTCGATTTCCCCCGCGCATTTCCGCGGTTCTTTTATGCAAAAATGTTTCACGTTGAAATATTAATACCCAGCATCCTGTCCGCGGCACGTGTTACTCTCGTAAATCACCGATGAAAATTTATGTGGAGCAAAGTGCGCTTGTTACGCATCGGCTCTAACACACTCCATTTTTCCCTTCCCCTGCCCTTCTGCTTTTTGCCGCACTTTTTATTTGCATTATCGCGGCCAATACGTTGTTATTATTCCTCGAACGTCGTCAACGACAATGCGCATCCGTTTTCGAGACGCGATCGTTCGCATCAGCGAGTGTCCTTGCCCGCTTCGTTCACTTCGATTCGCAATTTTTGCGCTCGCGTCTCGTGTTTTTCACCGTGATTGACAATTTTCAGCAACTATTCTTTTTTTTTTTTTTGTTTGCTCGCGTTAGCGTAATATCGATGCTCTCACGCACAATCATGGACGAGCAAAAGTGATGCAGTTGGCCGTTCACTTCGTTCTGATCTTGTTCATTCGGATCGAAGTTAAATTGAATTTCAAAAATTAAGAGAGAAGTTGGAGTGTTTCTAAAGGAAATGTTAACATTTTTGGAATAATTATTACTTTGTGATAATTATTGAAAATTAAGGTTCTGCGAGAAGAGTTTTTAAAATAATTCATTCAGCGGCTTGATTCGGCGATGTTAGAATTCTATAACTGTTACTGAAAATAATTAGAATTCATCGTCGTGAATCATGATTGATAGCATGTACCGAGGAACTAAACTTAAAGAACTAATTTCCTGAATTACAAAATCGATCATAATTTAATGGAGAATTATTAAAATAGACGTGACATTGCTAATTAAATTAGATTGAACAAAATTATAGACATCTGTGTTAATGTATCGCGGAGTGTATCTTTCATAATCAGTTCGATAGGAAATCCAGGTCAAGATCCACAGTCCATGCAACTATCCAGTGGAATCACTGTTACTTGATGAATTGTACGAATCAAACATGGGCAAAATTACTATTGAAATGCAATATAATAGTAACATGATGCAATGCAAAATATTAATTAATAACGTAATTAATATTAACACAATACAATAGTAACTCGGTTTATATTGTTATATAACGATGTGTTCTATATTCATCCGTAAACCATCGATTTGCTCCTGTCACATAAAAATAAGCGAGAGATTGTGGCAATTGTAGGGTTAAGGGACAGAGCCACCATTCACCTTCATCCTCGAAATGTTCTTTAATTCATGCCGGGAGCGTGAATGAATCAAACGACGACGTGGCACATTCACGAAGAGTCTGTGGAACAGGAAGCAGGAAAACCACGGTTCTTTGTCCCTTGAAATTATCATTCGTGAAGTGTCGTAGCCGACGAACGTAGCCCCGTCCTTTTTCGACATTTCTTCCTCGTACTACAGGAACACCATATCCTCTATACTCTACCACCCTAGACGAATTCCTCGCCCGGGGGTGTTTGTACGCCTTCTTGGTCGAAGCTGCCTCGGCGAAGGTCGTTGGTTTCTTTTCTGGTCCGTGACTTCCGGGGCGTTCTCCAAGCCTCTCATTAGCGCGAGACGAGACTCACGTTTGAGAATCGTAGGCGCTGAAAACAATTTCCCCCTCGAAGGGTGTTTGTTACTCGGTTCGTAATTGTTTGTTGCACGTTTGAAAACTCGTAGACTTGTTCCCTTGTAGACGAAATAATCGCGAACGTCTCGTGTTTTTGCAAGAGCGAGAAGATGCGAGTGGAAGGGGATGTATGTAGATGTTGAGATTACACGAAGTTGGAATGTTAATTTTGATAACATTTGCTGTAACTAGACTGCTGTTTCTATGGAAATTCATATTTTGGAAGATAGAGAAAGCAGAACCTCTGTGCAAAGTTTCTTGTAAATGCAATGAATTGCTTGATTAAACGTGTAACGATGAAACGATAACCGTTGGACAGTAATAATTAAACAGTGGCAGAAATTTAATAAATACGAATATTCGATAGATAGAAATGATGAATAATTAAATTAATGTATAAATGGTTAAAGAAATTATATGCACGCTATAATAAAAATATTTACAGGAATGAAGAACTAACGAAGTCAAATCAATTTCCAGATTCGTAATTGTCAAATATAAATATTAGAAAATTGACTTTGATAGAGATTATTCGATGCGTCAAAATACAGAGTCTCCAAATTAAAAAAGTTATTACCTAATTCGAAGGAAATGGAGCATCGTTCGAAAACAAAATAAGTTAATTCGACTTTCTCGACTGTTAGGCTAAATTTTCGTAGACGTAAGAGAAATAGCGATGAATATAGCACTGAATATATATTTTCAAATATATTTCCCCAATTAGAAATAGAGAAGTTTCATTGTCGATAGCGTTGAAAGAATTTTGTTTCAGGAAGACTGTAATAGTAGTATGATTGCAAGACTGTTATGACCATTAGTAACACTTGTTAACTCGATTGATAGGTTAAATTAAATTATTTTCATAAGCGTAAGATTATGAGATAACTTCGTACATTGGATATGCTTTTCTAATTAGAACCAGAGCAATTTAACAACTCATCACGCTCCTTGATAGCAGAAGAATTTTGTTTGCGGAAGAATGAGATGTTAAATAGTATGATCATAAATGTATTACGATGATTAGCAACGCTTGTATATACAATGGTCAAAACGAATTAGCGTGAAAATGAAAATAGTCGCGAATTGATACTCATCTGAATGATACAAGTTTTACTTATCATTATAATTATCATTATTTATCATATATAAGCACATTTGGTGCTATCTACTTTATATCTTATCGTTTTATCGTTCGTTACTATTTCATCAATTACTTTTCTAATTACTACACTTAAATAGTCGACAGATTTTAATTAAGAATGATTTTAAATGATATACTTGGCTTGGCTTGGCTTCTTAGTGTTTAATAACTAGATATGTGAACACTATCTTTCTTAAAAGAATAAAAAGCAATTATCTCTATTTGGATTCAGTAAACTTATTTATGAGTTGACGTTCAACCTCGAATAGATCCAGCTACAAATAATCGCTAATTGTGATAATAATTGTAATAATAGATCTTCACAGTATAGATCAATAGACCTTGACTATTTTTTATCCGTACATTTCGTTTATTCAACAAAACTTTTTGTTTTTTGAATTTTTTGAACAGGATTTAAAATCCTTTTTAAATTATTTGACTATGCCAAACAATTATCGACAATATTCTTTAGATAAACTAACAAAGACAAATTTTCCGAAGTCAACAAAATTTAAGACTCTTTCCAATATATTCAGAAGAATAATATATCGAGCTGATGATATATTAGCAAGTGAACAAGAGTTGCTTAAAGCAAAGCAATGATGCAGTTGAGTAAATAAGAAAGCATTAGAGTTTGCATTCAGTGGGATTACTTCCTGGCAATTTTGAACAAAGAACAAATTTTATCTCGCCTGTGAAATCCTTGCTCGTCCTCGAACGCTCAATGATTTCTTTATTTCTCGCAACATGGCGCTCGGTGTCCAATCAATAAGATGACGACTGCTCAATTACAGTATTACCCGATTTAATCTTCAGCTGATTAATCCCTGGTGGAATCTTTTAATCGTACGTTATATTATTCACTCCACGCGACCTCGGCTTTTATTTATCACTCGCGACTTCATCGAACAGCTCTCGCTTTGTTCTGTCTTCGTATTTTCGAGTTTTTATCGTTATCACGAGCGTGGATCGTCCGCGTGGTCGTCGTTCTTGGCCACGAGGCGACGCGACGCCTCGAAAAACGTCGAGATCGATCGTTCAGAAACGCCTCCACACTCATGTCTTTGTCCTCAAACAATAATCGTTCGATCGTATCGAGCTGTTTTGCCGCTCTGGTTTCCGAAAATTATCCACCTGCGATAAGAAACGATACAAGTGGCATTAAATCTCAAGCTTCTTGAAGTCTTTAAAATGTGATTCTATTCAAAATATCTCTCAAAATGTCTAGATATGATTGAACTCAACTGGAAGTTAATTTCTTTTTAGGAGGATGTCTTGTAAAGTTAAGATACCCAGATTTTCAGAGAATTGGAAAAAGGAACGTTTTCTGAAAAGTCCCGCTGTTTGAAAAGGAAACAAGAGATAGTTTCAAGATAAGTGACACATACGTCCTAATATTCGAAAATATTAGGAAAAAATATAAGAAGATTACAAAAGAAAGCTTAACAAATTACTAAAAGTATTGAAAGCAGTCCAAAAATCTTTGTATTCAATTATTACCTCTAGTTAACATTATTAAACATGCATCTCTGCGAGCAAAGAAATATGTAAAGTTAGAATTATTAGCTTAGCAGGGAAGCACTTGCGTTATTTAAATTCATCAAGTGCAACGTTATGTATGCGTGTACATCTCGTCCCATTGTACTTGCAAATTATAGCTACACCGTTTCTCGAAAAAAGGAGAAATTCAAAATTCGACTTGTTCCCTCGTTCGCCAGAGGTAGATACTCGCGACATAGTAGTTCCCGTTACAATTGTCCAAGAAATTTATCGCGACGTTGTGGAATATCTTATCGACTCTGTGTGTCCCGCTTATCTGCAATGTCGATTGCTATCTTTCATCCAACGCACGATTGATCGAAGGATTTGGTTTATCGTTCACAGGCTGACGGAGCCGACGGGGAACATCCACGACGGTATCGGGAACTACACTGCGGACGTGAAGTGTTCCTGGCTGATCGAGAGCACGCCGAACACGACCATACGACTGCACGTGGAACAATTCGCGACGGAATGCGGCTGGGATCACATGTACATCTACGACGGTGACAGCGTCGAGGCGCCGTTGCTCGCCGTGTTCTCCGGATTGATGCACAAAGATGGTTACCACATACGCCGCGTTCCGGAAGTGATCGCGCGCTCCGGAAGCGCGTTGCTTCACTTCTACTCGGATGTCGCGTACAACATGAGCGGCTTCAACATTAGTTACAAGATCAACGCCTGCCCGAGCAGGTGTGCAACCTTTTATTATCAAACCTTCTCTTATCTTATCTTCCCCCTCTTTAATCCTAATGTTTGATAATATCCTTATCCCTTGATTTTTTTTTTTTTTACTAAATTTTATTTACTTAATAACTTTATAACTTATTATATTATATTATTACTTATTATTTGCTTGGCATTTCTTGTGACAATTTTCTTTATCTTTTCTGCGATCTTCTTGCGCGGTAGATTATTATTCCTTTTTGAAGAATTTGCTCGAGGGTTTTTTTCTCTTGGAAGGATACCCCTCTTTATTTTCTACACTTTTATTTTCTTTCTGAATTGATTTCTTCAGGGAATTTCGTGGGGATCGTATTTTAGAATTCTGAAATATTTGGAGAGACTGTGAAGAGATGTATTTTTAGGAGTAAATCTTTGGAAGAGTGTTTTTAAATTGATTCGTTGAAAAATATGCTTTTGATTCATTAAAATCTAAATGCGGTTTCACGAGTCAATCTGTTTTTACCTGCTCTTGTTATATATGTACGTATACATGTACATCTTCTTTTAGCATTTGGAATTGAACTTTGACATATAACATAATAATTCTCCCAAAGTTCAAATCTCATGGTATCTTAGTAGCATTACCAATTCATAAAAATAGAGAAAGATATAAAATCTTCTAGCGTTATGACTAAAATTGCAATCATATTAATATTACATGTAATATTCATGAGCATATAATATATGACACTGTATGAGCATTAGGTCATATAATATTTCATTAATTAATATTAAAATCATTATTGCTAAATATTATATATATTATATTTAAATATATATAATCTTTAATAATATAATAATATAATATTTAAATAATAATTTTTTAAATCGTGTTGTATCCTGAATGTTCTTTAATTCTCCAAATATTTCTACACTGTGAAGGGGTCACAAATATTTTCCTACATCTTCTCATCATTGACCATTTCCTGTGCAATATTTACTCAGGCCTGATCAGGCAAATGTTTATTCTATTCTCATGTACAAATATGATAAAAGCGTGTTTATCCTGGCGATTAGGATCCACGTGCGGTGGCTTGGTTCCTTTAAAAATTTGCACAGTCTATTTTTCCTCCTCCTCCTCCTTTTCCTCTCTCTCTCTCTCTCTCTCTCTCTCTCTCTCTCTCTCTCTCTCTCTCTCTGTATATATATATATTTTTCGGTGTTCGTAGGTATTCGCACATCGACTGTTCCGGTCACGGGGTTTGCATCGATGGTGTGTGCACGTGCGATGCCACATGGACCGGTGAAGCATGCGAGATTCAAGTTTGCCCGAACAATTGTTCCCATAGTCACGGGCAGGGCGAGTGTAACCGCGAAAGTCATCACTGTGACTGTGTGCACGGTTACAAAGGTGAGATTATCGATCAGAGACATTTGTTTGAACATACTGAAGAGATGAAAAGATATTCATCTCTCCTAATAGGTCAGCTCTGTATTATTCTATCTACAAAGTAATTGAAAACAATTCTGATTTCATTTCTCTCCTGCTAGTTCTCTATTTAAATTATTCTATCTTAATTATTCTAATTAAGGAACAACCTTGTATATGGTTCAGGTTCCGACTGCAGCCAAAGAAGCGACCGTGGATTCTGGGAGAGCGTGTCCTACACAGACTTCTCACCAGAAGGTTCGGCTAGTCATTGCTCTATCGTTTGGAAGGATTCCCTGTACGTAGTCGGTGGTGAGAGCTTTCACCACGCCAAAATGATCTACGTTTATGATTTCAATGGAAACGTCTGGGAGACCCCTCACGTGGAGGGTAAGGTTCCTCTGCCGCGATACGCTCACTCCTGCGTACTCTTCGGTGACAAGATATTCATGTACGGTGGTGTACTGCCTAATTCTACGGTGACCAACGAGATCTGGGCGTTCGACGTATCGGCGAAAGTCTGGGAGAACGTAACTGTGCACGACAATTTCCACAACAACAAAACGATACGCGGTGGTCCCTTAAAGGTTGTCTACTTTTTTCTTCATGATCTCGTTTTCTCTTATTTTGCAATATTTAACGATGATTTCACATTTGTGGCTTCACAATAGCTTTACATTTCTATTGGAGTGATATGTAGAATTGGAATATTGAATTATCTATTGTAATAGAATTTATATTGAAGCGGCTTGTATTTTATTTAAATGAGGATTTTTTGTCAGAATTCTATTAGTCACTGCGCCCTACCAGTTTTTGTTTTGTCTGTTCATGTTGTTTATATATTTTTTAAAACTGTTTTTATATAATTTCTGTACTGTTTGATTAAATTCATTGATCTGTCTATTATTTTTCATTCATTTCACTCTTGTCTCTATACAATATTTCATGTTTCCTTTACAAGAGGAAGAATATAATTTATTTATAAATAATATCTGAAATGTTTCGGTATGTTTTAAAGATTAAAATTGAAAATTAAAAACTAATTTACATTGTTTAATATAGACTCATTATTGAGATATGAGAGCTTGGCATGAAGGTGTTAGATGCTTTCCTAATATTTATCCATCCAAGTTACTTGAAATATTTTCATTTCATGTCTTATTTCACACAGGTAGCTGGACATTCTGCTACCCTCGTGCAAAGCCACGGAAGGAAAGAAAAGATGGTGGTAATATTTGGCTATTCACCTCAGTATGGCTATTTGAATGAAGTTCAAGAATATTATTTGGGCACTCGTGAATGGCAAATTGTGGAGACAGTTGGATTTCCTGTGAAAGGTGGTTACGGTCATACGTCTGCTTATGATCCATTGACGAATCTCATCTACGTGTACGGAGGATACGTGTCAGAGTCACAGAGTACGCAGGTGTTAACCAGACGACTGTACTCCTATCATCCTAATAATCGTGAATGGAGATTGCTCACATCAGCACCATCGGCTCGTTTCTTTCACACGGCTGTATTCATTTCTGGTGGGTTGATGATCGTTTTTGGTGGTAACATGCATAATGATACGCAACATTCGGATGGAACGAGGTGTTATTCAGCGGATACGATAGCATATGACGTCACGTGTGACTCGTGGCATCAGTTTCCTATGCCAAAAGAAATGACTGATCTACCTAGATATGGACATAGTGCAACCATGTTCGAGAAATCCATGTACATCTATGGGGGATTTGATGGACAGATGTTATCTGACATGTCAAGGTAGAATTTTTTTAGTTTTGTTAATGAGTATTCATGAATAGTTTCATTTGCTTTTTTTCTATATTTTTTTTATCTGTATCTATATATTTCAGCTTTGCATTATAATATCAAGTTTGCGATAGAAATTATGAACATAAAATGAATTTTTACTATAATTTTTCAACAAAAATAGAATAACAGTATGTTCCATATTCAAGAAATCGAATTATTTGCTATTTGAAATAGATGTGGAACACATTGATTTTGAAAAATTGAACCTTTTTATTTTTAGTTCATTTTTGCTTTCAATGTTTCGTATAATATCTCAGTGTACGTATATAACAATTAGCGAATAGCTAATCTTTACAAGTAGCTACTAAAAAAATCAAGGCAAGAAATTAATATCCTGTTTATTTTAACTTCATTTATTAATTCGCATGATCATTAGGTACACACCAGGGAACTGCGAGCACTTGATGAATCAGAATCAGTGTTTGAATGCAAGAACAGGTGTGAAGTGCGTATGGGATAAGAGGGAGAATCGGTGTATACAGATCACCAAGATACCCCGGCACGTGCTTGTTAACGATGATATGCACGACGGAATTTACATGAGATGCCTGGACGACACGCCGCCCCGCGGGATGACATCTCACAAAGAGTTATGTAAATTGCTCACGGACTGTGTGGCATGCGTACAGACGTCGTATAATTGCGTGTGGTGCGGCAAAAGTTGCTCGTACGAGATTTGCCGAGACAACGCCAACGCGCCCCCGACCAAGGCGATCACCGATTTGGAACAGTGCGACCCTCACACCGGCATCGAGTGTTTACAATTATTTACGTGCCACGCGTGCTCCAGTAATCCGCATTGCATTTGGTCCTGGTCGAATGGGCCTGATCGGTGTAAGCCATACTCGAAAGCGCGAGAAGTGAGTAAAAGTTATTGTGCATATAGAGTTAACTAAACTGAATAGTTATAGTCTGGTTTAAGTCTCAGTACGTTTCACTGTTCACTCGGCCAGTCTTATAAATAAATCTTATAAATAAAGTAGAGGGAGTTATTAAATACTTATAGATTTTTAGATAAGTCAGTAATTAATTCTTCCTTAATCATTTTGTAATAAATAAAAGAGTCGATCCACACATTTGCTAAGCATCACAAAGCGTAAGAGACATAAATTAATAAATCAATTTATGAATGTTTACAGCATGTGGCTCTTTTAAACGGGACTATTCAAGCACAAAGGCTGTCCATAGACTCTTGTCGCAGTCCATGCATAGAATACACTTCCTGTAAGAATTGCACAGAGTCTGACTGTATTTGGTGTCAGAACGAGAAGAAGTGCGTGGACAAGAACGCATATCCTGCGAGTTTCCCTTACGGACAATGTCGCGAATGGACTACGTTTGACGCGAAATGTCGGCCCACGGAAACAGGAAAAGAATGGTGCACGTTTTATTCTTCTTGCGCGGCATGTCGCTCCGATCCCGGGTGTGGATGGTGCGACGATGGTTCAGGGACAGGAAAGGGTCTGTGTCTGCCAGGTGGAGCTCGTGGTCCAAGCAGTAAGAGCTTAGATACGTGTCCGTTTGAACGATGGTACTTTACCAAATGTCCTAGTAAGTAAATCAAGTAAGAATTTACTGATCATCATGTAGGATATCCAAAAATAATTTTCCTTGAATTACATTGATTTCAGCTTGCCAATGTAATGGGCACAGCAAATGTCTCTCGAATAGTAGCATGTGTATTCAGCCGTGTGGAAATTTAACATATGGACCTCACTGCGATAAATGCATTCCCGGCTATTACGGCAATCCACTAAATGGAGCCACTTGCCAACGTAAATTCATCGTTCCTTCGTGTAATATCGTTAATTTGTCAATATCGAGTGGATCCTTAAATTTTATTTTTCCATTGTAGCCTGCTTTTGTAATAATCAAGGCACGCACTGTACGAGTGAAACGGGTAAATGTTTCTGTACAACGAAAGGCATTATCGGGGATCATTGTGAACGATGCGATGTGTCTAGCCTTTATATTGGAGATCCTACCAATAAAGGATCATGTTTTTGTAAGTTTTTTTTCGAAACAGATCCTTTTTAGCGATAAAATTAAAAAAAAAAAAAAATTAGATTTAAATCTGAAATTCTTTTACAGACGAGTTGACCATCGACTTTCAATTTACATTTAATTTAAGTAAAAAAGAGGACCGCCAGTATAGAGCCATCAATTTCAAGAATTCCCCGCCAAAACCCGATATTGACGCGGAGTTCTCCATTACGTGTTCCGTGTTGGCTAAAATGAACATCACTGTGAAGAGAGGCACCGCGCCGGAACAGCCGCTGATTCTTGGCGCGAATTGCACGACCAGCATGTACAAGCATCGGTTTGTCAAAGACGGTTACGGTTTCGGTAGCGACAACAATAACACATTGACCACATTCTACGTTTACGTATATGACTTCCAGCCACCGGTGTGGATTCAAATTTCCTTTTCACAATATTCCAAACTGAATTTGCAACAGTTCTTCATAACATTTTGCACGTGAGTATTTGAAACTTCGCGTCAGTTTAGTGAAACGTGTCAGTGTTGCGTGTAGGAATTCGTAAGATCGGGAACATTGTGATTTTGTTCATCATTTTTTTTTCAAAATTTCCCACGCTTTTGTCCTAAGCCTCAGGCAGTATTTACTTGTAAACTAGAGATTACATGCCTAGGTGCTTCCTCGCTCTCCTGTTGGTGGCTGCTGTTCTTTGGAAGATTAAGCAAAAATATGATATGTACAGAAGAAGACAGAGATTATTCGTAGAAATGGAGCAAATGGCCAGTAGAGCGTTTAGCCAAGTTTTGGTTGAGATTGAGAGGCGAGACGTCGATAATTCAGACTCGGAGAGGAGTGAGTCCGAGTTAATTAATTGCCGCAAAAAGAAAAAGGTTAGTATTTAATTATTTATATTTATAAAACAGTATAACAATATATGATGTAGTTTGTACAGTGTATTTTGTACAATGTACATTATTGTTGTATATTATATATACATGTTGTACATTACAATATGTACCTCTATACATAATACAGAATGTTTCATGTTTAAATGAAAATTTAACAATTTCTACTATTGAAAATAAGAAAAAGAAGAAAGAAATTTAAAAAATGTCGATGATCTTGGAATACAATGTAAGACGTACGTCTCGAAATTGTGTAAACTTTTTCTTTAACAATAGTAGAAATAATTTGAATGTTGTATCATTATGTAAATACATACGTAATTATATGTTGTTATATACAACACGTGCGAAATACGTAATCGATTCTAGGAATCAAAATTACTGAAAAAAGGTTTATTTTTCAAGTTACGAACGATTTTATTCCACTCGTGTTTCTTATTTAAATTAAAAGAACCAACAAATTGAGACAAATTACATAAATCGTTAACAAACGTTTCAGTTATTCTCAGAATCTTGTTTATAAATAAATATATATGTGATATTTATATTATATATATATTATGATACTTATATCACATATATAATACACACGTGATATAAATACATAAGATAAAATATAAGAAAACTCTGTCTCCACCGATATTTAAAAAGAAAGAAACAATAAGAATAATGTTGGCGCGGTGGTACGATTCAAATAACGGCGCCATTGGCGCCGTCGGTTTCGATACTCTCGATCCGATGACGTCGCTTGCGATTCTCGTTTGCCCGGCTCAAATTTGTCGCGGAGTCGGTGGGGACAGACGTGTCGGTCGCGGTGTCGCGAGTTTCATCGACAATTAACAGAAATTTACAGCGAGAGTGCTTATTACCCGAGTGTTATCCGGTTTTGTTGGTGTAACGTTTGCAGGATGCCCCTAGTCCGATCGCGTTGGAGCCCTGTTGCGGTAACAGAGCGGCGGTCCTGTCGTTGCTAGTCAGACTGCCTACTGGTGGTGAACCTTACACGCCAGCTGGACAGAGCGCCGGTTTAGCCGTGGCGTCTGCGTTAGTCACGCTGGGTAGCCCGCGGAGGCCATCTCAGGAATTGACGACGAAGGAGCCGACGAAAACGCGAAAGTCTGCCAGCCAACATCCAGATTCCACTTGCATTTAGCGATGAAGGGCGTGAAACTAGAGAGACACCATTGGACACGTTAAAACCGCGGGTGACTATACAATGAAGCCTTAGACATGTTTCTGTGATCTTGCCTTAGCGAACTGTGGGCAGGACTGTTCAAACTCTTCGAACTCTGATCGAGTGAAGTGTGTAATCGTTCGTTAATTATTATTATCAACTCCTCCCCCACCCCGTCTTTTTTTTAAACACTTTCGTTTCTCGTCGTCGTTCGTTCGAATCTTCGTTTCGTTCCGTACGATATACCGATCGGTGAAAACGAATTTCGACCCATTGTGGAGAATTCGTAATTCACCGAGGTGAAGAAAGTCGCGTCAACTGAGCGGTCAGCTAAGCGGTTCGAGCCGATTCCGGTAAGTAAATTCAATTCTACGGATCGTAGATCTAAAACGCGCTTGGCTGACTTGGGACTTGGTTTGTTCCTTTTTTTTTCTTTTTCTAGTACCTTTCTTTCGTCCTCGTCGTGACGATGTACAGTGTTGTGTATATATATATAGATCTGTTGCGCGGTTTGTTTCTCCTCGTTTTATTCGTCGCGAGTTCATCAATCGAATTCGTTCCGCGATCATCGAAGTGTCTTCGAAACAAAAAGGGCTATGAAAAGGAGAAAAAGAAAAAAAAAGAAACCCATTATTCTGTAACCTTTTGGCGCGCAATGAAGCTCATAGTCAGTGCTGCCCTCTGTCTGCGACGAATTCGTGCGAGTAGTCGCCGAACTAAATTGGCGGGAAACATCGACGAACGAAATGATTAATGACGCAATATACGGGGAAGTTCGATTTGCCAGATGATGCAGTTTCGAATATGTAATTTTCGTTCTTCGTTTCCTTTTTTTTTTCTTTTTTCTTTTTTTTTCTTTTTTTTTTTGTATAGTTGTGTAAATACGTGTGTATCTGTATATCCGAAAGTGAAGAATGTCATGACACAGACGAACTGTACAGATGTAAAACTGGTTCGAAAGACGAAGAAAGAAAACGAAAAACGAGTGACAAGGAATATCGTCGTTTTTTTTTTTTTTTTCGTTTGTTCGTCTTTCTCTAGCAAGCAGTAAAGACTCAATTCTAAATCAACGGAAATGAATGGAGGCGAGTCGTTGATGTTTTGAAAGTCGCGCCAATCTCATATCATGGTCTTCGTATTCGACGTGTCCGTTGTGCCAAAGTATTTTCATATTGGTTTGTTAAAAAAAAAAAAAAAAAAAGAAAAAAAAGAAAATCTTATCGACGAGTCAATCAGTCACAAAATCAATTATCAGAGATGTGGAAATCCATTCCTTTCGTTAGCTTGTCTCTGTTCATTTCCGTAGAGAAAGCATTCGTTATACAATCGGAAGATACGAAACCGGAAAACCTGTTCATCCTGCGTCGAAATTGTTTTCTTTTTTGCAAATACGACGACGTAATTCCGATCGTATGACGTTCGACGTAATTTTAACGAACTTAGAAAACAAGAAAAAGAAGAAGAAGAAGAAGAAGAAGAAGAAGAAGAAGAGGAAGAAGAAGAAGAAGAAGGATGTGGACGTTGCAATAAATTATAAGAATTGCGATTATTCTTCGGTCGACGATAACGATTTTCGTTTCGCTGCAAAATGGCGGTGCTGGTTGTTTCACGTATCATGCCTAATCTTGAAAAAAAAAAAAAAACGTTTGAAACAAGCAAAGAATGAAAAAAGACAAACGAACGTATATGTTACGTGGCTGTGGTTTCATTTTAATTATCATCATTCTCTCATTTATACTATCGATATATACAAATTTCTTACGTGCTTTTCTTCTTTTTTTTTCTTTTCTTTTCTTTTTGCGTGGCCAAGGAACGATAGCTGCTTCCGTTTTGAAATTTAGAATGATCTCACGTTCTTACTTCCTGTTCTGAATATGGAGGCAGCTCTTACTATCTCGTGTTCCATAAAATACATAAAGAAGAAACTGTTCTCCCACGTTGTTTCTTCACGTGTCGCGTAACAGTTTCTTACGACTTAAACCTCCAGCACTTGCACAGAATACGAACAGAATATTCGCGTATAAGCGTCATCTATTTTAATTTCTCTGCTGCAGCGATCGAGTTTTCTTTTTTAACGCGCGTGGGGGTTGATTTTACCACGCTGTTCTCGTGATAATTACGGGATCTTCTGTTCGCCGTATGAAACGAGCATTAGACACGAGAGGAAAAAATACTGATCGTAGGATTGTTCGTTATTGAATTTTTAATGAATTATTAATGATGTTCGTTAGTGAATTTGACTTTTTTTTTTATCTATGCAATCGAGAACAGCTTCCAATTCTTTAGATCCACTGTAGTTAAGCAGAGGACCCTGTAATTACTATCTCGTGTAAGACTCGAGAGAATAACACTATGAATCGTTCTAGCTTAAGTTTTAGTTGAATTTCGTATCAAGATGCCAAACGTTTTTAACTGATCCTCGTAGGACTCGACCTCGAGTAGAGTGTTCAAATACCGATTTTGAATTTATTTATACTGTATCAAGTTTATATATTTCTTACTGTATCAATATTAGTTATACGAAATTAATATTCTTCCTTTTTCTCTACTTTCCAGAGAGAGAAACTTACGTCCACCCTCAGACGTAATGCGAGATTCGCAAAGACTTGAATTATTTCTTCCATATTGCTCCTCCTCATCCATATCGAACCTATCAAGCTCCCGAAATTTGTTTTAGCTTAGATCTCGGTCGAAACTTTAGTCGAAGCCCTAGCTAAGGGTCTAGTTAGTCTTCTTTCGGTCAGTAAAGCTCAAACTCTAATCAAAATTTAATCTTAACCTAATTTAATTTCAACCTAGCCTAACCGAAACACAATCTGAACTTAATCTAACTTAGTCAGAGTGAACCATAACTTTATTTTTCTACAAACTCCCTAATGTATAATTTACTATTTTATGAATACGTCGTTCAAGTAACTTTTAAGTGGACTTCCTAATCATAAGATTATGATACTTTTGTAACTCTACTCGTGGAGTGTCATGCATAAAATGTATGAGGAGCAGTGAAAAATTGTTGGCGATCGAAAACGAGATTTGGCTTGAGTTTTCACAAAGAATACGAGTGAGGCAGGCATTTCTTTTTAATTTTAAACTATTATACAGCACAGAGGATCAAGTGCAATGCATTTCGTTTTACCATGTAATACTCATCGGATTTCTTTCATTCTCTCTATTGTACTCGAAGCCTTATATTGTGAGGGTGCAACCAGACACTAGCCGAATATACGCGATTTTTTTTCAATTGTGACAAAGTTACCTAACACTCTCGAGAGTCACTTTTTATCTCGTTGGTAGACTGCGGATCTTTATGCATTTACGAGGAATTGAAAGATGCTGAGAATTTCCAGAATGTATGCAAATTACAAAAATGGCAGCGGTTCACAAACTTTTGTGGATCAAGACTTACCTTTACAGATAATAATTTCTTGCGAGTTATTCTTTTGTAACGTACTATAATTAAAGGTGGAAGGCACTAAATAAAAAATATTGTGGTTCAACGTACACGTAGTCTCACTCTCAGTGAATATATAATAACAATGAGTACACAATGTATACAATAAATATGTAATAACGAATAATAACTCATTTTGGAATTTTCTCAAAAATCAACTCGCGATCAGTGAGGGGATTCTGTGATCTAAAGTGAAGTGGTCGTTTTAATATTTGATAACTGAAACAAATTTCTAGGGTCTAGATCCCCTTTTCTTATTTACGTCTGCAAAGATGTAATTTTTTATAAACGTTCGCAGTCTACTTACTGGAAAAAAGGAAGGCAGGAATTATTTATTCTGTCCGGAGTCGTTGCGTCAGCTCTGGTTGCATTCGCGTAAAGCATACTGTATATTTTATTATCGTAAAGATAATTTAATTTTTTATACAATTGTTTTATTTTTGTTTGTTTTCTTTTTTTTCTCTCTTTTTTTTTCTTTTTTAATTGTCAAACAGAACGAGAGGAGCGTTCCTCTCGCTCCGTACTTCTTACGGAATCGCAGACTTTTTATTGTTTTTCGTGCGAGAATTTAGTTGTACATAATAATGATTACGAGTATAAATAATGTTGCGTTATGCGTTTAAAGAAAATAGGAGTATATTGGATAAATTGCTCAACCGTTTGAGTAGATTTTTCTTCATTGCTCCACAGAATGACGTTCTCTTCTATCTGTCTCTTCTCTTTAATTTATTTAAAGAATTAGACGTGCGTTCACTCGATGGTGAGAAGAGGTAATCGGAGGACGATGCTTCGACCGACGAATATTCTTCGTCCTTTGATCTCTTCTTTTTTTTATCCATTGTCGAATGTCTTGATACTGCCAACTTTCACCCCTCACTTTTATCCCTTATTTAATTTTTACGGTCTGTCTGCCTTCTAAAATCGCCAGATCCACTCGTTTAATCGTTGGAAACCCCATGCTGCTCGAGTTCTCATTATGACAGTAACTTTAGTAAATGAAATGTAATGAGGAGACTTGACAGATTTGCCAAGAACGTCAATGTGGATTCGCGACCAATTTTACTCCATATCAGTTCTTTGGAGCATTCTCACTTCTCATTGACACTCAGAAGAATTTTTGTCGTATGGGTTATCTTAATTGGAGTCATCCTAGGTCGTGTACGGTCGTACGTACGAATTTAACTTTTAATTGGTATTATCATGCGATTCGCAATGTAATTTTTTCTTTTTATCTATTAATGATATTTATCGCTACGTAGACTGTGAATTGAATTACACTACATGGAGTACAAATTCAAATTAGAAGCTAGTTGAAATTTGAGATTAATTAAAACCAATAGTAATTCAGTATTACCAATGTACCAGTTACTATGATAATTTAGAATTGGAGATTTATTTAAAGTGGTACAATAAAACAACGTGTCGATCAACGATTAATAGTGTTTCGTTCAGAAGTAAAAAAGTTGTATATATCAATTAATGTAAAGTGAAAGTGAAATTGCTATGTAAATTGTTTCCATATGTTGTATCAAGTACGAGTCTGTAAAAATTTTCTTCTATCAATATAAGCAATTCTCGTGAGGGATGTAACATGTTATCAACATGCAAAAATTAAAAATATCTCTTTCCTCTGAAATTAGCCACTTCTCAAAGATAATGGAGATTTTGTAATATCGTGGTTCCTATTATATCAACTGAAAGTTAAATACACGGTGAATGAAAACCTATAAATGACCTTGGATGTTGGACTGATTTCAATCACATTATAGCTTCCAACGTCACATGATGAAATAATTGATGCTTCGAGCAGCAATGGGGTTAACTAGGCCCTAAACTAGGACGGAATCGCACACCGTTATTGTTCATACACGAATCGTCATCCACGCTCCTTCAATTTCTCCAGAGAATCAGCCTTTAACTGCCCTGAATGAAACTAATTGCTAATTGAATCGTTAAATCTCGGTGAGCGGACAAAAGAGTGTTTGGATTATTTGTTTTTCAAAAAAGCACTTGTAATATTTAAAGCGTAAGGATTTTGGATTTGAAAGTCGTCCTGCTGGATTTACAAAATATACACAATACTCGAAGAAAGTTTCTTTTAGAAACGTTGATATTTGTACCGTATCTGTTCATTAACGTTATCAACAATTAAATTAATACGAATTTAATTATTACATGAAATTAATCTACTTGTTCGTCAACGTTAACAACAATTAAATTATTGCGAATTTTTATGAAAATCTGCATAAAATTTTTGGGAATATCATTGAAGAAATAGAGTCTTAGTGGAAAATTGTTTTACGTTGTTGAAAGCGCTATACTTTGAATATTCCAATACATTTTCTCATATTGTACGTATACTTTGCGATCTCGTACCTTAAAAATTTTCTACGAATGCATGAAAATCGGCGATCGAATCGTGACGCGGATCAATTAGCATTGTGCAAGAGGAGTTAAGGGTTGACATGGAGGAAGCATAAACGAAAAATAGGATATGCGAGGAGAAAGAGAAAGAACAAAGTAGTAGTGATTCTCTGCGAGCCTCGACACTCAGTCTACGTAAACTAGACCGGGTCTCTTAGATCGTTAGTCCATAAGCATAGGCGATTATAGCGTTGGGCGTATGTACATACGTATGTAGCGTGTTTCTCAAACGTCTTCGGGTTTTTTTGAAAGTAGAAAATCGCAGAGACATCATGCCATCGTGCTTTTCTTTTGGGACTGAAAATTAAATTGTAAAACGTTTTGTATTAATTCTCGGTCAAAGAAAAAATGGAATGAAAAAAAAAAAAAGAAAATGACGTAGTAAGATTACGTAGATGTCCGTCGTTCGAAGTTTCGAAGAGTAGGTTTCTACATCCACAGGGCCTAAGTTATGGTGATTAGGGATCTCCAGGGAATTTTTTTAAATTTTCCTAGAATCTTAAAAATTTCCAGAACTATCGGAATTTTTGGATTTTCCTTGTAATTCCTAAAGTTTCTAAGATCTCTAAGGTTATGAATTTTCCCTGAATCTTCCAGTAGGATTTCCATCTTTAATATCAAAAATTCGAAACTTACAGTATCTGCAAGATTTCTAGGATCTCTAGAACTTTTAAAAATTCAAAGATGCTTCGGATCTCTGTAGAATTCTGTAACCTGTATCTTTCTAACTTATTGTTAGTCAGAAATTCTGACGATCTTTCAGAACTTGGAGAACCTTAAAGGGATCTTCAATACTTCTAGAACCTTTGGAACTCTCCCAATCTTAAAAATTTCTGAGACCTCGAAAATCTTTAAAATTTTGATGATTTTCGAGAACTTTTCAAAAAGCGATCCTCTTGAGATTTTTAGAATCTGTAAAATCTTTTTAAGATCTGGAGAATCTTAAGACATAACCTACAGTTAGGCCCTTGGGAAAACGACGCGACATCAGTTATTTAAAAAAACAGACACGATTGCTCGTCCATTACAAAAACAGGACAAGGAAACGAGAAATTCATCTTCATTCAAACGTGGCTCCATGTTTCCTTCTTTTCCTTTCTATTTTCTTTCGACGATTATCGATGAAACTGTAAGAGTTTCTGTTCGCGAAAACTCGCGGTCCAGCCTCGAACCGGGTCTGGCGTTTAACATTTAAGAATACTTAAACGTAATCTGTAAGTAGGTAGGTATATTATAATAACGAGTAATAGCTTGCAACAACAACAATTTTTCTAGAACACAATCGAAAATATTTATTTTTATTCAACCGTAAGCGTAAGGATACACTTTGATAAAACGGTAAAATAAAACAAAACAAAATAAAAAAAAAATAGAAAAAAAATAGAAAAATGAGATAAAACAAAACGAACGAACAAATGAGTAAATAAATGAAAGGGGAAAAAGTGGTGAAACATTATTAATTATAAATAGCAACGGAAAGAGAAAGTGTGTGTGTGTGTGTGTGTGTGTGTGTGTGTGTGTGTGTGTGTGTGTGTGTGTGTGTGTGTGTGTGTGTGTGTGTGTGTGTGTGTGTGAGAGAGAGGGAGTATGCGTTGAAAATATACATATAATACTGTGCGAAAGTCCAGAAGCCAAAACCCAAAGACCATTTACAAGAATGGGAATATTTTAATTTTTAATCTTACGCGATAGTTAGAAATTCTTTGAAATCCAAAGAAACTTAAATCCAAAGAACATAGATTAATTTGCGAAAAAAGAAAGCGTTTTCACTGTTAAATAGTGCAGCGATTAATAATTCCTTTGTACATTTTTGAAACTTGAAGTGTTTAGACTTCTGTCTGAAATTTCTTTGTTTAAATACTTTCTGGAAAAAAATCTTTCTTCAAGGGGAACATCTAACTTGAACGTCTGTCCAAATTTAAGAAAAATTCTGTACTTTATATCGCAGAGATTTCAATTTTAACTCTCGAATATTTCTCCAGCATACGAAGATCCTTCCTAAATAATTAACGATGAATTATAATAACGCCGGTAAGATGGATGGTCTAAGACTTTTGCAGAGTATTCTATTACCTGAATCTTTCGCGTGTAAAGCTGCTTCTCACCTCCTCAACACATCGTACACAGAGATACACAGAGTAACAAGCTCGCTTACATTTATATAGATAGATACACACACACACACACACACACACACACACACACATACCGCGGAGAGTGAAATTGTGTACATTTAAAACACATGTGTGCTCGGGTTCGTGTACATGTACGTATACGTGTGTGTTACGCTATGATAATTCAGCCGGTGATACAGATTATGCGCAGGATGTTATCATTGCCTTGTTGTCATAGTTCTCATTAACGTCATCTGTTAGGAAGAGAGGAAGCACTCCAATTGTCAGGGTTTAGGGTCTTTCTGGCGTCGCAAGTGGAAATGGCCCGTCACTAGTCGGACTGGTTCGTTTTCTCTGCATATACATTCTGAAGATACGTGTATTGAATATCTTGAATAATTTTATAATATTTTTAAATACGGTTCTCGTAAAATATATATATATATATATATATGTGTGTGTGTGCTACTTTTTTATATGTATTGTATTTACATTTTATGTGTATATATAATACAACATACGATAAAAAAATAGCACATGTGTTTTTTTGTTTATGAATAAGTCTTATGAATATTTCAATATATTCTAAGAAAATTGATAGAATCGAAATTGGAAATTATTAAATCCTATCTTGGATATTTTCGTATTTCAAAATTCTGTTCCGCTGAAATTTAAAAGTTCCCTTCCGCGAGGAGCGGTATTAAAAGAAGATGAAACGTCAAAAGTCCGACCTCGTTATATCGTTAAACTTTGCTCCGACTCTTTCCAAAATTTTAATCGGTGAAAATTCGCGAAGGAAAGGAAATTTCAAAAGTTTCAACACCTCAACTCATTCAGTTTTACTCCAAAATCCTTAATTACCAGAATTTCTCAAGTTTTCTTCTTTGATAAATATTTGTAATATTTATTAATTTTATAATAAATGTTACAAATGAATAATTAATCGCGTTCCATCACGCCCGTCAGTCGAAAGCTGATCGAACGATTCAAAGGATTCGCGACACGATCGTTCCTTTGACATTTGGAGTCTTCCGCATGGAAGACTGTTGAAATCGTACGAGCTTGATAACGATTGTTCTCGTCTTGTATGTCTTGTCATTCGTATGTACATAAATAATCGAAATTTATTTGCGGCTGGAATGGCTTCCGTATACTATATTTAATTCACGATGAATTCCCTTTTCTTTTTACTCTCTCTTCGTTGAATTCACGCGAGCGTATGCAAAAAAACAAAAAAAAGGTCGGAAGCGATGTCTTCCCGCCGGAAATGTAAAAATCGAAAACGAAGTTGATTGTAGATTGTAGAAGAAAATCGACGATAGATATTTCGAATTGTCCGAATCGATCGAGTATGTACCTGTTTGATTTCTTAGAAGAAATAATAATGATGGTTTATAACTTGATCGACGATTTTTTTAAAAGAAGATTTTCACTCACATTAGAGTTTACGTGTGCTCATGTCGTGTAGTTCTTTTTCTAATTTTACTTTTTCAATCAAGGTAATTAAAGAAAATCGAGAATGGTCCGACTTTTGCTCGGATTTAAAAATCGATGGGTACACACAAAGACTGTGGATGTTTATGCATTTATAGTTTATTGTTAGAATATGATAACTTTTGGATCTTTTTACACTTGTGACAAATTATCGATTAACCAAAGGATAAATATCTCGTAGTATATTTTGTTTCAGCATTTACTTCTGTCTGTCTTTTTTTTTATCGAAATAGTAGAAAAAGATCTAGATTCGGTTTTCAACGGAGTTACGAGTAAAAAGTCCACATCTCACAACCGTCCAAGATGGAAACGGAGGAAAAAATGCCTATCTAGTATCGGCAATTTATTTATTACTGAATGTGTATAATTAATTATTTTAGAAGAAATTTAAGTAAGATTCGCTTCTTCCTCCATGTTTTCTGATTGCTATCGTCTTAAAAAAAAAAAAATGCAAAGTGTAACAACATACTATCGTTATAACTTTCTGGAAAAGTGAAAAAGAAATTGATTAGGTTTCTTTCTTTTTTTTCCCCCCCTAAAAGTTGCATTGAAAGAAACGTGAGCTCACAGTTTCGTTTTTTCGATCTTTTTGTTTGTAAATGTACGAATTCGCATAAACATCCATGGTGCAACATCTTGGACTTTTAAAAGTCCGAGGGAGAGAAATTTCTCGCGGAGAAAACCAGATGGAAATTTCGGCGTGGCTCATGATGACACGTATATCCTTCCTTGAACACTGACGTTTCGCAACTGGCATTTCTCCAGTGGAAATCCGAAACAGAGAGATAAAACTAACGAAGAAATATATAAATAAAAAGAAAGAAAAGAGAAAAAAGATGAGAAAAGCAAGGGCAAGGGCGTGTGCATGCGTGTGTGACGAAAGTTTTACAAAATTATTGCCTGTATTTTTGTGCTTGAAATAAACGATACGGAACGAAGAGAGATAAAAGGAAACGCGCGCGCGCGCGAGAGAGAGAGAGAGAGAGTTGTATTGCCGACTATTAGTATGTGCGAGGCGAGTGTGAATATAGGAGTGGAATAAAGTGTATTGTATTATATTAAATGAGACAGATATTGTTTAAATAAAATTGATATACATAAATCTTGGTGAACAGGCGTTCAATCATTCGACTTGTAAAATTTTTCTTTTCCAACGTATATACCTTCTGTGTCTCTATCGAAATCTTGAAAGTTCGGTATTCGTCGAATTCGTAGAGGGTTAATTCAATCGAAATGTTTAGGACTTGAATATAGTGGGAACAGTCTCGTGTTCAACTCTAATTCCTTTATGAGAAAGATTTGTGAGAGTGATCAAGTTCTTTCAGTCCTTCCAACGTGAAATTGGAGAACTTTTGGGGAAATCTTTGAACAATCAACGTTATTTAAAATTAAAGATATAAGTACACAATTCTCTTAAATATATAAGATTTTTTTCATGCAAATTTTTTTCATGCGAATTATTTTCTACTGAAACAACCGGCGAATTATTATCTACCAAATATTACGGCAAAATTCTCGGATTATCACGTTCCGCTTTTCCACTCTTTCGCCCACGAAACAAGCAGCAAACACGACGCGATGTTAACCAGGGCATCCAAACGAGGACAGAACAAAGGGTTTTAATAAAACGTCGGCTTCAAACACGTGGTACTGGTAGTTTGGAGAACAGGATATTAAGCCATCCGCGACAGAATCGCGAGTGAAAAGGGCAGGCAACCCCTTTGGAGAAAGGGTGCGCTCGCTCGCTGGCTTATACTTTCTGTCCTGGCTTCCCTCCTTCCCTTCCCACTTCTTTCGTCTTGCAACAGTTTTTATTCCGCGAATGGACATGGCACGCGTTCCGTCCTTTCACACACGGAAATCGACGAATCGAGTTAGTCTCGGTCCCGTGGAAATAAAAGTGGTTACCGCGTCGACCGGATGAAGCGGAATCGAGTTAAGAGAAACCGACCCGCGAGACTTTCGCGTATGAATATTGACGAGTGCCAAGTGTGATGTAGAATTCGGTGTATTCTGAAACTTCGCGTTGCGGGGGGAAGTTGATTTTTCGCGTGACTGCGATTTCCTCGCGAGACTCAAGTGAATAATATAATAAATTGTTTTTAAGGTACACGAAAGGATTTTCGGTTCGTAATGGAACACTTTATTTTAAACCTGTTCTTTAATTTTAATCTATTATTTTTTATTAATTTCTTTAATAACACACAATTTATTCAGACTATCTTCCCTTTCCTCATCTAACCTAAATATCATTTTAAATTAGTTTACCTAAAAGAAGTCTTTGGAAGGATAAAAGAGAGAAAAAGAAGCAATTCTGTTTGAAACGATACTTCAACTCTCTTGAAAAACGTTCGTTACACGGAAAGATGTTGAGACTAAAAGACATGCAGTAACTTTTATCAAAGTATCAGACGAAACGTTTAATTCTACGGTTGAAAGCAACATACACGCGTCTTTGAAACTATAACAATGTCTCTGTATGAATCTCAAAATATACTTGAAATGCTCAATCTATCAAAAATTAATATTTCGAGATTCTTTACACATGCATCGTTGATGAATCAACCGATCAACGAGATCAAACAAAACTCCACCATTTTCCTTCACACTCGCCAACCCTTTTTTTATTTCTACGCACTTAAACGGGAAGAAAGGGCGAAGCAAGAAAAAAAAAACAGGGAAATGGAAACACATCGATTGTTGGCCGAGAGATTACGCGAAAAATTACCAACGAACTGGTTTGGCGCAGTTTGTCGAACAGGAATTGAAACGATCCGCCCCCTCGGTGCTCAAATATTTTCTCGACCTTAAAAAGAGCAGCCAGACGCTGAACAAGCGATATCCGGAAACTGGTTTTTCGCGCGCCGTCGAGCCAGGGAGGGTAGAATCGACACGGTTGCACAGCGATTTTCTGTAAACGGCATCCCCATTTCTCCTTCACTTCGAATCGGCGCGATCTGCGAGTTACGTAGCCGTTCGTCTACATTTTCCCCCGATTTCATTCTATCCTCGGATTGCTTTGCTGTCAGTAACCGATTTCTACCTGCATTGTGACTGCTGAGGAGTTCCCCGACTGAAAGCCAGATTTGTCAACTTTCATCCTTTCGCCGAGGATACGAAAGAATATTTACACGCAAAGAGCATCGTACGGGTTACAATTGTTGAAATATAAACATACAAAGATGTATTCTTAACAATAGCTAATTTTTTGCCGACTTTTATCGTTTCCTTGGGACATAAAAGAATATTCTCTCCTATTGATTCTTTGTTGAATTTTGTGTTACGAATTCTTTCGAAGTCGAAATTATTTTCCAATTAAAATGACCAAAATTAATCAAAATTGTCGCATTATAGCAGGATGCAGTTAATTTTTAAGCAAACTTGACTTTTTTCGAAAATGAAGTTTCAAGCGATGAAAACTTATTTTTACGTATGGAATAATTTCCTCCATTCTTCTATATTCTTTTATTGTACTTTCATTGTTAAAATAATCATATATAACTCGTATATTACAGATGAAAAAAACCTGGTTCTTTTATTATTACATTTAATAAATTATATAACTTTAGATATTTATTAAAGACACTCATTTTAAAAGAAGTGAAACTATGATACAACAATTAATTATATTTTGTATATTTTCATACAGTTTTATCCTTGGACTATTTTATTATCAGCAGAAAATAGTGTCTCTCTATTTTAGCTCTGTTTTATATATATTTTTCTATTCATCTCACGGACATTTTTTTATTATTCTATTGTCAGCAATTACTACATCTCTATCTCTGTTCCATGCATCTTTGTATTTATATTTACTACGTACAATTTTATCTTCATTAATTATTTTACCTTCAGCGATTAATATTGCTAAATATCAGATTTTAGCAAATCTGTTGAATTTGAATTTATCGTAAACGTATAAATATCCGCAGACACGTTAATGTCAATCACGTTAACCATGCAATGATCAAGAAGAAAACGAATAACATGTTAAATAAATTGGGTGGGAAACACTCGTACGAATTCCTCGTGGAATAAGGGGTGGTTGGTCGCAGCAGACGGTTGCAAAGTCGAAGATTCCTCGGCAAACTAACTCGAACAGAAGCTATCCGACGCAATCGTTTACCCAGCAAACAAGCGGCCGCAGTTTCTAGTTATCGAACTCCTCGTAAACTCCCGGATGATTTGCAGCGGCGCCAGCCGTCCCGCGAAATTTCTTGTAATTAGAATTTGCGAATCTCTGCGCGCTGCCGTCGTCCTTATTTATTGGGGTAAACGCCGGGTTACTTTTCGTAAATCAAGCCTCCAACTATCGATCGATTCGGCACAGCAACTTATCAGCTGTTTTAAAAATATTTCCACTTCAAAAAATTAATTACTTTGTCTGATATTTATACTATAGTATCTCTGAATGTAATAGGTTGTTCTTGTTGAAATTACGCGCTAAAATTTCCCTGTCTTGTCAATAAAGTAAGATAAATCAAATAATGGATAATAATAACAAATAATATTATAGAATTTTTCACAACTATGTGTGATGATATAGTGTAAAGTAAAAAAATCAATAGACTAATAATATACACAACATAAAATGTACTTATCGTATATATTGTGAAAGTTATAGTCACAATTCGTGAGTAGACTATCGAAGAAAATAATCCTCCTCAAGGCGTGGTTTATTAGATTCCAGTAATTTTTAGTTTCGTACAATTTGGAAAATATTTATCGTGAGGTACTGTGTATACATATATTGAACCAGTATGTAATTTCTATTTAATAATAAGTAATAAGACCTCAACTGTCGGAACATACTATGGTAAATTATAGAAAATTTGGAAATAGTCTCTTGCAGGGCTAGATATGGAAACAAAAAAAATTAGATTCTTACTCGATAGCTTCAGTTCCAATTTAATAAATAGTTATTTAAAATTCTTAAGAAATTCAAAAGTATTCAACGATTAATAGAAATATCAATATTATCGATTCACGACTCTTATTTAGAAATAGTTCTTATTTGGAATAATTCTTATTTAGAAAATGAAGGAAAATATAATCTTTGATAGATTATTAGAGGATTCTTTTTAGTATTCAAATTACACGCGTCTATTAATTATCAATACGTTAGTTTGCGTTTCTATTAATTACCAGTACCTCTCGTTCTGTCATGGAACGTTAGTTTGCTGTTGGCTTCGCGCACGTTTATTTCGCAATTGACGAATTTTCGGGAAATTTCTGCGCGAAATTAGTAAGGGGTAAGTTTAAAGCGTCAGGTATTTAGCAATTACATATTTCTGTTATCGCGCATATACGCGATATATACCGGTCTGGTTGTTATGACACAAATCGAGAATTTCATTCGCTCAATTACGAAATTTACTCAACTTCCCATGCAAGCTTCGCTCGGTAATGAGGAATTAATTTAAATCTCGATCAAACGCATTTCTCTCTTAACGCAAAACGCTTCTAATGTGCCTCCGCGTTAAACATTTTTCTCTAAGTTCTCTTCGTCTTGGAGTCTCTCAATTAATTATTATATTCAGAAATATAGATAGAGAACATTATTGAACATTAATTGTGACGGAATAATTATTCGAAGTAATCACGATTCTGACAATTGAATAATTTTGTTTTCACGCTCATTTATTAAGTGACATTTTTTTTTTTTAAATAATTAACATCATCCTGTATCATATAAAAAGTGAGTTTCGTCGAAGCAACGTAGATTATTTTTGCTTTCTACACTTTAAAAGATTAGAATAATAGATCAACGAATAAGTGAATACATTACGCTGGTTTGTTTTATTTAAAAATAATCTTGTTACAAGATTTTTGGGAGGATCGTGCAATATCTATTATTATATTCACTAAACCAGTCGTCTCTGGTCGTTAACGGTGAATGGGCACAGAGAAATAGGACGATGGCCGAGTTCAAGATTACCGAATTAATCGGATGTAGCACACAAAAGAAATCTTATATATAGCTACGAAACAAGTTTTCCAGATAAATCCTGCGGACGCTATACTGCGTTATCATAATCCTGTCATCCGCTTCCTCTCTAGTCTCATCGATTCCATCGTCATTTGCGATACGTGAAACTGATCCTAATCCTAAGTAGCTCGTATTTAGGTCGTGAAATAATAATGCTGATCGCGATTGTTATATGACTATGATTGCAATCTTGTTCGTTGCGATACGCTAGCTTCTTATTGTTAGAAATGAGTTTGGTTATTAGTAATAAAACCTTATTGTTAGTTATTTTTAATGAGGGAAAATGACGTAGAATTTTGATTTAAGGTCTTTTGATTTCAACTTATAATGAACGAAACATATAAAAATGACGTAATTCTACATTCCAGCCACGTGCGAAAAATACGTGTACGATACACGAACACATTGTCAGTCAGTGAGAAATTTTTTATAAAATTAAAAGCAATGGTCAATGTGCCCAATGTCTCTCATCTAGTCCAGTAGCACCTGGCCACGTGAGTGAGATCCTGACAACGAACACGAAAGAACTAAAATTAATTAGTTGTTTATGTGTGACTCATATGTTATAATTTTATTTGGAAAATAATTATTTGAACAGGATCTGATGCGAAAGTGATAAGGGTGTCTTAGGACTTCGAAATCGTAGGACAAAAAAATAGATTCTATTCTAAGTCTATTCATATACCTCGTTTGTGCTTGGATGATTCGCTCGATTTAACCACTTCCTCACCTATTGTATCACGATTTCAGGGACACTCTGACTAACATACACAATATCTACTTCTTAGCATAGGTACATATTTTGCATGGTTATATTCGTATTCATCCCCTTTGCCATCTTTTACTGGCTCTGTTCTATCGACACAGGGTGAACATTCCTTCAGGAATATTTCCATCGGCGAAACGCCTGAAAATCGGCACGATTTTCCGCGAACAAATTTCCATCACCTTGTTGTTCCACACACATCGTCATCGATCACGCACGTTCTCGTTTCACGCGGAAGTAATAATCGGCTGTTTTAACCCGTGCGCGTCCCTCGTTTGATTGGCACGCGGCGTGAGAACGAGATGAAAAGCGAGCAAATATTTTCATTGTTCGCCGGGAACAATATCGACGATGAAAATCAGACAAGAGTAACGAGATAAATTGAACGAGAGTGATACGGTTGTATCTCCTACATTATTAATAATATGTACGGATGTGTCTCTTATATTATTAATAATATGTACGGATGTGTCTCTTATATTATTAATAATATGTACGGATGAGTCTCTTATATTATTAATAATATGTACGGATGTGTCTCTTATATTATTAATAATATGTACGGATGTGTCTCTTATATTATTAATAATATGTACGGATGTGTCTCTTATATTATTAATAATATGTACGGATGAGTCTCTTATATTATTAATAATATGTACGGATGTGTCTCTTATATTATTAATAATATGTACGGATGTGTCTCTTATATTATTAATAATATGTACGGATGAGTCTCTTATATTATTAATAATATGTACGGATGTGTCTCTTATATTATTAATAATATGTACGGATGAGTCTCTTATATTATTAATAATATGTACGGATGAGTCTCTTATATTATTAATAATATGTACGGATGAGTCTCTTATATTATTAATAATATGTACGGATGAGTCTCTTATATTATTAATAATATGTACGGATGTGTCTCTTATATTATTAATATATATATATATTCCTCCCCCTTGTGGCTTTTTATGTCTCCTATTTGGTGTGTCCTATTTTAGTCAAGTCGATCCATTATGCGTTCCTTGTGATCTTGTTGGACAAAGATACTCTTTCGTTTGTATAACGTTTGACGTGTTAAGAAATTCACCGATTTGTAATAGGTGTGAAAATGTAATGCTAGTGAAGATATGTGGTTAGTAGTACAACCATATCTTCATTTTGGTATCAAGTCTTTTGTCAAATTTATAATTAACTCACGAGCTTTCTAGAAAATTTCTTTCGTATGAAAAATCTTATTGTAATAGAGAGAAAAGTAGATTAGTGAATTTGATTGATCGAATGTTGATTCCATTTTCAACGAACTTTCTTTTCTTCGTTTTCAAACGTCGGAGGAAGAAAATATTATATAATACAAGAGAAATTGAAAAAAAGAATTAAATGATTCCTCGCTGTTTCCTTTAATTTATAATACTTTATAATTTATAATTATATTTTCTTTGTACATTCTATAATTTATTATCTCATTTTAAAAATATTGTAAAATTTTTTTATATATTCAGTTTTAAATAATCAAGCTGTCTTGACTCCTTGAAAGAGGAAGGAGAAATTATTATAATTCAACGAACACAACGGAATATTGTTGTAACAATTGAGCCGGTTGCCCGTGACCGATTCCCGAGGGGATCCCGTAGGGGATGTGAAAGCTGCGCGAGGACGAGCAGAGAGAAAAGCATTTTCACGCGATAATTATTCGAAGCCGTTTGTCTGATCCTGAGAACCGAACAGATGCTCGTTGCCGGTGATTTAATATTAAAACAATTCGCCTCGCTGCCGAGGCCGGTTGCTTGTTAAACTTTCAGTAACTCATCTCTCAATATTGTTGTTGCGATATATTTCGATTTGTGATCATAGAGATCCAGAAATATTGTAATATGAAGCGATAACTACAGTCGATAATGATCGCAATGATAATAGTTAGACAGTGAATCTTTTTCTGGACATTCATTGTTACATTATAATCTGTTATTGAAGTAACAATAAATAATTTTTCTGTTAGAAAAGTAAGAGAGAACAAAACGGTAATACAAAATTCAAAGTAAGCATCCATCGATGCTTTTTTTCTCTGGATTTATTATTCTTAGAATTTGTTTGTTCTCGTCAGTCGTTTCTGTAGATCTACTGGTTTAAATCTTTTCAACCTTTTGATCACTAGATTTTTGTCCAATAGGTTCGACGTTAACTTATCAAGCCGCGTTTTGAGTTTTTCTTTTTCATACTTAATGTTGTGGATTATTTTTCTAATTGTCGGTAATTTTAAGTTTCTGTGGATGATCACGTTTGTTTTATACATTCAACGGTAATTTTTAACAAGTAAAATGAATATTTATTTAAATTATGTTTCTTATTGAGTTTCTTCAGTTTTTTCGTTCCTGCAAAAGAATGTTATTAATTTTACAGATTAAAGATAATTCTTATTGATCGTGGTTATTTTTATAATAAATAGAATTGACTTGTACGACACCTACTCCAATTTACTCACACAAATACAAATTGTGTAAATAAAGGGAAGTAGAGTAGAAAGTAGTTGAGAGAAATAAATAGAAAAAAATTATTCTTGAACAATAAATTGTATTTTCTTGCAACAGAGAATTATTCTCACGTGTTTAAATTAATCAAAAATCTCTCTTTTACATCTGGTTTTACAACATTCTGCGATTAAAAACCTCTACAACATCTCCTCGCGAGTATATTTTATATTTCAGGCAGCGTCCACTGTCCGAAATACAAATTGCAGAGTAAAAGAAATTCCATCTTATCCCTCGGATAATTCCGAGCTATTTACCTAATCTCTGGCGCCGTGGGGATATTACTAATTCCTTTAGAATCCGGAACTCGCGCGAAACTTTTGAACGAATCGCGAACACCGGCCATTGCTAATTCCACGGCATTTGGAACGTCTGCCAGCCGCTTAATGCTTAATTCTTGAAAACTGCCTCATCTTGCTTTACCATACCAATAGCGCCGTACGTTAATTACGTTACCCCCGAACCTCTTGTCGTTCATTCTCAAGTTTAATTCGAGGAACCGCGTCCACCGTTTTTCCTTTTCTCACGAGCCAGATGTTACTTCGTCGCAAAACGTGTTTCGCGAGAATGCGAGAAAAATGATAAAATCGAGGAAACTCTCTACAAAGGGATTTTATCAATTAACATTCCTTTTTTCCCCGGGTACGAAAATAGAGAAGTAACTTTTTAATTAGAGAAGTAACGCTTTGTAACTTTTAAAAGCGCCTGTGTCTCGTTAGCCTTCAACTTTTTTTTTATCTGTAACTTATAATTCGTTGCATGTGTGGACCGAATTTGTAGCAAAGAGAAATTATAGCGCGGGGAAAGATTTGTAATGAACGCAGAGATTCCATTTGTGTATTTTGTTAAAAGTTACTCGAGCTTTTGAAAGTACGCTGTTGTAAATATATTACGAAATTTCTGTGGAAAGTTATGAGCTAGTTATTTTAATTACTTTGGTATTTTTAGTGTTAATACGATATACAGAGTATTCTTGATGGTTTAAATGATAGAAGGGTAATTTTACGGAGAAAAATAAATAGAAATATCTTATCAGTTGAAATTTCGTTTTTAATTAATGATTTTGAAATGATCTTGATCATTTGCGTATCATTTAATTTTACTGTATTATTTTTTGATAAACTTGTCTTATGAAAAAATTTTATTTTGTCTGGTTATTATTGCATAGAGAGTCACCCTCTGGTGGATTGAACGCGATTTCGCACAATTCCATCTTCCCATTATTTTAAGTATCTTACATCCAGACAAAATAAAATTGAATTCATTAAAATTCTTTATGAAATTTTTATATTTCTATGTTTCTCATTTTTTTATTCATAAAAATATATTAAATAATTATTGTAAACACTATACTTAATGTGACCGAACATTAGAAGTTCCATATTCATAAACGAACAATTTGTAACGAGACACGATTCATTGGACGTGAAATTGAGAATTATATTGGTATAAATCGAGATTTTCATTTTAATTAAAAATGACCTCTGACAAATCTGTACAATGTACAATTTCGCGAACAAAAGTATGAAAATAGAATATAAAATATAACAATTCATTCATGATTGAAATATAAAAATTTATTCATGATTGAAATATTAAGACTTGATACAAGCAGCATTCGATTTAAAAATTAATCGTTTCAATGAACTTGTTACAATATAGTCTTATTAAGACATTAAAATTTCTATTCGAAACACTAATTTTCCACACAAATTGGTGGATAATGAACACGCTCATAAGCAAGCAACCATGTATTCCAGTTCTTTCATCTTGGAGTTTCAAAGAGCAAGAGCAGACCTGCGGAACCCTTTGGACACTTAGCACAAAGAAAATTACCTTCGCCATCATGGAAAGCGAGGAGCAGAAGGGCTATGAAACGAGCTGGATAATTCTATCATGGTTCACCATAAACGAGCACCGGAAGTCGTCTCTAAGACGCCGATGGCGCGCCGTTTGGTGAGTAACGTTACCTTCTGGATTATGTTCAACGAATTTCTACGTAGAACCATAGACGAAGTAGAGCTGAGAGAACCACAGATGAATAGACCTCGTATACAATGTATTTCTTTGTCCTATGATTTTAGGGTTCTAGGACCTGCTTATCATTTTCGTGTCCCACCAATTTAGGAAGATTTTGCACCGCTAATAATAATAATTAAAATAAAATATGGACAGTGTCACAGACAAGGTATATGTAGTATACACATTAGTATTGTTAGCAGTGTTGTTACATCAAGTTATTTATTGAATTGAACGTGATGATACTTCATCAATGAAGGAATATAACAATTTAAAACATAGATTGATGAAAATTAGGATGAAAAATTCATTATGTATTTAATTATTTACATCTCTTTAAAGAGAGCTATTAGAAAAAATTGATTGAAATACATTTTTTAACAACATAATTAAGATAAGAATTAAACATGATATTTTTTACTTATTTTAGTGTATAATTTCTCAATGAATCCTGTAAACTCAATTTGATAAAAGTTTGAAAGTATCAAAGAAATGTTTCCACAAATATTGTTTGATATAAAGTTATATTATGTGGTGTAAATTATTTTTTGCAGATTGTTTGTTTTAGAAATTTCGAAGTTATTTGTTAAGACAAATTCAATGACTTGCATACGAGGTCATTTGTTGTTATAATTCGTTTAAAAATTAACGAATTATTGTTTAAAGTTCAGTGAAATGGCGAAAACAAATTATAGAGCTAGTTTCAAGGGAAGATTTCATTTTCCAAGATTGATTTGATCATAAAAAGAAATCGTTCAGTGATGTTTTCTTCGGCAAAATATTTGAATTTTTACAATTCAATATTTTCCGAGAAGAAAAATATTCTTATTTTTACACTTGTTGCATGATATAAAAATAAATATCGTTGAACGAAACAAATTAAGGATTGTTAAAGTAGAGATTTCTTTCTTTAAAATATAAGTTAATTGCTCTATAATTTTTTTACACGAAATTGTAACAGTTTAAAGTATTGACAATTTTTTACCTAGACCATAATACTCCTATTACCATAAATTTTGTGTATTTGATTTCAGGGTTTTTTATTTTTTATTCCAAGTTGTCATTTCGCGCGATTACAGCGCCCCAACGGTGAAACACGCAATATTTTTTACAATTATCGAAATAATCGATATTTCTCACGATCAATTACTAATTGTAAGTGGGGAGAATGGCGGAAAGGAGCATATCTCATTTGTAAAGAAGAGAGTATTATTCAGAAGAATCATTCAGAAGGAAATATCAAAAAGTTCTGAGGTAAAAATATAAATCAATAGTTGTTAGATTTGTGTGTGTACTGTGAATTTTTAAGGTAAGACGTGCATTTTTGGTTTCAATTTATCGAGATCTGATTATCGGAAAAGTGTATAATTTTTAGTTCTCTAAAGTAAAATTTAACGAAATAATTATTACACAATTTTCAACAATCAAAGAAATAATAGCATTTTAACATTTAAGCAGAATATACTATGTTAAAAGTCATTTATAATTTTATATCAAAATTTAGTTTCAATTCTAATTAGTAGAAATATTGTAACCTTGTAATTGATTAAATCATTGTTATATGTATATACACACGTATTTTATTATATGCTCCTATATACAGACTTCTATTTTAACATTTTCTACTTATTTGTTGATTCTTTAACTTTATATTGAATAATTCTTAACAATTCTAATACTAAATTCAATTAAGAATGTACGTATTTAATAATTAAAATAATAATTTTACTACGTAATATAATAAAATTTCTCATGTTTCAGTTTAGAGTATTGACAATTTTTCATCAAGTTTAGATTTAGACCAGAGTTTTTTATTTTTTATTCCAGGTGATTATTCCGTGCGAAACGCGCGATTACAGCGCCCCAACGGCGAAATACGGAATATACTTCCTACGATTCTCGAATCATGATCGATATTTTTCACGTTCGATTTTTAAACGGGCAACATGACGGAAGAAAGGACGCCTCATCTGTAAAGAAGAAAGTATTATTTAGAAGAATCATTCAGAAAGAAGTATTCGAAAGTTCTCATGTGAAATATAAATCAATAATTTTTGGATTTGTGTTTGTATTGTGAATTTTTGAAATAAAGCACACATTTTTGGCTTCAGTTCAAGGTAAGATTTAACCTAATAATTATTACATATAATTTTCAACAATTAAAGAAATAATAGCATATAAACGTTTAAACAGAACATACTATGCTAAAAGTTATTTATAATTTTATACCAAAATTTATTATCAATTCTAACCTGTACAAATATTGTGACCTTCTAATTGACTAAATCATTATTATATATTGTATATATATATGTATGTATGTATTTTATTATACTTTTATTATGCTTTTACACATATACTTCTACTTTATTTACTTTACATTTTCTACTCATTTGATCTTGATTCTTTAACTTCTTATTGTGTAATTCTTAACGATTTTAATATTAAATTCAACATTAATTTATTAAGAATGTACGTATTTAATAGTTAAAATAACAATTTTGCTGCGTAATATAATGAAATTGTTCATTTCTCAAATAAAGTAAAGCGTAGAGGACCTTGAAGCTCGAAATTCGAAGTAAGAAACAACAACACGAACACAATGTTTATGTTTGGCTTAATTATCGTGCCTGTTCGGACAGGATCGTCCCATCCCCTACTATTTTCTCAACTGAAGGACGAGACGTGTGGCGGAGAGTCATTCAGCTGCTGGATTTCGTGACAACAACACGCATTAGTACGTAACATTTTCTAATCTATCGGTGGCGTCTCTTTGATGGCGTCGCTTCTTCGACACTCTTTTACTTCCATTTATACTTCGTTAGTATAATTTAATTAATACGCATGTGTTTAACGATTCATTAAGCATTACAATGAAATCGTGTAGTGCTTTGAAACTTTTCACTCCAATTTTTCTTCAAACGTTGATATCACTCGTATGGTTACCTATAGCTTGTCTTGTACGCCTTCTTAATACAATTTGAAGTTGATTATCGTATACATTTGCCATCGTTTGACATATTTGTTCTAATTTTTGATTTTTTTTTGTGCAGGTTGTTTCTTGATCAGAGGTAGCATGGGCGTCACCATTAAAAATGGACAATTTGATGAACTTTCAAGGAAATTTGATAACATTTTATTCATTTTGGGTAACATTTGGTACATAATTCATACTTGAGATACAATTCACAATACGTAATTTTGTAATTATTTGGAATGTAAAGATGAAAACACAAAAGATTAATTCAATGAATATTTTATCTCGAATATAGACCAGCTTAGTGATACACACACACACACATTCAAATGGATATATATTCTTGTATTAGATTATCAAATCCGTTTTCGTACTTTATTATACTATATATACTGTATTATACTGTACTTACTTTTGAAAGCTGACACGCAATTTTATAATCATGTTCTAGAAAAATAGTAGTATTTTCTAAATAAACGTATCCTTCGCCTCCCTAATCCTCCTCCTCCTATTAATCAGCTTTATTTTCAGAAAATTTTTGTGATCGCGCGCAATGCGGTCGGTAGAGTCAGTGTTTGTTGCGCAGTATTTTAATATTTTTCAAAGTGGCTCTTATACAATTAGATTATTAATTCATTTAAATTATAATTCGCGAAGTTAGAGTCAGTGTATCCGTTGATTATTACTTAAACGCTCGCGTTGATAGTCTTTTATTTTTCTTTTTTTTGTATCTTTCCTTGTTCAGTATTCGTTTTCGGTATTAGAGTTAGTGCTCAAGAGGATAAAGCCTCTCCAGGAGATCAAGATTGTAAGTAATTTTATATATCGTATTTCAATTTGCTCGATTTTTCAAATTTGACAACAAAATATAATGTTTCATATTTTGTTACAGACGCTTCACAGCATCAACTTTTTGGTATATTTTGGGGAAAATCCAACGGTGGTTCCAAAGCCAGGAATGTAAGAATCTTTCATTATCTCGAATTTAAGGTTCTACTTTGCTTATAAATTCTAACTTTTTATGTTTTGTTACAGATTTTCTACAATCTCCAATTCCCCTTACCCTATAAGAACCTTACGATGCTTCAAAAGCTAAGAATGTAAGTATTTTAGCACATTGTATTTGAATTAATTCTATTCTGTACAGTTCTCTTTTCATTGAAGTCTAATGTAAAATTATAACTATAAAATAAAAATATTTCAAATTACTCTCAATTTTTATCATTATTAAAATTTAAATTTTCACAAATAACACTGTGTCTTTATATTTTTTAAGAAATTTTTCATGGCTATCATGGATTTCTCGGAGAAATTTACTTGATGAGGATCTTCACGATGACATTCCCTGCTCCAGTGCAGCATCAATGATAACGTTCTTCACATCTATCCCGTGAGTCGCATGCATTTATGTTCCTCCGGTTACTCAATCATGTCGTAGGACGAAAGGTTCGAATCGGCACGGGTGACTGGTTGTATACGTAGAACTTTTGACGAGCATAGTGACCACGGGTATTTTGTATACCCGTGAGTAGTAATACTTTTTTCTGGTTTTTTATGTACTAGGTCAGGATAGGGCTTCTTGCACATCGCGATTTTAACAATTAGAATATGCATTTATAATAATTACTTATGAAATCAAAATATCTTCAGTATAAATGTTTATAAAAGTAAAATATCCGTATGAATATCCATATGAACAGATAAATTACATCTATTTATTAATAATTATTATCAAGACGATTTCATAGTAGAGAAGACGGATACCCTCCGAGTTCGTTTCTATGAAACAAGCAGTTATTACTTATTCATATATACTGGTAATATATTTTGTTATAATAGTAAGTAATTAATAATTATTATAATAATTAACAATTTCCAACTTTATCTTCCCTTTTATAATAGTATTAAATGATTTAATGAATTGAGTTTTATAATTATGAACCTCAGTTGAATTTGAAATATAATAGATTAGAATTCTTTCCGTAGAAAAATTTATAAAAATTTATAAAATTTATAAAATGTGCAAGAAGATACTTCGCGACAGGCAGATTTTTGAATCAAAGCAACAAGTTTGAACACTGCTTTTGCATTTTCGAAAATGTGCTTTGATGAAGAAGTCGCTTGAGGTTATTTCTGTTAATATTTAGAGTCAATTGTGTGATTCTGATTGTTTTAGTCAATTGTTAGATTTCATATCTTTTTTAATGAATTCAATTCCTTGTTCTCTTGCAATTTCAATAATTTCTGAAAGAGTAGAGTCATTACGGTTTGAAATAAAGTAATGCAATAGTCCGTTAGATACAAATTACATAAACTAATTATTTTTTTAGTTCAGGATTTTCAGATTTAACCCCTTCCGTGTTCATTGTCAGGATCTCGCTCACGTGCCCAGGTGCTACTTGAGTGGGTGAAAGACATTGGGCATGATGACTATAGTTTGTAATTTTATAAATAAAATTTCTCAGCGACTGACAATGTGTTAGTGTATCGTGCACGACGTATTTTCCGCATGTGTGTGTGGTTAGGACGTGGAATTGCGTCGTTTTTATTGTTCCATTTATTATAAGTTGAAATATTTAAAATATTTATGCACTGATTTGGAGTATGAATTTATTATATAATAATACTCATTGACTATATTATGATTATATTATTAATTATACGATCAATTATAGTAATAATTCCAAGTTAACTTGCACATGTAATTTCTATGAAAATTGTATGTATTTCTCAATTATTAATATCTCATATATAGCTGTAAACGTAAACGTATTTTAGTCACGTTTTACGCAATGGTCGCTAGCCATTGTCAGTCGATTTCAGGAATGTGGTACGTAAATTAGAGTGTGAAAGTTGTGTGTTAAGCTCGGGTATCGGAGGCGTCCCGGGACGTCCTCTCTAGTTTAGGTCTGCGCCCGGGTGGTATGTGTGAAAACCGTGGAGTGAGTGTGTTGGTGTGCCTGTTTTGCCATTTTTTAAATATAGGGGCCCTGGATAGGATAGGTAGCTTACTTTCTGGTATGAATGTGTTTAATTATAAGTAGGTAGGGCCGGGCAGGTTGGCACAGTCTCTGGTCGCGTGTCCCCTTTTCGCGTGTCCAACCTGTTTCAGGAAATTTAATTTGAAAAATCGACAGTGAAATTGGTACAAGTTGAGCATGCCACTTGTTTCTGGTTTTATTCTTCGATTTTTCGAATTTAGTATCGCGGTCGCGGTCGCGGATAGGTCGCGAGTAGGTCCCGAAACGAACGTTTATATAGGTATTGCTCGAGCATGCACGTGCGAACGGGTAACGATCACTGTGATCGTTAGCCATCCACGTGTATTGGGGTCAGGTTTCGCGATTTATATTATTATTTCACCTTTATAAGTTATTTTTTGGTTTGCGATTAGAAAGACTCGAGCTAGAAGTAAGTTTCAGCGGGCATTGCGCTCGAAGAAAAGAAGAGGCTAGAAGCTGAAGAGGCCCGGCAAACTGTCACGAAGAGGGCCACAACAAATGATTTCTCATCCTCTGGATTCCAGAGCATGGGAAGTCATTCTCGTTACTACTTTGTCACTATGCTCTTTTAGTATTTGTAGTTTTTTTTTTCTTCTCCATCATCGTTCATCTTCATTTTGGGCAAATCGCGGTTTTTCTCGTTAATGTTGCGAGAAATTAATTACGGTTTAAATTAGAGTTGCGTATTATAATATCGCGATTGTTTTTTGCAATTTTGATTATTATTTTTCATTGTTACGTAAATTTATCTTGCTTTTTGTTGTTTTAAATTAAATTATAGAATTATTGTTTTTAATTAATTTTAGAGTGTTACATGCAACTTCTGTTACATATATATATATACATTTTTATTGAATTAGTTTTAAAATTAGCGTTGCGATATTATTTCATCGCGATTTCCAATTATTTTAGCTCCTAGTGTTGCGATATTATTCCAATTAGTTTTCTTAGTGTTGCGATAATGAATGATCGCGTTTCTTGAAGTAGCTTTGCTTTTACATGCCCAAATTCTTCCACTGGATTCGTGGAAGGCTCTTCCTGCTTCTGGATCACCTTATGCAGCTACAAGAGCTGTACAGAGGTGGTCATTCATCAACAATCTCCAGCATGGTTGCACTGCACGCGTCGCAATTAGTGTTGCGCATTTTTAAACATGAGTGCATAGATTAACAGCGTTGCGTACTTATTTTCGGGAGTGTTAAACACAATGAAGCACTCTTCGCGTTCGATTTTGAAAATGTGATTTGAATCGAATCTTCTTTCATCTTTTTATCAAAGATAAAATTTCAATTTTTTGACGTATTCAATCTAATTTAAATCCAATTACTAGAGTTTTTTGCTTTCAATTTTGGTAATTTTGAGTAAAAATACAATTTAATTTAGTCAATAAAATATAATTATAAAATAATATCTGACGGTAATTCGATTTTTTTTTTGTGCGTGCAATATGTCTTCATTGCAGATCTTTTTATTTTGTCTTTTTATTGAAATTGTAATACTAATCCAACATATGTAAGTTTGTTTCAGATACAACTTCAGTCTCAGATGTAACTTACAGAAAGTATTAGTTACAGAAGAGGTACAGAGATATGTACACTAAAGGAAGATGGAATATGAATCAAAGGAAGTGACTAATTGTAAGTGGGAAAAAAGTGTTTCAATGATTAATACATTCATTTTGATTAAAATTCTCCGTAATTATCTACTTTGATAAGGGGACATTTCTATTTTGTGTGTTTGAAGAATTATCATAAACATTTTATTCAGCATCAAAGTTACTAAAGTACTATTCATTTACCAAATGTTACTTGATCTCCAAACTACTCAACTCTGTTAGTTGCAAAAATCAAGACACTCGAAAATCGACAGTTTGTTCAATTAATAATTCACAAAAGTTTCAAGTCACTCCCGTAACGAAATTAAAAAAAAAAAAAAAGAAACAGGATCAGACAAAATCAAGAAGTCCGAAAGAGTCTTTTTCGTGAATTTCGCGAATTTACGATTTTTTCGCCGCGAGGTAACGTGGTAGGTGAACAGCATTGGTCGCGAGCCATTGTCATTAAGCAGATTGTTCCTCATAACGATAACGTTTCCAACTGGAACGGAAAGATAGTTGGAAGTGTTTATGGGGCGCGCGTGGCCACGACGCTGGAAAACGTTCAACGACCCAGATTTTAATTGGCGAAGTTATTCGCGAGTGCAGCCGCGTATCTTGCAAGGCATTTCGTACCGATGGTTTTAATATCCCTCGACTCGGTTGATACTGCACACGACGCCTGCTGGGAAAACGGACAGGTTCGACGTGTCGAGAACTCGTAAATTCTGTACGAATTTCTCACGTTTCATTCGCGATCGAGAGGGAATATTTCTGTGCAGCTGATTTCAAAGTACTAGGGATAATAACGAAATTAATTTAGCAATTTAGGATACGGTCTAATAATTTGTTTGCAGTTTTGTACTTTAAAGATTGAACTGGAGGATCAGAATGTTCGAAGAGATTTATTAAAATTGACAATGTAACGATCTAATCTTTTCTGTTCCATTATTTTTTTTTTGGAATTTCGTATTTCGAAGTTTGAGAATGATTCAATCGAGTGGAGTTAAGTGATTAGAAGTTTATTAGAATAGAAAATGTTTGTTAGATGGTCGTTATTTTAAAACGAACTCTATTTTTTATATTACAAGGGAATAATTAGTAATTAGGTACAATAATAAATTTGCAACTTAAATAGTGCGATTTTAGAAATTTTGTCTCATAGGGATAATTTTTTGGAAGATAAGTAAGGAATTGAATAATTGAGAGTTTTGTTGAAATTTATTGATCAAAATTTTTGTCAGATCTATTTGAAAACTTTACTATTATCAGTATATAAATATCTATTGGATACTTATCATTTCATTTCACTTATTCAATTGTTTAATTATTTAATTCCACTTGCTATATTTATATACAGTAAAAAATAATAATAAAAAATATAATGGACCTCACATAAAATCTTTCCAAAGATATTCTACTAGAATTTACCTAATAATTTCGGGTTCTCGTTATTCTAGAAATTTCGCTTCAGATGTTAGGGATAGTTCGGAAATTTTCTCAAGCGGGAAGTCACACGAAAAAATTTTCAATTAACATCGCTGTTTCGAGGGTTTTTTATTTCGTAACGTCGTAAAGTCATTTCTTAATGAAATTTTACGCATCTGTAGACACGCAATACTCCGGTAACGAGGCTTCTTTCCTCGAGTGGCTCGGCTCCCGATCCAAGAAGCTCGTTTCTTATCGCGTTTCAACCGCCGCGATAACTTTCTCGCTGAAACTCACCGCTGAAGTTTCAAACGGCCTTTTAGACGCATCTCCGTGTAAAATTAGCCTGGCGTGCGATCACGAGGCCCCGAAAATTGGTAACAGAGTTACACTCGAATTTCCAACACCATTCCATCGCAAATAAAAAAAATAGTGGTCGGATAATTTTTCGAATTTTTTCTCAAAATCTCACGAACGAGCGATACCTTCCTTTTGCTTTAGCGAGAGAAATTTCTTTTCGTGTCATTTCGATTTCACGTCCCCACAGGTAGGTAATTGCGTGATCTACTTTATAAATTGTTGTCCGCGGTAAAACAGAAAAATTTTGGCTCTGATCTCATCGACGACTTTGTCACTCAGTTAGCAATCGCGAGACAAGTTTGAACATTCGACGCTGTTTCCCAAATTTCCTCTATAATCTGTTGCTCAGGTGGAAATTGTCGAGCCGTAAGTTACAAAGAATTTTGAAAAAGAAGGAGTTGAAATAATCTGTCTCAAAATTTAGCAGTCACTAGTATTCCTTTTTCCAAATTTCCTGTCCTTTGAAATCGCAAACGAGAAAGCAGCATAAGAATCCAGTGTTAAATTTCGATCGATGGAACATTAGCAAGCTCGAGTTGCTAACCTCGGAACCACCCCGAAAATTGCAGTCGATCATAAACGCTTTGAAATCCCACTCCGAGGCTCATGAAATAAAGATCGTAAAGAGACGTCCTCGAATCCAAAGTGCACCGAGTCTCTCTTAGAATCGGTTCAAAGAGAGCTTTTTCGTAAAAGATTCAATGGGTTAAGTGGTAGCGGTGGCAAAGAGAAATGACAATTTCTAACCGTCTGTTCGAGAATGAGAGAATACGTAGGAGAGAGAGATATATACATATATATGTATCTATTTGTTGGTTGTTTCGTTGCCGAGTATGGTTTGGTCCTCTCAGAAAGAGAGACACATTTGGTTATTAAACGCTTGGTACCGTCGTTTTCAAACCGTCGAGAACGACGAACGAGCCATTGTTTGAACCATTGTTAAACGCAGTGACAACGATTTAAGTTCGGAGTAATTCGGTTGCTTTTTCGGGTGCTTCTATTCTAAACTCTGCTGGCCGTTCTATGGAATTCTGTTTCGTGAAATGAAAAAGCTTTTTACGTCTCTCTTGGGCCCGTTGGCACGTGAATCGCGCCACTGTATATTTCGATTTTGCAAGGATGCGGCAGATTTCAGTTTTTTTTGCTTGTCAACGTTACACCGGGCTGCAATGCTCAGACGACGTGATGGAAAGATTTCATAGGGTAGAGTTGATAATTGTCGATGTGAATTGAATCGCTGTATTTGAATTTTTGAAGAATAGGTAGATACGTATAGACGTAATAATACGCAAAGAGCGTAGGTTTTATTTTATATTTTGATTTTTTAAAAATGTTAGAGACAAATTTTACAGTTTGATAATTATAATACGTTAAAGACAAAAAAGAAATTATTATATTTTGATTTCTTAATGATTTGATTTCTCATTACATGGGATACATTGAAGATTGTAGCTTAATTTTTTTAAAAGTATCAGAGACGAATCTTATAGATTGAATTTGATAATTATCGACATAAAAGTGAAATCGCGATATTTTGACTTTTCAAGAATACGTAGACGTATCAAGGAGTTTGACTTAGCAGTTTAATAATTTGAAAAGTCTAAAATCTTTTCACACTTTGGTTATCGAAGTTTCAAAATTTCTAAACCCTTGATGCAGAATCAAAGTTACGGTTGACGGTAGTATTTTCTTAAACATAATCGTTATTTTACGAATGATACAATCTCTGACAATGAGTGAAATAAGCAATAACCCTATGTATGTGTGTACACCCAGAGACACTCTGTATTTTTTTAGATTGTGTATCGTAAAATAGAGAAAATACATATAGATTATTACATCAATTGGGCATGGATTAGCCACGTGTATTATGTCGATTGTTATTACCGAGACACGCAATTTTTCAGAAGTAAAAACGAAAATGTAAATACCCCAATTTTTCAGAAACACAAAGATATAAAAACATAATTTCTCAGAAATACAAAGACGATAGTGTAAATACGCAATTTCCCAGAAATACAGAAACGAAAATGTGAATTACTGTCCGTAGCCTCGGGGCATATAGGATCGAACAAGTTCGAATGTTTATGCTCCTCAATGTGTATGGAAGCGTGACATTCGTGTAAGATATTAACGTAACAAATAAATTTGTAAAAATGGCTCGCGAAAGTGAGATTCAGCTGAAATACACGCGACATTGAAATTGAAACGTTATTCCGTGACAAAAATGGCCAGAACAGTGAACAGAAGTGGTAAAGTGATAATGAATTTACTAAAAGATCCCGATAATTATGGAAAGAAAGAAACAGTTGTGGACGACCGTTGAGTGTCCAACAGTTTGGGATGAACGTACTATAATATGTACAGAAAAGCTTCAGAACAGCTGCGAGACAAATTGCGGTAGAATTTAGAGTTACGACAAATGTGAGGAATGTTCGATGTCTTTTAAAGAACCTGTACCACGAAACTTGCAGCGAAAACCTTGGTTGAAGCAAGAGCATAAGCTGTGCCGTTTGCAATCTGCAGAGAAACGTATTTATGTGAATAAGAAATGGTGAAGTGGTTCAATTTGGACGTACTTGATGACCTCCACTACTATTATCAACGATTTACGAAAGGAGAAACAACTTTCGAGTCGTAATGATTTGGGGATACGTTGGTTACTATTGTAAGTTGAAAATAAAATTTATTACAAAAAAGTTAAAGTAAAATTAAAAAAAAAATATGAATAAATTATCCGAATTTTCGTCAGACTATTTTATATTAATTTGTATGAAAAAGTTTAGATTAATTTGTACAATATCTAGTTCATGAAGTGTTGAATTCGTTTGATTCGAGAAGAATCTTATGTCAAATCGGTAATGGTATCCACGTCGCAACGATGCTTAGGGGGTTAATTAATTAAGAGTTTCAATTAACCGGTCTCTGGTAATTGAACGTAATTAGCTGCTGACATGCAGTCAGGCTCTGGAGAAACGATATTATAAATAGTTGCCGGTATTCCCTGTGAAATTTGTCGCGAAGCGATGGCCAGTTTCGTTTCGAGTTCGTTTCCACTAATCGAAATCGATCCGAAAGTTTCCAGAATGAAACGTTGACGGGTTGTTCGAATGAATCGACACTCTCTCCCGAAAAATTTGTTTAACACATACATATTGGGAACGAGAGAAAAGAATGAGGAGTTTCGAAATTACAGAAAATCTTTACAGTTCCTTCATTTTCATTTTCTTCATCTACACTTCCTTCATTTTCACTTGAGATCACAATTTTTTTTTATTTTTTGATACATTAAAAATTAGGGATAATAGAGATTGGGGATTGGAAAGTGAAAGATAGAAGGTTGAAAAATTGAAAGAGCTTGAATAAAAATGAAATTTTATCATAACTTTGAAGTAGATTGCTTTATTAATTTAATTCATTTTTGATAAAGAAACTATGTTTTTAAAATGGTTTTCACATCGTAGTATCGTGAAAGAAACAAAACTTTCTCAATTAACTACTATTATTATTAATGTATATTTTTATTCTATTTCTCTTCCATTACAATAATAGCATTATTTCTATTGTTATAATATATACTCATAATTTCATTAATATGTTATTCTACAATTTTTCTTTCACTAATGTTATTCTTTCTTTATACTACGAACAACGAAGAAAATTACAATTGTACGATCCAATTTTACGACAGAACTCAACGGAATCTCTTCACGCAAACTAAAATATCTAGAATTAATTTTATTTTGAAATAAAATAGAACTTTATTTCCCATCGAGTCTGTGTAACAAAATTCCTACAGTTTAATTCTCTTCACCACCAAATGTCGGCAATTAACGAAATGAAAATCGACGGTTCGTTTCTCAGACAGAGTCGGTTGATTCTCCTCTCTCCTCTCTCTCTTTCACGGCGGAATAATTCACGACAGAGTCGATAGTCGAAAGGACTGTTCCATCGACTGACCAATTCGCAATTTTTTTCCCTCGGGCTCGGCCCATTGTTTCAGACAATGCTTGAACCTGTTCCTGGGCGCACCCTCGAAAAATTACGACTCGACACAATTGCGGTAATCAGAGGGAATTTTACGGACAATGCGCGACAGCGACAGGAACACGGCCGGCTAATTACCCTCCTTCGAACTTCGTGGATCGAACCCTTCGTTGATTCCGTTCGCTGCGATTGTTGTTTACCCCGTTCTCACTCGAATTTTCTAATACTACCTCGCTCTTTTAGTAGTTTAATCTTGGTTATGAATAGGCTTCACGCCAAAATATCATGTTGGGCAATAATATGTAATGTAATGTAATAAATATTAGGCATATCACGTCGATAGTCATATATTGGGCAATAAGTTTACTCGCACTTACACATTTTTGTATTAATTAAGTGAATACTATTATTTCCATACAAAATCTCTGTAATGAGAGGAGTAATTTATTTATTATTTTGTCTTTTTCGTGAATTTTTCTGTTTTTTTTTAATCAGAAAGTCAAATCATTCGTATCTTTATATTCTTTGAATAATTTTTGTAATTAATTTTTCGTTACGAAATGTATTATTGGAGAGAGAGAGAGAGAGAGAGAGAGAGAGAGAGAGAGAGAGAGAGAGAGAGAGAGAGGCGAACGAACTTGGTACTCGAATTAATAATATCGAATATCATTTCTTGGCAAGAACAACAAACTCGATTTGTTGGAATTATCGTTTGTTCTGTTTTCAATCGAATTTTGCAATATTTTGCTGTTTTAAACTTTGATCGTACAATTAAAATGGCGATTGGTATGTTATTTTTGTGTTAGTATTTATAACTAATAAAGGAGGAGATATTTTAAGTTCAGTTCGTGTTATTTGTCGAAATTGTTCTGTATTTTATTTTTAGCTGTATTTTACAATATTTTTTTGGTTTACATTCAGTTTGAGTAGGATTGATTGAAAATTTGTTATTTCATATCTTATACATGATAAATGAGATTTTGAGATGAAAATTCAAGGTAAATGTCGAACTTTCTCGAAAATACTCCAATATTTTTTATTCTTTATTTTAACTCTTAAAAGTTGTCATAAAAAATTCAAGTCGACACTATTATAACATGGGTTTATACTCGGGTTTTAATTTTGGAATTTTTAATTTGATTCAATGTTATTACCAATCTCTCTCAGGGATTACATAAAATCTAATAAAAAATTAAACATCTGAAACTTTGGTAATCTAATACAAATTCTTACGGCGAGACATAATCGTAACTTCGATTGAAGAGGAAAAGAACAAGAAAATTCAGGATAACGGTCGACGTGAATAATTATATTTCTAAAACGTATCGAATCATCTCAAGCCAACGTGTAAATCACAAAGATGCGAAATCGCTTGAAGCACGTTGATATTAAATAATACAAACACGCGTCTAACCTTGGACAATATTTAAAAATATCCCATCCTGCTCAGCTCCAAAGGTACTCCCATTTGGTCGGTCGATGCAAATTTTCGTCGACACGGCGTCTCGACGGAAATTGAACATCACGCGTGAAAGTGTGTGTGAAACATTCAATTCGCAGAGTGAATTTCTTTCTACGATCAGCTTGTTCAAGAAATCATTCGAATGACCGTTCAGAGAATAAAAATACACACTCGGAACACAAACAGATGCGTGAAAAATAAATATTTTATAAATATCACGTATAATATAAATATTACAAACAAATATTATATATAATGGAAATATTTTATAAATATTTTAAATAAAATTATACGCTCGATACGTAAAATATATTATTATCAAAAACACGATCGTGATTTTTACTGCAGTTCAAGGTAATTTCAACTATCAAATTGACACGCGACAGGGGAAGTTAAATCGCGCGCGAGCGCAGTATTTGGTAGTTTTTCACGAGTGAATGGGTACACCTGGATCGACACAGCAACGTGCCGTTGCTTCATTGACGTTGATATCTGTCCTGCCAATCCGTCTGCCAAGTTTCACACCGGGGGAGAACAATCGAAATAACCTCGACAGGTGAATAACCCACCCGATATTGGCAGAGGTTGGCCCGGTGTTGGTTGTGCCGCATTCCAAGGTGTATCACGGCTATTTAAATCCGAACACTCGCCTCGGTCCACTTCTCTCGGTCCTCTGTCCCTCGAATCGATAAACACCCAAGAGAGAGAAAGAAAGTGAAAGAGAAAAAGAGAGAGAGAGAAGTCGAGGCGACGCACACCGCGTCGCGGTCTCGAGCTGCCGATTTCCACGGAGATATCGGGGTCAGAGAGAGAGTTTTAAATAAGTCACGAGAACCGATATCGTTTAATTAGTTCGATATTATTCGTTAACGAGGCTGTTTCATTGTTACGCAGTTTCAGTCACGAATATTAATTTTTAAAATCGTACGTTCTGGATTCCGTTTCGCAAGGAGTTGTGTAATTGCGTTGTGGGAATGCCTTGGGGTTGATAGGTCACGGGGGATTTCGACTCTCCGGATTTTTGGTTGATTTTGAAATTTTGCAATCGTGGGTATCAATAGGGGATTCTTCGTTCGATTGTCCCAATTCCAATTTGAAGGTAATTTAATTTGTGGATAATTTTTCGAGATTGGTAGGCTCGAGGGGTTCGGGCTTTCGTAACTTGGATTTTCTGATTTTTTCTAGAATTCTCTTAGTTTCGTGGAATCGAAAAATTTTTTCTAAAAATATGAGTGACTCGTTTTCTACAAGTATTTTCAAGGTAAATTTTAGAAGATTTTGTAATAACGAGATAAACTTTTGAAAACTTTGTAATACACGTCTTTGTATACACATATGTATCTCATTCGTTGATGCAACATACGAAAGATACTGCGTGTCATAAATTAGAAGCAAGTGTTGTAAAACATACAGCATACAATCATAAAATATGCAACCAAAATTCTCGCTTTCATCTCTAAAATCGCTACAGGCCAGAAATAATAGCATAAACCGAATTAGTTGAAAACGTAAAAGTGCCAAGGGGATAAAAAACTGATCGTTTTAACGGAAAATCGACGAGTTGAAATAATACGTATTTTTGCCAAAAAAAAAAAAAAAAGAAATAAAATATGATGAAACAATGAACCGATCTTTTTTAGTGAAATATCGAATAGTTTAAGTAATAAGCAAAAGTTGTTCCATGCTGTTCGTGGTTACAAATCAATGTAATTTCAATTTTTATATTTCTATAAATACCGAAATAATTTCTTTCAACTTTTTGGATCGTCGTAAAATTTAAAAATTCAAAAACGGACCTAAAATTACAAGTCCCGATATTTCTTCTTTATGCTGAACGATTCTTTTCATATTTTCATCATGTTCGTTATTTCATCACTCAATTTGATTCCTAAAGAATATTATTTACTTTAGCAATAAAAATTCCCAGGTAAAACAGAAAAATTTTGTTTTCCAGTGAGCTATCGAAACTTAAGTAATAAGCAAATATTGTCCCACGTTGTTCGGTTAGACTCACAAGTACCGAAATAATTTATTTCAACTTCTTGAAAATTCGAAAGTAGACAAGTTCTTGATATTTCTCAATATTTCTTCTTCGTACCGAAAGATCTCAGACATTTTCATCACATTCGTCATTTCCTTGCACGCCAATTCAATTCCTTGGAGGTGTTGTTTACTTTGTGTCTAGTAAAACAGAGGACAGACCAGAGGCAAATCGAGCCCGCAAACAGCACGAAAGCAAACGATCGGCCTCGTGCATGTCAACCTGCATGGAAAACGTTTTCCAAACGCGGACGCGCCGGGGATCATTTTAATTTTCGAATACTCGCCGGAACGCAATTTATCCGCGGGGGGACAAAACGTCATCTGTAAATATTTGCCGACGAGGCGGAATGGCGGCCGAGCGTGCCGAAGGGACTGCAAATGGTGAGGGACGAGGGACGATGGATTCCAATTCGTTCGTTAATTCTAATATACAAAGAGCGAGTCGTTCGAAATGAAAACGAATTAGCACCGCTGTTACGATTCGATTTCACCCGATGATTTCTCTTCTTTTTCCCCCCCCTCGCCGATTGCATATGTACGTTTGTCCATTTGGTTGGATCGGTTTGGTGGCTCGTGTATTATTGAAAAACGAGACAGGAGCTGAAGACAGAAAGAGAGAGATCGATTTGTGGAGATCGATTGATTGAACTTTCGTTTTTATTCTCTTTCTCAGTTTTCTTTCTTCCACACTTTTTGGCAGTTTCGGAGGTGTCTCATCGATTGTCGATGCGTTTATGTTTATTTATTCTTTGTCTATATCGTATTTATGTTTGCATTTATATTGAATGTTTTAGATGCACTGGGAGGAGATTAGGTTTATTTGCTTCTAAATTATTTTCTTCTGTAATGTCTGCTCTACGAGTTATTAAAATTTTTGAGGTCGTCACTCTCAGAGCCATTATCTGGCACTTGACGAAGCGAAATTTTTATTCGTATACTTTTCTTTTCTTTTCTTTTTTTTTACTCGTCCCTATATAGAAACATTCTCCAATTTTTCTCATCTTGCGATACTTTAAGGATTGATTATGACTTTTGGAAAAATCGAGAGTACCCCGGTACTCGTACGTTCTATCTACTTGCTCAGCCAGAGTGATCTACTTGCTCCACTAAATTTAGACCCTCCATCAACACATAATCCTCCCTGGTGGAAGAACGTTATTTTAGCACGACATTTGCCATTTCGTTGGCGAAGCATGTCGGCCGACAGTCGATGGCTCTTTCGGAACGTGTCACTTTCCCAAGCTTCTTGCTCGTTCAACGAAACAGGGTTGTTCGTATTGTGACGAGCCAAGGTCAGCCTCATCGCTGATAGGGTCCTTTGTCAATGGACACCCTCGTTTCGGAGATTTACGCGAACGTTTGACGGAACGTACTGGAATATATCCAGGACGAAGTTATTAACAGCATTTGTCTTACCTTCTTGGTATTTTTCCAACTCCCCTTTTTACCTGAGTTCTAAATGATGTTCGATTAGAAGCACGTGAAATAGAGATGGTCAAAGGAAGTGTAAATAAAATCAGGGAACATTGAGAAAGGACAGTTGCGTCTCTCGTTTAAGGAAGAACACGTTGTTTCTCAAACTCCCTTTTCTTTTCGCCTGGGAATTAAGGGGATTAAAAATAGTAAAACGAAGTGTAAATGATAACGAGAACGCAGTGGTGCTCTTTGAACTCTACGAACTTAATATAGTGTCGGAGAATGCCTCTGGTTAAGAGTAATAAAATGTAGCGTAAAAATAACGAAATGTACCAACGTTCTTTGAACCGTGTGTACCAGAATAAAAGTAGTAAGATGAAACCTATTACATGGTAGAAAATGGTGAAAGAGAAATGTGTTTCTTTGAGGGAAAGTTGTACTGTTTTTTCCTCTTTTCCTCTTCTTCTTTTTTTTTTTTTTTTTTTTACTGCGGAATTAAAAATGTTGCCAGGCTAGAGATCCGAGATAAAAACAGGGAAATGAGGGATGAAAATGTCGGCGTTTCGTTGAACCCTATCTCGCTTCAGAATTAAAAATATCGACAGGTTAAAAACGATGCGACGGAGATAATGAAGAAATGAAAATGATATGTGAAAATATCAAAGTCTGGTATTTCTTCGAAGTGTATAGCTTTGTTGTTTGACAAAATAAAAATGATACTGAGTTGTGACTAATTGATTGTTGAAAAACTTTAAAAAATAATTTGGAATTAAAAGAGAAATTCATTAAACATGAAATATTTTTTTTTTGGATAGAACATTGAAATGAAATAGTGCATGAATAGACGAATAGAAGATAAATTGAAGTTGTTAAAATAGATTCAACTGAATTCTATCAAACTATTATAATTCAAAAAGATACAAAATTATTAAATTATCAAATGCATTAAGGAAATAGAAAATTATAGAACAGAATTTTTGAAATAGAGTTTTTCGAACAACTCAATCAATTAATCAAACGAGATATCGTTTCGTTTCTCTCGATTGAATGATATCAGAAATCAAAATTTCGATATTGCCGAAGACCCCAGTTTCCCATAAACGGATATTAATCACTATTTTTTCCTCGATCAGCGACATGAATGGACGTAGTTTCATCGGTTTCACTGCATTCTTTTTTTTTCCATTTTTTCCAGCAAACTGTCGAGGCTGTGTATCGGAATTTTTTTCCTCGTAATTATTTCGTTAATGAAACTCTCCGCGAGGCAGCAAAGTTACATACACGTCCACGTATGAAAATTTTCATTTCAGATCGTTCCTTTGATTCTCATGGTTTGTGAATAGCCCGCCATTCCATTCTAAAAACGTCGTCAGATGTATCCTCCTTGGATGAGAACGAAACGAACGCACGATTGAATCGATAGCTATCTCGTTTTCAACGGGAGGGAGGGGGGGGGAGGCGAGGAGGCGGTTATGTAATATTAATTAAACTTCCAGACTTGGTCATAATTGGAGAAGAAATAGCGAACGCTTGCAAATTATTATTTTCTACGCATGAATATTCATCTCATTTTGAATTAGTTGAGTTTGTTGTGCTCCGTCGAAAGTTTTTACTTAAAATATTTTTATTATTTAATAATTGTAGTTTGTAGACTGTGATATTCATGTTTAGTTTCATTGCATACTTTGAAATTTATATTGCAATTTACGTCTACAATCGAAAAGTAAGGATTGAATTTAGTGCTCGAGGGTATACAAAATTCACTCTACCATTTGGAAATGTAAGATTTCGATCGGTAATTGAAAAATCATAATTCCAAAATAAAATTTGATTTTAAATGATTATAAATCATCATTTTTCATTTCTAAATCTCTTTCGAACGTTTCTGTAAATGTCCATCGATGTTACAGTCAAATTGACAAATATCAGAGTCTTGAAAAATCCAGTCGAAAATGTGACGAAATATAAAAGTTCAACACTTTCGAACAATTTTCCGTAGTTATCGAAACTCTCTTCAAATCTAATTTCGATCTACGAGATCGTGAAATATCGAGGACATAAATTTTACTTTTTTTCATCGAAATGTCCAATAAAATTCAATTACGAAGATTCCCATGTTCCCGTACGAAGACTCCTTTCAATTCTCTATTCTTCCTCCGGAGCCATCTTCCGATCTTAACCTTTTCCAACGAAACTGACAAATTAAACAGATTCAAATAAACATCGAACAGAGATTCTTGATTTAATTCGTTTAGCTCTCAGCTCCAAACGAGAATGTTCGAAATGTTCAATCTCTCTCGTCCGTCGACAAGACGTGTAAAATTGCGTGCAAGGTAAACTCGCCAACGTCTTTCCTTTGCTTCGAGCCGTTCTCAACCTTAACCCTAATCCGTAACAAATCGTCGAACACGAAAGCGAGAGGCTCTATCCCCTTGGTCGGAAACATCCGAAATATAAATGGCCTGTGGGAGGTGGGAATCTTATAGGTTATCCCAGGTCGTGTTTATCCGTGGCGGCCGATCTGTCCCGCCGTCGATAAAACCCCTTGACAGTGGCGGCCGATGGCAGTCCGACGCCGGCCGTCGTTGCGAGCGGATATGTCGAGGCTCGTCCCACTTCCGCTTCGTCGGGACCGCGTACGCGATTCGAAGAACCTCGAGGATCTCGTCGCGAATCGATCGGTGATCTCTCAACTGTCCCGTGTTCCATTATGAACCAATAATGATTCTTGACCGTCGATGAAACTTCAGAGGTGATGGCAAGTTCGTGTCTCTTTTCTCTTTCTCAGTTCTTTAAATCTTTCGATGTTTCGATATTTAAATACGACGGAATTCCTTGATATGAAATTCGGATGTTGTTTAAACGAAAGGAAGTATTGTCGATACACTCTGCAATATCGAATGGAATTGGTACAATTAGCAGTTTGAACAGTGAATTGCCAGCTAATTAATTTAAATGGACACTTTAATCGAAAGTTGGAGAGAATTTTAAGTTGAAAGTTAGGGAATGGTCGATATATATATATATATATAAGAAATAGAATCTCTCGATAACATTCGAAATTTGAATTTGTCGAAGCAGTACAATTATTTAGGAGTTTAAACAGTAAATTAAATAGCTGATCAATTTAAATAGACACTTAACTACCGAAAGTTGGAAAGAATAAAAGTTGAAGAGTTGAAAGTTGAAAGCTGAAAGGATCGTCCGAGAGGGAATGATCGATGTATCTTTTTTTTTCTTTTTTTTTTATAATAAGGAATAGAATCTGTCAAAATGTGATAGTATTGGAAATTATTCGAGAATTTGAACTCTGTAATACCGAATAGAATTTGCTAAATATATCAATATAATTATTTATGAGTTTCAACAGTGAATTACCAGTTGATTAATTTAAATGGACACTTTGATCGAAAGTTGGAAAGAATTTTAAAGTTGAAAGAGGAGGGGCAGGGGGGGATGATTTTAATAAGAAATGGAATCTGTTGAATATGATAGTGTCAGAAATTATTCACGAATCGCAATTATGAATTACCAATGAATTAATTTACATCAGAATAGTTGGACAGAATTATAAGTGTTGAAAGGAACATTGAAAGAGAAAATCATCGATACCGAAACAGAAGTGAGTATGTGCGAGAAATTATTCAACTAGAACTAACTACTAGAAATTATTCAAGAATTTAGACGATTCCTAATTTAATAAACTGTTTTGAACAAGATATTGTCCGATGAATACTATATTTTTAATCAATATATGTCCTCTAACATGAAACAGATTTTCCTCTACGCACGATGTTCAAACATTTCCACGATCGACAAACTGTTTTAAACAAAACGTCGGTCACCGTGCAATAAATTCTTGCGACGAGTAGTGATCGGCGTAATTCTCAGACATGAACTAGAATCTTCCGAAACGAAACGCTCGGAAACTCGTTGAAAAAGTATCGATCAGATCAAATAAAGCTATTAAATTTATAAAGAATTTTGCGCAGTGAGAAGGACGCACGTACGTACTTAATTAGGGAGAAAAGCGTCGACGATTTAGAGCGAGAAAAAAAGGCGAAACACCTTTTCGGGATTGTCAACAACAGGATGAAAATAAAAGCGCGACGTCGACGAATGTCGCGGTTTACGTGGAAACGAGCGTCCGAGTAAATGGGCGAGCGAGTGTCCTTTGTTTCCTTGTTTTTCTTTTTTTTTTTTTCTTTTTTTCATTTTCGGTTCTCCGCGTTGTCGCGTCGTATCATCGCGATTTCCACCGTGCCGTCGCCGGAACGGTGAACGGTGTTCCATAGATTCGAATTTATCGTACCGGACAATGAGATATCGCTACCGCGTGATGACGTTTCCGTTCGCGGACATCGTTCGAGATAAACGTTGATCGCGGATCGTTCGTTTAGTCGATCGCGTGCTGCAGACACAACTTCATGAAGTTTTCACGCTCTGTTCCTCTCTGTCCCTCCAACGCGTAAGGATACGGCGAAACTTCTCGCGATGGGGAATCAACGGACGCAAACGTGGCCCCAGTTGAGCGTGACAGTGCGTGTCAGCGACAATAAAGAGGATAATAGAGGTGGAAAGTGTGACTCGTGATTCATCTCCAGCAGTTTTTCGACGGACCGCGCTGGAATTCCGATGGAAATATCGATGAAGAAATTGTTCGTGATTCCGAGAGAAAGAGCGAGAGAACGAGATAGAGAAAGAGAGAGAAAGAGGTTAATCGAATTTTGGAGTCTATTGTCTTTGCAGCTTGAAGGGAGTTAGAGATTCTTTGTAGGAGCGATTCGGTGACATTTGTGATTTGTATGAAGTAGATGGGTTACAGATTGTATTAAATTGATGAAATTTTGAGTAAGTGGTGATGATGAGTTTACATTTATTTCGAGTAATTGAGGGATAATCAGAGTTCTGAGTAAGTGAGGATTTGACAAAGTTTGGAAGAATTTTTGGCTTAATCGCGATATACCTTCAAATACGAAAAGTTTCCTTGAGAATCGTAGAAAGTTATAGTTGGAAAGATTTATGAATTAATTAGAGACGAATCCCAGAAAGGTTGGATAATTTATTTTCTTGTACGAATTTTAAGGATCGCTGATTTCAGTCAGTTAGAGAAAAATTGCAAATATATGAAAGATTGCAAATAAATTTTCTTACTGCAATGAAACATACCAAAAGAAATTCTATCGATCTTTTGAATTTTAATCATTGTCTTCTAAATTCCAAATTCGGCGGGGAAAACACAAATAAATACAAATAAATACAAATTACTCAATCTTTACGTTGTAAATGCACTAATTACAAGATAAATGTGCCAATTGCAATTTATACCAATAATGAGACTCACTAATAATAAAGTAAACAAATTATAAAATACACCAACAACGAAACAGACGAATTACAAGACATATGTACCAATAATAAAACACGCTGATTACAAGATCACATTAATGATAACAACAGAAGAAAAATTTCACCAAATCATACCAACTAACGAAAGTCTTCTCACAAGGATCAAAAACGATTCGTCGATTGGGACGATTTTTGCATGACCGGACGACGAAAAAACACCATGATCCTCGAGGTTCTTTCGCCGTCGAGTGAGATGCTCGTGAATTACGAGAGACAAACGGTGTCGAGTGAAAATCAGGTACTTAAGAGGCCGTTTTCGCGGATAGAGAACAAGTGGTGAAGTTAGCCATTCAGCTAGTTGAATCTACCAGCTAATTAGCGGTGTAATTTCGATTTTCTTTTTTTTTTTTTTTTTCGACGAGAGTCGACGAGAATCACCCAGGGAGACCCAAGGACTGTTTGTCGACGTTGTTGCAGCTTCCGGTGAGTTGAAATATTTTGTTGGGTCTCGCTAATGAGTTTTTAAGTACGCGGACCGAGCTAACCTCATTTAATTCATCTCTCTCTTCCTCTAACCGTGCCTTTTCGTCGAAAGCACGTTAACTCTTTTATCCCCGTGAATAAATCAAGAGGTTTTTCTGATTCCGTGTTATTTCACTTCGTTGAGAGTAGTGCGTAAATTTGTTTGATAATTTGATGATTAGATTAGTAATGTGTATATATATAGAGTATGAAACATAAATTCTATAATAATATATGTAGCTTAGAAACATACAGATTGTGCAATAATAACATATAGGTGGATAATTACATGTTTGATAATTTTGCAAGCGTTTTATAAATATTTTATAAATCCCGAGTGTTTATCTAAATTTGAATGTCACACTTTTATAGATGTATGTGATTAAAGAAGCGTTTCGTAAATTTCATATTTTAAATATAGTAATCAGATCGCGGATATTTTCGAAGAAAGCAAAGGACTTCGATAGAATTTTTCGGATTGCGCGTATTGCGTGTGTTTTGCATAATTATAAAAATCTTCCATTAACGCGTAAAAATTCGTCGTTTAATTACAAGTATTTTGAATATTTTTTCGCATTGCAATTAAATAAAGGATAACCAAGCAGAAATTCTCGTAGCTTTTAAATAATGTGCAAAAGAGGTTCTCTGAATATTTTTGCATATGCGTGTCATTTGCATACCGATAATCTCATTATACTGGAAATCAGTTCACGATGTTATAAAGCGATTGATTTAATTTAAACGTGGAAATTTTAATTTACGTAGAAGATAGAAAATTCACCTGGGTAGAAAGATTCTGGAATCGTGTTAAAGTTATCGGTGTTTAATAATATATTCAATATATACTTTATGTTTACATTAACATCATACGTGTGTGAAGCTTCGTATTAATTTACATTTAATTTCAGACCGTCAGATGAACATAATATAACATAACATATGTAATTTCAGTTCTCAATTATGTTGTTAATTACATTGTACGAAGGTACTGCGAATAAAACGCGTCCTCTTTCATTTTTTAACTACCGTAGAGTATCAATTGTTAATCACATTGTACAAAGTTACTGCGAATAAAACACAATCTCTTTCATTTTTTAACTAGAATATCGGCTTAGAATATCATTCGCTCAAGAAAGATCCTAAGAAGCTTCTACCTTAATTCACATGACGCACAAGTCACAATTAAATTGTTAAATTATCAAACTGATAGTAATAAAAAGGAACAATGAAACAATGAAACAAATGAAAATAAAGGAACGAATTGCACAAAGTTATTGACCAGATTTCTGTCAACGCGGAAACAAAGAGTCAACGAGCTAAATTAATTATTCTCAAGATTCCTCGCCAGGTAAGCTGGTTTGAGTATAATTCACGACTAATTATTTAACTCCTCCGAACTCGCGTCTTTCGACTCGTAGATAAATAAAGAACGATGAATAAAGAAAAAGAGAAGAAAATTGATGGTAAATATGAAGAAAAAAAATGGTGATGGCCCATCGAGAGAAAGAGAAAGATAAATTGAAACAAAAAGAAAGAAGAAAGAAAGGAGGAGCAAAGTTATTCCGTCTGTTCGTCACGATAGACACGTACGCAAGCGTCGAATTGAAATTTCGAAACTCGTGCACGCGTATTCGGATCGATCCGATTCCACATCCCAGTCCCTGTCACATCGCGGCATTCCCCGGTGTTTAACAGTCGGTCAGTTTTCTGCCTGATTAAAATCCACGCTCCAGCGTAAACAAGGCCCCGCTGAATATTCTAGTCGAATATTTTGTGTCGATACAAGCGACGAATTGTTTCGTCGACGTTCATTTAGCTCTTTATTCGGTGCTCGCAAACAAACAAGCGGCTATACGTTATATACGGGGTATTTATATAAATATATATGTAGAGAAGAAAATTTCGACTCGACCCGCTGTGGACTCCGTCTTTGGCGAGAAAACTGAAGAAAACTGAATCGCGAAAAGATCACGCAAACAATTGTTAACGAGATCGTCGACGATTCTCTTTTTCTGAAATAAGCTCGAACAGTGAATTTACAATTGGAATTTTAAAATGAAGTCAAGTTACGTTTCAAGATGTGCATGTATGTCCTAGAAAGAAAAAAAAAGAAAAAAAAAAAAGAAAGAAGAAGGCAGTTACTTTTTGGCCAACGCGATACATGTCTATGGAAATGATCCCATTGGGTCGATCGGGTCTACAATGCGGCGAGAAATTTCGAAAAAGACGAAACAACGACGTCTGGTGAACGGTGGAACAACAGCCAGTGGCCACCGGTGGTTATTTTTGCGACGATAAAGCCGGCGAACGAGTCGCTCTAGACGGGAAATGCGCTCGTTAGAACGGCTTCCTCTTGGCTCTGGCTGGCTAGCTGGCCGGTATCCCTGCCGAGAGTGACAGCCAGCAACGCCGACCGCGTTATTACGATGTGCATCAGACCGTCTGCATCAATAAACTCGCACTGTCTTGCGAGATCGGTGGGTCATACTCGACCTACCGATTTTTCGTCAAACCGAGCTTCTTGCTTTCCTTTTCCTTTTAATCCGTTCTTTTCTCATTTTCTTTTTTGAGAATCGTTTGAGAGATTAACCCATTGACACCAGAACAACCGATCTTTAATGCATATCAAGATATTCCATGCATAGATTAATAAAATATAAGTTACAATGATATAAGTTAAAAATATAGTACAGTATATAAATATAAAAAGGTGGTAGATATACCATTTATATATTGGATGGTAGACAAACCCAATATATAGATATTAGGTTAAAGATAAATATAAATTATAATTTAAATGATACAACATAAGGATACAATGTAAATTAACAACGAATAACGTAGCAAGATGAATTATTTTATTTATATTATTTAATATTATAAAGTAATATAATAAAATAGATTTATCGAATGCAATGGAATATAATTGAAATAGATAGATTTGTACAGTTGTTTCCATCTAATAGTGAGTAGAAATTAATATTTTATATTAATTTTCACGAAAACATTCGTCTCTTTTGAGCAATTATAGAAAAGAAAGTCTGAAATTCGTTGTATTGACAGGTTTGGTTATTCCAGTGTCAATCAGTTGCAACATTTCATTCGCAATTTTTTTCAATCAACAATAATATAATTAAATTTCTTTCGATATCATTGTTATGAAAAAATGTTTCAAGGATTCGTTCGATACTTCTGTTCTTCCATTTATGTTTTATAATTTGATGAAATGTCAAGAAATTGTAGTATTTGCAACATTTTGTTAAACTTTTTACCTTCAATGGGTGTTTGAGGGAAAATTTATCAGTATACTTGAATTATTTAATTAATTGAACTCAAACATTAAATTTCATTGAAAATCTATTTATCAATTTATCTATCATTAAATTTCCCGCTAGTTGATAATATTAAAAAAGAAAAACTCATTGGAAAACGAAGGACGTTGCAGATACTTTTTGTAGTCTGTCAATGTTAATTTCAAATGTACAATAATTTTAATTGGGAGCAGGGACTTTTGAAACGACATTTATTGACAAAGAAATGTAGCTCGCGACACAATAAAACGACAATCTCTCACTGTAAATTGAAAGATTTGTCTCATCGTACTTTGATAAGAATATCGTTACATTCGATAAGGATGCAACAAAATGTAACAGATCGATACTGCGGAAGACTCTGAGAAGCTTTTAGAGAGAAGCTTCTAGAGAAAAATCGTCGAGAAGACAATAGATAAACGATCTAAACTTTTTCGCATTTTTGTATTTATGGAACGTTCGCAGCGAATCCTCTTGGAGTTTACGGTCTTGGAATTTATCCAACCAGACGTTCTTCGGCACGCGGCTTTATACTCCGTCAAACGTTGAAGTTTGCCACCGTTTCGTCTATTTTTATGGAATCGTACGTTGAAGCTTTCGTGAAATATTGGACAGGAAAGTCGCATAAAGCACGCGCGTGAAACAAGGCATTAAATGCGCGTTGCGCGGAGACGATTAGTTTCTTTTCGGTAGAGTCGTACAATTCGACGTGTGACGATCCTCCGTGAGGCTCTCGTTGACAAATCGCTCGCAGTCAGTCGCAAGTAGATAAACAGATAGAAACATTCGTAGTGGTGATTTCGTGATACCGCGACCGGCTGAAGACAGGCCGTTTATGTTGATTAGGTTTGACGAACCGTTCGCTTCCGTTTGCACGCTGGGAAACTGACCTCTATGTAGCCCCCTCGTAGCGCCGAATAATCGATCCACCTTTCTCCAAAATTTCTTCCCATCTAATCCGATATTAATCATATTCATCTCATTTTTTTTCCAAAAGCTCGTTAAATGACATTCCGAGATTTTCGATTATTTTACGTTTTTCTCTCTAACTCGTAAAATCTCCAACTTTCGTAGAGAAGGCTTTTGAACATTCGCTTCACGTTGAAACAAATGAAACGGATGATTCGAAAATCAAGAATTTTATTTAGAAAGTTTTTCGAGTATGCAGTACGATGGTTCTTTGAGGGATTTTTTTTTCCCTCGAAAAGAACACTTATCGAGTGAAGAAGAAACCTGGTGTTATTTTTATTTAGTATTTTTTTTATCAGCAAATATAACACGATTGGAACAATAAACGATGGAACTTCGTTTATCTGGGTTTGCCGAGCGACAAACAGTTCAATTAACAGAAGTTTGTCAATTTTTTCTCGCTGTCTGTCCTCCCCCCTCCCTCCCCCCTCCCTCCCCCCTCCCTCCCCCCTCCCTCCCCCCTCCTGTAATTAAAAGTTCAAATTCGAATAACTGGGCTCGATCGGTAGAAGCGAGTTTATCAATTAAAATTCCGTTCCAACGAATAAAGCTCTACCGCACTTGTCGTAAAATAATTAGAAAATGAAAAAAAAAAGAAAAAAAGAAACTAATCAGTTTCAACGAAACGAACCAAGCTATGTAAACAGAACTTTGTTTCATTTATAGTAAAATTATTAGAAAACGAAGCGGCAGTCAACTCGAATCGAACATCAGCTTGAAGTATCTTGATGTTAACGAAATAATCAAATAAATGAGAGTTCTAACACAGTATTATAAAATAATTGGAAAACGAAGAAACCAATGATAAAACATGCAGAAACGTCCTGCATAACGAAGCACGCTGCGTAAGCTATTAAAACACGAGCAAATAACTTGATTTCGACGAGACGAACAATCGAGGAAGATTCGAAGGATCGAGAACGTAAAATGGTTCCTCTTGACACGTAAAATGGTTCGATCGTACGACATTAATCGTCGCGCTTGTCCAAAACTGTTGATTTTGCAAAATTGTTTGAAGTCGAACGAGTTGAAACTGTTGGAGGAGCAGAGAGGTTTCCGTATTATTTTAATCAGACGTGGCTCTAAAGCCGGTGCAAGGTGCTAATATCGGGCTATGTTTGTCGATGGAATATAGCGAAGTGTATTTGCGAGTCGTTAATTGATTGGAAACGATCCGAAGCGATTCGAAATCCCCCGTCGTTTCCGATATTTCCACTCGAAGACGGCTCGTTTCGAAACGGAGCGTCTCTCCACCAACCCCCACCCACCTCCCGTCGATACGAAATGCAAACAGAGACATCCGCGGAACAGGGAAGATGAGTTTTTCTGAAAAAAAAAAGAAATAAAAGGAAACAAAAGCGAAAGGAAAAAGGGGAAACGTGGCCGGCCGTCCCCTTTATTTTTTTTTTTTTTTTTTTTTCGAAAACGTTATTAAACAGTCAGTTTACAGTCCGATCGGACGGAAAAAGAGAAAAGGGATACGAAATGGAAAAATCGATAACGCGACTAACAAACTTGGCAACTTTTCACATCGCGGACGTTTTATTAAAAGATCGCGTGTTTGAAAATACAAGCGAATAAACTGATGCTCTTCTGGTTCTATTTTTTCTTTTTTTCTTTTTTAGTAAAGTCGCGCGTGTTAATATTAAGTTTCGGTGCTTCTTTAGTCAAAGAATAAAAGAAGCAGGACATTTTTCATTATTTCAACAGCGGCGTACATACAAGTGATTTCCTTTCTTCAATTCTACGGGGATCGAATCTTGTTTGAGCTGTTAACGTTCAAATATATATATATATGTGATCTTTACAAATATATTTTTGTGAAGAAGAAATAATGCATTGGGATTTAATTTTATTACTTAATAATTACTCGATAATATATATTACAGTAATTAAGCGTGTGCGTAATAAGAATTAATATGATACGTGTAATAAGTCGATTAGTAATTGATTCAACACAAATATTTTTTAATTCCATGGAGAGAAAGTTACGGATCGACCTAAAATACGTTGAAGGTGCGCTGTAAGATCACACAAACATAACAATCATCGCGTACCGGTCAAGTATCACTAACTACTCGCTCCAGCCGGCTTGATCATTCGCTCTGAGAGTCAATTACCTCATTGAACGCTGCTTTTGGTCCACTGCTGCAGTCGGCCCGATGATCACAGAACAACACGATTGAAACGAAACTAAAAAGAAAAACAGCTTTCTTCGGAGATCCGCAATTCTTTAAATTCCGAGATTTGGACTGCGATTTTTCAATTTTTCACGCGATAGGTATATTCACAGGTGTTGAATCGTTATTTGAAATTTTATCTTTTAAACTTCCTTTTCCTTTCTTTTTTTGTTTATTGTTTTCAAATGTGACAGATTCAAAATTATAAATACAGACAATCAACATTTTGAGTGAATCGGAGTTTTTAGTCAATGACGTTTAAATTTTTCTTTGGAGTTTCGTTGAGATCAACTTTCAACTGGTGTCATTATTACAAGTTAAAATTGAATATTCTAGATTTCTAGATTTCAGTAGTTTAACATGAATAAATTTTGTTGTTATGTGTAACGCGACGTACTGAGAATTGATTAAATTATAATTTTATTCTTTAAGGTACACTAGGTTTTTCTTTAATATGGAAATATGTAACGAACAAATAATAAATGACAAATTCAAGATATTGTTCGTAATATAATGATAAATTCAAGAATTTATTGTTTCAAAAAACCAGTAATCAAATCATAATTTTCGATTAGCTGATCTTTTCATATCTTAGTTTTTTAATTTCATTTGAGCTGTATAAATATGGTATAATGTGCCTTTGATTATTCGAAAGTTAATTAAGTAAAAGTCACAGAGGACGACGAAAGCAACATTTTTTCGTCAAATAAACGTATGCTTCGACTTTTAGTAACGAAACGATAAAAAAACGGAAAAGTTTGCACCCGATGTCGAGCAACTGTTAGCGCGTGCTTTTTGCACACTTTTATTTCATATACCGACTTTGCTACTTCTACGTCCAATAAAAAATGAATACAGGATGTTATAAATGTAGTTCATAATTTTAAAACGTTCTCTGCTGATGAAATTAAGATTTCATCGAAAATTATACGAATTTCCCCTTCAATCGCAGTTTCTCCAAATATCGAAAAATCTCTTTACGAATTTCTTCGGTACTTCGCACATTTCAAAGACTTTTGAATCAGTGAAGTATTCTATTGATTACAAACGTAATCTATAAAATACATATATACAATCATAAAACGAATTTAAATCGCTACTTCCACGACAAGGAAGTTTCACGGTTCATTTTTAAATTTCGGAAAGAAATCTTCCAACAAGATACAGCAAAAGAATTTCTCTCTGTTTCTCTCTGTCATTTACTTAATTCATTATATAATTAAATTTATTATTTACGTTACGTTGTATAATTTAATTAGGAACAAGCTCAAGTCGGTCTTCTCAAATTTCAAGCAAGCCCTCACGTTTCGAAAGAAAATGAACGCCGCAATGCGGAATGCATCCTCCGTATCCTCTAAATCGAAGCTCCGCTTAATTTCGACGCGCCTAATCCGCCAAATAACTCAATTGAACACAATTATTTTTTAATCCGACGACAAAAGGAGTTGCTGATTAACAAACGAGCCAGCCGACGGATTAAGGTCTTTCCACTGTAGACTATCCCATTGTTGCCGTTCTATTTAGCTCAACGCGGTGTCGACTCCTGAGTCGGAATATCGTGTGTGCACGCACAGTCGACAGAGCCATCGAACGTATCGTCGACGTCTCCAGGCATTTGGCTGGCCCTTTCCAGAATCCAGGGTTGGAATTCAGGATCGTTCTCACCTTCGTCGAGAGCGCGAGAGTCCCTCGTTTTATCCTGCCTTGGTAAACATCCAGCTATCGAGGAAGCTCTCGTGAAATGTTCGGCTCGACACTCTCACCGTGGAAGGGTCTCTCTCTTGGGGCGATTCTTCGATTTCTCTTCGAAGATGAGAATCGTTGTCAGGCATCTTCGAAGTTTGGCGCTCGACGAAATTGAACAGGGGGAAGGTGAGGGCGGGGAACAAATCTTGCTCGTTTCAGTTTGACTGAAAATGTCTTCTGGAGAAATGGAAAATCGCGAAAGGGAAGGTTTTCGGACGATCGTCTCGATTGTGATGTTTATTTCTCGCGTGATTTCTGTTTTCCATGCAATTTGATAAATTTTTAATAGGATATTTAGTTGCGTCGACAGTCAGCTTGGAGTCTTTCGACATTCAGTTTGCGGCAACGAGGAAGTTCCAATGTTTCATAAGTTACACTGATGAATTCCATGAATTAACCGTTTGAGGGCTAAACTCACTAGGGCCGTGTAAAAGTTTAATGACGAACGAGGAGCATCTAACGAATTAACCCATCTGCGTCGCAACTTGGATTGCAAGTGTCAACTATGTATTATAATTTAACAAAAATCTTGATTTATATATTTACTATACTCTATTAATACTAAGATCGATTATAATGAAATATCAAAATACGAGACAGAGTTTATGTATATAAAGGTAGAATGAGGTGTTACAAACATGATTGTTATATGTATAAAAATAGTATTTGTAACGCTTTATTCTACTTTTCAACTCTTTCAGCTCTCTTTGATATAAAAGTAGAATAAGATGTTACATATATATTACCTATATGTTACAATGCTCAAAGGGTTAAAAAAGTGAAATAAAATGTTACAAACGCTTAATATTTTTTTAAAAAAATTTATAATATATAATAGTTCAATTAATTCGAATTTGCCATTTATGTGGTAAATTAACTCATGGAAGCAAGTAATACTGTGTTTGTAAAAAATTGAAGACTAATCGTATGTAACGTAACTGAAAGATTGATAAAAAGTAGGGCTGGTCGGTTTGACTTCTGACAGGTTCATTTCTCGAATTTCTAGATATTTTCGGAATTTTTATTTAAAGTATTAAATTTTTGAATTCTTCTTTGAATTCTTTCAGAAACTTTCAGGAAAGAGGTGCATTTGTAGAGTTTATAGAATTTTTCGACAAATTTTATACAAAGTTGAGTTTGTTAGAGTCTGTAGCTGGCATAGAATCTTTGGTTGTCCGGCTTTCAATGCCTGTTTCTACTTACGCATGACTGAATTTGTAAATACGTTTACCTAATTGAACTCCATTCAAATTGGTTTTGCAAAGAGGCCAGCACAGAACAATAGTGACTATTGAAGTCTACAGTCAACGTAAGTGTCTGACTCTTGTTGTCCGTTTCTACTGAGGAGTTTACAGCAACAAGCAGATCTAATATTTGATACAGAGCTACATTCATTGAGAAAGAGAGGAAAGAAAAGGATGTAAGTTTCACGTTGAAGAAAATGCAAATGTTGATTATTTGAAATATTAATTAGACGACGAATTTATCGAGTTATTTCTTTATTACAATCTTATTTTCACTTCTCAACTGAAGAATATGTTGATCAGTACTTATTTTACGAATGTCTTCTTAAACAAGAAGAAAACGTCCATTACAATACATAAAACAATATATAAATTTATCGTAAAAGATATAAAAATATTGACCTCGAGGAAACATCGACTTCAATTGTTTGAGTTAGCTCGGTTTGCAGGATTCCTTTTAAATTGAGAGAAATCACGAAACGGAAGGGGGTTATTTTCCCAATTTATTAAATTCTCGTTTCCTTCGAATATCGCCGTCCTCAATGATCCCCGCTCGAGTCCCTGATCGAACAAGAAGAAGCAAACGGAGAAACGGGAGACGAGGGAACAAAATCAGAAGTTTCCGATCGAGTAATCTTACGTTTCAATTAAACGAATTTCCTGGAAAATGGAAAATCGAGCGACAACACCTGTTTTGGGTCAGACTTCCCGGAGGATTTTAGCAAGCTATTTTTATCTTTATTTCTATTTTTTCTTTCACTTGATCTAGTTGCCGGCGTTGTTTGCTCGATCGTTCTTCACCCTTCTTTCTTGGCTGGCTGCTGAAAGCGTTTCGTTCGTCCGGCACCTTTTCTTATCTCTTCCGGAGGAAAATTTCGAATTGGATCGCGAATCGAGCTTCGCCGAACAGGCATTCAGCCAGTTTGAAAATCGATTCCCCCTCACGAGCCATTCGGATAACTTTCTAAATTGATTTCTCCGTTCGTTCCTCCGTGTTTCGCGAATATATTTCTGTACGTACGGCAGCTTGATCCCTTACGCGTAGCTTACCAACCGATGTTTGCCAACCGATCGTCCATGAGTTGTCAATTTTTCGACGTCGGAAATTTAGCGCGCACGCAAGTCTGTCATCGTCAATTTTTCAATTTTCTTTTTAATCGAAAGACGACGGGGAGAGCGAGAGCGAGTAAAACGAAGAAGGAGAGGAGCAAGAGGAGCCGGATGACTGTCTATTGTTTTTGGCGACAATAGGATACGAAACCGGTGGGGGGAAGCTTCCGTTGCGCTTTCAGATCTTGATCATTAAATTGGGTGGTATTGTATGCCGCAGAAATCGAGAAACGATGAAGCTTCGCGTTAAATCTCTCCCTCCTTCTCTCTCTCTCTCTCTCTCTCTCTCTTTCGTTGCTTTCGAACAACAATAAAGCGTTCCACCACACATTTTGCGCGTCGTTTGAATTTTTAAAAATGTCGTCCAAGGAATGTTTGCAAGGCATTCTGTCTCGATTGACGAAGTTTCTAAGATTATGGTAAAAATTAGGTTTCGGTCGAGTGATCTTGGATCAGGTGGCTCGAAACGAAATTGATCTTCAATTTGCCATGGAGAGACACGGGTTGCCGCGGGGTTGATGGATGCGAAGAAATTTGCAAACGGTATGAGGATGTTTGATAGATCGAAATTGATAGTTCTCGCGACGTCGCGGTGAATCGTAAAAGATTAGAAATTTTTACGTTGTACTGCGTTTTAGCATTAATGAAGATAAATTAGGAACGGTATAATACATTTTAATAAGATTACTGTATTACGCCTTCGTAACGAATTAAAGCTGATTACTTGTTGTTCACAAAATTAAGTATAATTCATCCTTTGATAAAATCGAATCTTGTTGAAGTATTTTCATTTCGTTCCACTACAAAAATCAACTCGAGTCAACGAAATATTATATGATCATTAAGTTAAATTTATTAAATATATCTTATCAATTAATTTAAAAATATATTATTACTTTCTTCGTTTTTCTTAGTAGAGACGAGTAAAAATAAATATATCAAAGGAAAAGTATATTTCACAGCTTGGCTTTCGAAATTTACGCATGTTCGATTTATCTGGCCGATCGACACTGGCAATTCCATCCTCCTGGAAATTTCGGGGCAAATCCCTTCGAGGAAGATACGCCTCCTGGATCGCGACCAAGGCAAAATAAACGCATCGCGTCGGTCGAACGATTAACGCAAACAGCGTGGAAGACAAACAAATAATTTCATACGTGCTAGCTTTTAACAAGCAAATAAGCTCGCGCTAACGAGCCGTCGCACGTGCGTCGTGCAAACACGTCGATTCGGAGACCTGTCGACGCAACTTTTTGTCACATATTTGCTCATTGATGAGAGAAACCCATTAGCAAAAGAAATGACACGCGTATATGTGTGTGTGTGTGTGTGTGCACAGAGCGTTCTACAAATGAAACAGCGTACAACAAAAAGAGAGAGAGAGAGAGAGAGAGAGCCATAGGGAAAGAACTCTGTCACTCTGTTTCTTTCTCCTCTGGACGCTGCACTAGTCTGATTATTGTTTTTCTTCTTTCTAAAAAACAAAATTAAAAACGTCTTCAAAACCAGCTGAATTCTACCATGCCAATGAGTTACTTGACAAACGGCGACGAATTGCAAATAATGTCGAATGTGTCGAATGAATTAGATGTAGGATACAATTATTACCTGTTTCGTCGATCGTTTTTCAAATTCGAATGCCACGAACGTTGTCAAAGAAAATTCGCCTCGGAGGGAATTTTCAGGGTACAAAGAATGAATTTATCGTCGAGGAAGCACTGTACGACGCGATCTGGATCGCGAATTCTCGTCGACGAATTTCGCGAATTGTTTCTTTCTTTCTCGCCGCAAATCGGACGGCCGTTGTTAGTATCGGAGATACAATGTCCTTTGTAGAGAGAGAGAGAGAGAGAGAGAGAGAGAGCCTCGAAAGCCTGAACTCGAAGCTCGGAAAACTTCCGATTCGCGGATTTCTTTCACGAGTGATCTCGTTATCACGCTACGATTCTGTCGATGAAAACGACGGCCGACGGCTGACGGCGACTTCTCCCCTCGGACGAAATCGACGAACGATCGAGACAATTGGGAATCGTATATACGAGGCACTTTCTTTGATCCCCGAAAGTCTGTTGTTAAGCAACTTCTTTTCACCGTTGAATTAATCCGCCGTCGGTAACCAGGCGAAAAGATCTCCCTGTGTTTCGTTGATTCGCTTTGTCGATTGAGACTTTCCACCGTTTTATTGTCACGATATTAAATTTCTAGACTTTTGCTTTTTCTTTTTTTTTCTTTTTTTTTTTCTTGCAGCACAGTTTTTCTGTCTTATTATTTGGGAGTTTTGAGGGAATTTTCAGAGTAGAAATTTTATTAAGTTTTAGTAACGTCTTAAGACACATTACGTTTCCTAATCGAGTATTAATTTTTCACATTTTTGCATTCTTTCGATATTTCTTTTCTCGAACAGTATTTTCTTTGTAGTAAGGTCTGTTTATTGTTTGAACATTTTGAAAGAAACGTATTTAAAATTTATTAGGTTTAGCGTGTTTTAAGAGGATTAAATTAGATTGTTCCACGTTTCATCATCGTACTACTTTTTTTTCTACGTTTTTATACTTTTTGGATATTTTTTCCTCAAAGAGTATTTTCCTTATATGTAGTACAGTCTGTTTTATCGTCTAAAAGTTTCGACGGAATTTTCAGAAAAATATTTAACACTTTGATGAAAGTTTCAGATTTCCGCTTATTTTTAAAAATATTCTCTCCTCTCGTAATATTCTGCTCGTAGTCGATCTCATCGTTTAAAAACAATTTCGAGAATTTTCAAACAGTTGTTGCCAAGTTTAGAATAAAATATTGGATTTCAGTGGTTTAGATTAGTATCAATGTAGCACATAACGTAAAGCAATTATTCTAATTCCACTTTCCACTTTAATTTCAGTTCTTTTCTTTTTAGATTCAATCTCGTTGAACTGCAACTTGCAGCAATAAAAAGTATGCAGTATTTCACAGCGTAACGAAACTTGACAAAAAAAGAAAAAAACAAACTTGAAGGGACAGAAAGTTATAAATTTTTACAAATCCAATTACACATCACATGTAATTACTTTCCCATTTTTACGTTTGAAAACGACGAAAATAATGTGAACAGATGCATTATCAATATCTTCATTATTAAACACAAACGCTTTTCAAAGGTTCAAATTCATTTCATTTCCCTGAACGGGACTGATTGAAATTTCCATCGCTGTATAAATAAATAATATGAAGTATTCATTTATATAGAAATCGATCAGAGATTCTATCGACGGTTCGCGAAAGAGCAGCGAAGAAAGACGAGGAAGTAACGACCACGATGTAATCGATAATCGTAACTGTAATTCAGCCGTGGATGATCACAAAAAAGTAGGTTAATCCAGTCTTTATCAACGGCAGATTTGTTCGATAGGTCCCGTAAGCGATAAATTCGCTTCCCTTCGGTTAACGTTAATCCACGAACGATCGGAATATCGCGGTGAAATATATAAAGCGAAGGATGTACGCCTATCGATCGCTCGGTGAGAATTTTCATCCCCCTCCGTGCCTCCTTCCCTCCCTCCCGCCCTTTCTGGCTCCCACTCTGTAATCACCCGCTGAAAGACCGTGTAAAACGTTCGGACGTGGTAACGAGCATTCAAATTAAAATTACGACCGTTCTCGATTCGATATCTGATTCAATTTTCAATCGATCGACTCGAATCCCGAAATTATCATCTGTTATTGAAGCATCCGTGTCGCGAATTTAATCGCCGAGGATCTTCGAATCGGCTGGAATCTCGATTTAGATTTGCAAAATAGCTTAAACTTGAGAAGCGTTTCGCAAAATTGATTGACAAACGACGTTTCGAAGAATTATTTAAGAGAGAAGCAACAAGCTACTTGTGTATACATTCAATGGGAATAATTTTGAGAAGACGTAATCGTAGCATGTGTAACGAGATTTAATAAAATTTAGTAACCCGATGTAATTTACAACTGTAAATGTAAATGTACAGTGTAGTGTAATGAGAACATAAATATTTAATATGGTAGTAAAATGTGATTTCAATCTATGTGTTATGTACGATTGCGGATAGTTGTGCATTATATTTTTATATTTAATTAACGAACCTAATCAAAGAAATGGAACGAAAGTAGAAGCTTGTTTCATCTATCAAATAATCCTGCTTCGAATATTTTGATAATCGCTGTAAAGTCTTAGAGCAAGTACCGTATTTGCTTTAAAATTCGAAAAACTCAATTTCATAATATCAAAGAATCTGTGAATTCTAGATATATTAACGTTGTGTTATAAAATATACACGTGCAATGAAAAAATTTTATTGTCTACGGAAAATGATCGAAGCACTAAAAACAATACTTGTTAAAGATGTAACAAAAAAGTGTCACAAAACTTTCGAGCTTATTACAGATCTTCGCAGCCGTGTTAGATTCTCGTACACGTTATTTTTGCGTGGATTTTTACTATGTTTTTCGAGCTTTATTATTTCTTATCATTTTATTCGGGCGGATCGATAGAATCTTTTCTTTTCTTTTTTCTCTCTTGCTCCAATGAAAAATAACGCGGGAAGATTTCGCGCGAAATCGCAAGGACGAATTAACGCCCACCGACTTTCCATCTGAACCATCGGCCACGAGTTAATAGTTCAATTTTCTGACTCCGCCACCACGGTATTATATACCCTGTCACACGGCAAATTTTTATCACGACAAAGCCGCTTAGTTGGCGGTCGACACGAAAGGAATTCGAGCATGAATATTATTTATAGAGTTGGTTTAATATTTTTCTTCGCTACTTCCGCTCTTTCTTTCCTTTTTCTTTTCTTTCTTTTGAAAATAACAAGAATTTCACGTTCCTCTAAACGAAGGTTGGCCGTGATTTTGAGAGGACGAGAGGTCAATTTTAAAAATTTATGATTTCCGTGAGTCTTCACTGCTGAATACTCGAAAGAAGAAATCGTGTTTTAAATTATCGATACAATTGTCGTGTGAGATTCTCGCGGTCCTCAGAACAAGTCAAAGGAAAGTGTAATCGTTCGAGGATAAAAAAAACCTTACCAGGCCAACTCTTTGAGGTTTCTAAAAAGCGCAGCCACGAACGTAACGCAATATCTCTCCGTTATATTTCTTTCGTCAGTTTAAGGATTCCTCACTTCGTCAAGAGAAAAAGAAATGAAATTCTTCTTGGAATGAAACGAAGAAAAACTCTGTGTTTAGTTCTTTTGTTCAAGAAACAGAGTGATGCTAAAAATCTTAAAATTATTGTCAAATATCCTTTAGGTGGAGATATAGTAATTTTCAGATTTTCAAAATTTTGTCCGGGAAAATAATTACAATTGCGATAATTAGCTTTCTCGTGAGTTTTATTTTCCGTCAAATTCAAAGTCCTGCAACTGCCGCCGAGAAACGAAACGAACGTAATTCGAAAGTTGTTGCGAGAAGAGCAGGAGATTTGTCAGAGTACGAAAATTTTTGGAAACGCGAAGGAAACTGTGAACAGGCCACAATAGAGAACAGTGTCCCTCAACGCGAACAACGAATCGCCTGACTTTTAATCTTCTGATGGAGGTGTTTTCCTCTTTTCCTCTTCTCTTTTTTCGTTTCTTTCTTTCTTCTTTTTTTCTTTCGAGCACAACGTCCGTGCAATTACCGCGACGCCACATTAATGCGCGTCGCGGATTAGGTGCGCCGGTGTCTTCTTGAAGAACTCACTGCAACGCTCCTTTTCTCTTTCACCAATGCTTTCGAAGCCCGGGCGAAGAGGCTCACGAGACGAATGGCGTTTAACAATCTAATCAACCGACAAATTAATCAAGATTTATAAAAACTTAAGCCCGAGACAACTCGAACCCTTGCTTTTGCATTTGAAATAATTAAAGTTTCAGAAATGCAGTGTGTAATGTAAAGATTAGTGTCCACGAATGTCGCGTCTATCGTAATGTAGATTGCATATTTTTCAAAAATTCGGATGAACGTACTCTACATTTCGTATTTAAATTGTCATTCAACGCGTTAATACTACTAGTTCATTTGATATTTAAATTATCAACTCGAATTGATCCCGATGATTTAATTTAATTGGACAACTTGTTGCTTGATTTTAATCGTAATATATATTAAATGCAACATCGTCGAATGCAGTGTTAAACACAGTTATTAAATCTCTTTCTCTTCTCGCGCGAAATTATAATCTTGCAAGAGATATCTTGCAGCATTTTGTTGGAACATACACACGTGTAATCGAAATAAATACATTTCGCTTTACGATCGTAAGATTAAAAGAGATTGTAATTTCTGTCAAGTTCTGATTGTAGCGCTTATAAATCTCGAATCAAATATCACTGAAAGATTAATTTAAATCCCATTTAATTCACTACTTTAATATATTCGCAATAAATCCACACATTTAATTCAATACTTTACGATTTATTTCAGATCGTCATTTTTCGTTTCTCCCTTATAATTTTCTAATAATTTATTCATCGTTTCCTCCGGCTTTTGTAAATACTCGTTTCATCGAGAATCTTGCACATTCTGCTAGGAATATACTTTCAATTATTGCTCGCTGATTGATCGCGTTAACTCGGACAGTTATCGTCTCCGTCGTCGAATATTTACAAATAGAAACGGAAAAACTTGGAAAGCTTTTAACCACGTCTAATGAAAGTCCGTAACACTCGACCAAATCAGCGAACTTTCCTCTTTATCGTCAAGTAAATTCTCAAGCGAGCAGTTAACCAATTTCTTAAATATACGTGCAGGCTATTACTTTCCCGAGCCATTTCATGTCCAAGTAATTTCCACGGGAGTTCCCTCGAATAAACATTCCGTAGAAGAGGAGAAGAACGTCAATATTCGAACGTCAAATTAAAGAATTTACGTAATATTTCATTCGTCGATCGTAGGAAGTTACTATACTATTTGAAAAGAAAACTTACTTTAAAAAGTAAATGTGACTCCGTGCGAAAGGTTGGTCTTCCAAGAAGCAATATATATGTTTGATAATTATATTTAATTGCGTACTGAGATATGTTTTATGGTTTACATGCTGCAATATTTTATTTACATTTTAATATTTTGTATAGTTGCAGGATATTCAAAATTATATTTACTTGAGAGTATTTAGGAATTGTGGTCTTTTATGGTATTGTTGATTTCGTTTGACATGCAAATTCTTGAGAAATGTGTAATAACACGTGAGGCAGTAATTGTAAAACTATTATATTGACAACGATTCGTAAATTAATAATTATAGAATTTTCATGAAGTATCAATGCACGGAGCAATAATAACGTTTGGAGATATTTGTAAGGAGAATATTTCATTCGTTTAATTACTCTTGATAAGCGTGTAAAGTGTACAGAATCTTGACAGTGGATCTCTACTAATCAATAAACATACAAAATGCACTTGACAATAAATATACAATATAAAATTAGCGACAAATCTACAAAATTCTCATTTATGTCCATTAGTATAAAAATCAAGAAATCCACGTCGAGGGTGGTTCAGAGAGAAAGTTGGAGGAAACATTTCCTTACGGTAACAAATCGTTTCGCTGTGGTCTCGGGGTGAAATAAATCGTGTAAGAAATCGAGGAACCGTCGTAATTCAAAACATCTCAATGGCACGAAAGCCAACCTTATACGTAACCAGTCGCGATTCAGCGAAGTAGAAGACCCGGATATAAACTGGTTCACTTACCAGACTAGCTCGCACGTGTATGCGTGTGTACGAGCATTTTTCTTTTTTTCTCTTTCTTCTCTTCTTTTTGTTTCAAGCTCTAGCGAGTCTATTGATTTACCTGGCCAGTCGTGTCAAAAGATAAGGTTGCACGCGCGTTCCCGGGCACTCGGCGATTCGTTTACGAGCCGTCTCTGGCGAACCACTGTGGGCCCACCTCGTCTACGATGTCGTAAATTGGACGGTGCCAAAAATACCCTGATATTAAACGGCGATCGTTTCAATGCCGGTATAATGGGAGACATGTGGTTATTTTCCTTTTATCGGGCCTCATTTCTCTGACGTTAGATATTTTAATCGACTTGCTATTTAGGGTAGAGGCACGAGCGAGTGGGTTCAAAGTTTAAATTCTATTTTGGTGCCAGAGAGTTTGTCGTTTAATCACGTCTAGATTTTCTTTTGCAATTAAAATTCTTTCGCTTAGTCGTTTAGCCTTTCGTTCATTGATTTTTATCATTTCGTTTCAATTTTTAATAGGAAATTTTGTTTGTTGCTTTCTTCGGCGAAGGATCCCTTTTCGTGACGTTGAATCTTTCAATCGATTTGATATTTAGAGCAGAGGCACGAGTGAACGAGCTAAGGGTGCCCCTTGGTTTGAAGTTTGAATTTTATTTTTGGTATCGAAGGATCTTTTCTCTTTTAATTATATTGGAACGTATTTAGACTCTTCTATAATTAAAATTCTTTTGTTCAGTTGGTGTACATTAAATTTTATTTTGCTACTGAAGAAGTTTTTCCCAATTCAGTTATCGTTAATCAAAATTCAGAATTGTTCTCCTAATCACTGTTATTTTTGTAAAAAACACGCGAGTATTACAAACTTTTTCGTAATCGTAATTAAAACTCTTTCGTTGAATTGAAGTGTTTCGCGTTTTTTTTTTCTTTTTTACGTCGAATGAAAAACTTCTACTTGTTGCTTTTTAATAAAAGATTCTCTCGCGTTTTTGGGAATTCGAGGTTGAAATTTCATTCTCAGATTAAAATATTGTTTTTAATTTAGAACTGCCTTACTTTTAAAAAATCTCCAGTATTATTTTAGTTTCTTCCGCTTATTAAATATTCCCCGCTCGTCTCATTCTGTTTAATGAAAATTCTATTCTCTCTTAACGAAATGTCTAAATGACATTGAGATCATTGATCAATTCGACATTAATATCCAATTAGCGTTAACGGAACAATTCAATTTGAATTAAAAATTTTATTTCTGCATCAAAACGTTGCTTTTAAATAAAAAAAAAACATGAATATATTTGACCAAAAAGTAATTGCTTTCTATGTGTGCAAATAAAAGGTGAATTTTTTATGAGAAGCAGAAGCATTATTAGACAATATATGTCCATCTTCTTCGATTACCTTTTACCATTTTTCGTAGATAACTTGGTGATTCCGTGTTCAAGAACTGTCCATCTACTAAAAAGAAACGCAATTACTTTTTGGCCAATCCAATAATAATTATCCATACTCGCAGTTAAAACTCCACTCTTTACTTTTTCAGCGTAAGGAGATTCTCTTCCTGAGGAAATTATAATTAATATCTTCAATTGCTTCGATATCTATTTAAATATTCAACCTGATTTCAGTTTATTCCGATCGAGAATTTAATTCGAACTCCCGCAAACGTATTTCTCTTCCGGTTCTAGCCAGTTTTGTTGTTCCATTAATATTTCTCATCAATTCAAATATATTTTTGGGAAACTGTGCTACGGCTTCATCAGGCAGATATTTCGCTGCGAATAATTAAGAGATATTCCCCAGCATGCGGAGATTAAATCGAACGCGAAGTATTTAGAGAATTACTCACTGCTTGATGATGTTAAGAAAGTTTCTATTATGCGATCAGTAACGTAAGTAACGAAGTCGAGAGAGAGAGAGAGAGAGAGAGAGAGAGAGAGAGAGAGAGAGAGAGAGAGAGAGGAAATTCGTTGTTCCCAACTTGTTCCCCGTTAATTATCCTGTAATTATTCCCATTAGTCGATCGTTTTACGCGTATTATGCCTTTTACGCCAATTAAGCCTTTATCAACGATGTGTGAAATGATTAAAGGATTGGCTAGCTATCATCGTATGGCGTGTATAACGAAAAAATACCCAAAACCAGCGAGTATGCGTGCACCATGTCGCGGAGTCACGTTAAAATGATTGAATTATTCTCTAATCGTTTGTGTTGCGTTCGAACGACATTTCACGCTGATTTCATAATCTGCGGGTTATTAACGCCCCCGTATTGCCATATTCATTTAACGGGGGATTCTCTAAAGAACGGCACGTTTTCAGTCGATATTTTCGATAAAATTGCGACGCTTTAATTATTTTTATCGATCGGTTACCTTCTCCCTCTCCCCCCACCCCCCGCCCTCCCGTGGCGTACTTGCGCAATACAATTTTCCAATTTTGATAAATAATAAAATTAATTGCGCAGCGAACGTCGCTATTTTTAATCGGGTGCTTGTCTCGGTCATTTTGATTGGCTTTATTAAAATTCATCTGAATTTGTTTCGCTCCGTTTCGGGCATTTCGATCGTTAGATCGATTGATATCCACGAGGCAGCTATAATTTTGGACCGAACACTCAGTTAAATGGTATAATTTAAGTGCGACACAATTCTCAGAGAGTATTAACGAAAATGTCCTGTAACGCAGAATTTCCTTCTTCGAAAGATCGAAAAGAGTGTAATTGATGTATTCAGTTCGAGCTTAGAAAATTTCTCTCCGAGAGGAGCGCTCCATTCTCGCGAGTTCGATGGATTTTCGCAGAAACGAAATTAATCGAACCTGCCAGATTTTCTCGAAAATGGGCGAGTTCATTCTCTCTCGTAGAAAAGAATATATAAAAATGAGAATGTCGATTGAATGAAAGACGAGGGCGAGTAACTTGGAAATAACCCAACTAAGCTTCAGTTCGAAAGTTTCGTCTCGTCGAATGACAACCTGTTCCACTCTCTTCTCCACTATTCTCTACTTTTTGCAATGACGCGAAGGGCGAAAAAGTTGCTCCTCCTTTTTGTCGTTCGCGCGATCTACGGTTGACCCCGCGGTGGGTCTGCTACGGGATTTTCGACGTTCCATTCGAGCTCTCTTCTTCCAGTGGCCAGCGAGGAAGCGTGCCTTAATAACGAGCGGAGGGAAAAAACTTGGCTCGAAAGTTTTAACTTGAATTGAACGCGATAACAAAGGTGGCTCTCGATTCGAAAGTTAAATCGCGGGAACGTCGGACTCGCCAGTCCCTTCCCGTTTTAATTGAAACGCGTTGCCCGACGTCGTTCGGTGGTCATTTTCCCTCAGGACGAGGGGAGCCTCGGCATGTTTCGCTATTGTCGCCGAGAAAGGGGGGCCGAGCTTTTCATCAAAAGCGCCTCGAAGATGCTTCCCCCTCTCGTTTCTGTTTGACTCCTCCGGACACGTATGAGACATCGATCGAACGTTCCTTCTTCGTTTCTCGATTTCCGTTCTCGGCAAGAAAATCTTCTTCCGGGGGAGAAAGAGGGCAGCAATTCGTGGACACGTTTGCGACGGATATTCCCTGTACTCTTTTATATCTTTTCTCTTTGTTCTGGAAAGTTAAATATTTGAGGGAAGGGCACGATCGTTGCATAATCAGATACCTCGAGGGCTAGAGTTTTTATTTAATAGAGATTTAGCTGGAAAGTGGATGACATACACGTGGGGAGATACTATATTATATTTTAAATATTTCAGATGTAGATCAGAGTCTCAGATTTTGAATATTGGATGGAATTTGGATGGAATTGAATATTTTATAAAATTTGAAAGGAACAAATGATTATTAAATCGATTAAATTTTATGAGAAATAATATATCATTTTAATATATTAGTATTATATTTTACTATTATTATTTTATTATTTTAGCATACTAGTTTTTATACAAATTTTATTTTAATATAGTATTTGACAGAGATTCGAAGATTTCATGGATTAGACAAATTACAGAGTTAGCAAATTAGATGTTTCCAAGATTGTTTTTCAGAAAATCCAGACTTAGGTGGAATATTAATAATTCACGTATATATTCAATAATTATTATATATACCATAGTATTTCTGTATTCTATAGTATTATTCTATAGTGTCCCCTCTTGTTCTGTTTGACTGCAGATCTCTTAGAAGAAATTAAATTTTAGTCATCTTTCGGAGGAACAATCCTAGATCCTTCACAATAAACGTTAATGACTGAGATAAATATCTCCTTCCTCTGAAAAAAAGACGAGCTCAAAAACCGAAGCTAGATTTCACAAAGGAGAATCAAACTGTACCACTCTCCCGAATTCGTTGAACAAAATCCCCTGAAAACGATTCGAGAGGAATTACGGCAGTCTGTATCGGACAATATCAGTGGAACGCAAGCTTCTTTGTTCAAGAACTGCTTCGAGAGCTTCGTCAAACTAATGATAATAGAATGGAGAATAAGAACATTTATGGTATGATTTGAAAACCTTCGCGATCGTATATGCGGTCTCTGAGAGACGAAATGAGAAAAGGAAAAATTTGACAATATTTCGCTTGGTATGAAAATGTCGTAACAAAATATTCTTAACTCGTCAGAACTTGATGATATTCTGCGACTGTATTTCTGAACAATCATACCACAGTATCTTTAACAATTTCTAAACTTTTATTTCAATTTCGTTGTTTCTAAAATACTCCAATTATTTCTGTTTTTTTTCCCTTTCTCTTTCTTCTTTTTAGTTTTGCTCGATTCGCCAGATCCTTACGACGGGATTACACAGAAGATAATTTCAATGAGTAGATCGGTCGGATCCGATCTCACGAGGCGAAATTCAGATTTGGTTTACAGGGATCGCGATCGGTTTAATGAAATTCTCAAAAGTCTGTGAACTGGCCGGAATTATACGTAGGATATCTGCCGGATATTTCACGGTTCCATGAATAATTCATTCGTAATTTGTCACGCGATTCAATTTAACTCGAACTAACGTCCTTTTTGATTTCACGGTAACACCACTTGATCTTATTAAGGGTCATCTGTCTTTTCCATTTTTATGCGAAGAAGCACTGAACTTTGTGAAAAAAAAGCAGAGAAAAAGAAAGAGACAGAGAGAGAGAGAGAGAGAAAGATAGAAAAAAGGAACGAAGACTAAATGTAAATCGATTATTTTCAAAGAATTCTTTCCTTTGTCCTAGAAAAGTACGTTTTTCCCTTTTTGAACCAAGATCATATTGAAATTGCTTTCGTTTCTCGTTTTTTCTTTCTTTTTTCTTGGAAGAAATAATTAAAGATTCCGCGAGGGTTGAGATAATATACGAATTAATTACTTCGAAATATTTTTCTTTCATTATCTCTTGTACGTTTTTTTTTCCTTCTAGGAGGATCACGTCAAAGAAGGTCTTGTTCTAATCATTAAAACGGTCTATTTTAATAAGGGCTATTAAGTAATTAATAATAATTAACGTAATTAAAATAATTAATTCGATAGAAGGACATAATAAATAAGTTGAAATAAATTATATTTTACTAAGTCTCCAAATATTAACATTCTTTATTTTAACGCCAGAATCGCCAGAATGATCAAAATAATTAATTCGTGATTTTTCCAAACAATTTTACAACGCTACACAGTTTTAGAAATTCTTCATCTTGTTTCCATTAGTAGCAACAATTTTTATCGTTATATAATAATATACAATAATTATTTTAATACCATCAGTAGCAATGAACAAATATCTATTCTACCATAAATAGAATCCCATCGTTTTATTTAATTTTCTTCGTCCATCATTTCTTCCAGTAGTGTTGATAAAAGGAACCAAGTTCTCCTCGGGAAATAAACGTGAATCAATTACTCTTCAAGAAATCCTATCTTTTTTTCTATTCCAAGAAGGAATTTCCTTTAAAGAAGAAGCATGTCGACGACATTCGTCGGATGTTCGACGAAGCTCCCGCGAGTGAAAGAACGATATTTTCACCAGGGGAACATCCCGAGCGGAGCCGATTATATATTCCGATCGCGAGCCCTCTGTACATTTTCTTTTGCTTGTACCCCACTTGTGAAATTTCCGCTCGAGATTTAAGTCACATTCGCCGTTTCTACGCCGCTTCTTGTATCGCTTAGGACTTTCGTTTGAGATTCAAATCAGCCTTCTTCGTCCCGTTCCGGAAGCCAAGTCGGCGCGCCGTCAGGCAGAAGTGAAGACAATAAGCATTGAGGAAGAAACCGTATCGATCGGAGGAAAGGAATAAAGATACAACTTTCTCTTTCTTTCTCTTTTTTTTGTAGTCTCTTCGATTAATTTTGCGCATTAGCACAAAAGCAGATACATTGATATATCGTCGCTTATAAAATTTTTACACTGTTACAACAAATAATATCTTAAATTATGCCAAACTACATTCTAATGCGTAAACTCTTCATTCTGACGATCCTGAGTTTGTGCTTTTCACTTTTACGTCATACGAAAAATGAAGAAACTTTTGCTCCTCGTATGGAGAAAGTAAATGTCTCTAAAATTACTGAAAAAATTTTTTTCGTGACTAGATCTAGCGTAGACTTTGAAGATGACGAGCCCTTAAAATCAGCTGTATTATCTTTCCTCGCCATTTTATTGAAATTGATACCGTTATCTTATTTTTCTATAACATCACTTCTACATCCTTCATTATTTCCATATTTCCATTTTCCTATGATATTAATTCAGTTACGAAATTAATAACAGTGTTAAGCACTGCACATGTTTAATTAACGAACGATAAGTAATAAAACGATACACCGCAATTTATCACGCAAAGTGCAGAGCACGAGACGGCATCAAACAGCCTGAAATTAATTTGATTAAGTGGAACATAATCAACGACCCAATGATATCAGTTTATCAGTTCATAACGTAACAACACCGCTAACCAACCGCCGAGCTATCGCTTACACAATCTTCAATGTAAAACGGTTGCCACCTTTCTTCACTTCGCAATAAATCTTCTCTTAATCTCTATCCCGTCAGAGAAAAAAAACTGAGGAAAGTTATCGGGCATCAGTGACGCGACAATACCGCAAATTATCGAAAATATCGTTTACGCAATCTTTAACCTATTGAAAATAATCACCCCTTGGACGCTCAAACTTATTTTACTTGGTAATTAGCTCTCACGTATAACTTCCGTCTCAACAGAAACTAAGGGGACTAGAAACTGAAGAACAAAGGGATTTGATCTTTTCTTCTGGAAAATAAAATGTAAAACCCATCGTCCAAGAATCTACAAACCAGCGCCTAAGAATCTAGAAATCAACGCTTAACAATCTAGAGTGAGTGAGAGAGAGTGAGAGAGAGAGAGAGAGAGAGAAAGAGAATCTGGAAACCAGTGTCCAAGAATCTGGAAACCAGCGACCAAGAATCTGGAAATCAGCGACCAAGAATCTGGAAACCAGCGTCCAAGAATCTGGAAACCAGCGTCCAAGAATCTGGAAACCAGCGTCCAAGAATCTGGAAACCAGCGACCAAGAATCTGGAAACCAGCGTCCAAGAATCTGGAAACCAGCGACCAAGAATCTGGAAACCAGCGACCAAGAATCTGGAACCAGCGACCAAGAATCTAGAAACCAGCGTCCTGAGAGAGAGAGAGAGAGAGAGAGAGAGAGAGAGAGAGAGAGAGAGCCTGTAGGGGCTTTACCAATGTATTTCGTTTCGCTGACACTAGGGGCGTCTACAGGCGCCCTCAAGATACGAATAGCTAAATAAATATTTCTTTAATGTAGTGGTATTCAGTTTTTTGATAATTTGAGTGTGTTGCAGGGAAAGGGCAAGATGGTGAATCGGGTCGTTCTTGGGAGGGTGAGAGAAAAATCGACCTCCTCCGAAGTGCTATCTCGCCGGGAGATAAGCGTAGTGAAATTCGCTCGCTGCTTTCTTCGTTGGCTGGCTTTTGACCGGTCCATTTCTCAACTTCGCGATATCTTTCCACGCTTGCGGAAGTCTCTTTGTCGTCGGCAGGAAAATTATTTTCTTTCTACCGTGTTCGAAACGTTTTCATTACGTTGGAGCTCTGCAGATGATTCTGCGGAGCTGCGCGTATCGGCCTCTTTGCTTTTCATTTGCCTTCCTTTTCGGGGTAAACGTGTATTCATCGATGTGCGTGAAGTTATAAATCGGTATAATTGACAACTGAAGTAATTCTATTTTTGTATAATTGTTCTATTTCTATTATAAATGATGTGGCTTCGAAATTTGTAGCTGCAAGATTTATAATTTATGTAAATGTTTTGTAGTACAACGTAATATAACGTAATAGGACATATGTTGAATAACAATTCATAATTTTAATTCCATCAATGATACATCTTTTTCGACTCTCTAAATCTATTAACACTTTATTTTCAATGAATGAAAATTTTACAAAATTTTATCAAAGTATCTACTGAATCTTTTTCATAAAAATCCTACTTTTGCGTCTCGTAGCACGACACAAATTAATTATAAAATCTTTCCCGAACCCAATAATTATCCGAATGAAACCTACGAACGAAACGTTTCATTTTCTACCACACTTTGAGACTTAATAAGTGGCAGTAAATTATCAAGGAATCGCCGTGATACACAGCGCACTGTTATCAATCATGTTTGACACGAGCCAGAATGGTATTGAGTCACGTATTCGTGACGAAAATCCCGTGTTTCTGTTTTGTACTCGATGGTTATCGGCTGGCGCGGTTTAAGCGTCGGTGAATTTTTAAGATACAAGCTACGATCTCGCTATGTCGTTCGCGTGATCGATACTGTGGAACGTTTTGACCGGCTCTTGGGCAGTTTCTCAAACTTTCGCACCGATATTCTCCGCAATGGTGAAACCTTTTGAAAATTTTCTCCAGTTCTCGCCTCGCGTCTTTCTAATTCTTTCTCCCCTCTTTTGTTTCGGATTTATTTTAATTATCGATCTTCTCATTCTTTAGTATACTATTAGTAGAATTAATTAGTATAATTAATTTAAAATTTAAATTTAGAATTGGTGATACGAATATCAAAAAAAAAAAATTCTTCTATTGTTATTATGGCAGATGGCTCGCTAATTTTTTCGAATTTAGACTTTACACAAACCTGGGTCTTTCATCCCTTAAATCTTAGATTTATTAGACGTGACGCTTCAGGCATTCAATTTTTCATAAACAGCTCTCGCTTCTCTTAACATTAAAATTTGTCGAGCAACGAGCTTGAAAATTTTCCGTAACGAAAACGTTACTGTAGTTTTAAACATTTTCACAAACTCCCACTTTGTCGCACAAGTAGCAATGGTAAAAAACTTTTTGCAGCGTAAAGTTTCGCCCCTTCTCCTTCGTTAAAAAATTTTCGCGAGCCAAAGAAAGTTTCGAAAATTCATTTCCCTCGTCCTCCTTACCCAAATCAAGCCAATTCCGTCGCTCGCTTTTTCACCTTTATCCCCTCGAAACCGAGGGGAAACTTGTTGGAGTCCGCGGATAATCGACAGGCGGAAAGAAAAGAAAAGAAGGGAGGGAAAAAGAGAAGGAGGAAGAACAAGAAGAGAGCGAAATCGTTTAACGAGGTGCATGAAGATCGACTAATATCGCGAAAGGTGCGCTTAGCTCCATTAAAGTGAGAAGTGCATATTGCTCTCGCGATTCGTCGCACTTAAGAAAAAAAAGCATATTACAGAGAGTTGAAGAGACTGAGACTAACAGAAAGAGAGAGAGGAAGAGAGAGAGAGAGAGAGAGAGAGAGAGAGGGAGGGAGGAAAAGAAAGTAAAAGAAGAACGAGACGAATAAAAAAGATAGAAATAACCCTCATCGAGACGTTCAACTCTTTTCCTTCGCCACTTTTCACTGGATGTTCGCGGAGAAAAGAGCTACAGTCTGTCCCAGTTTCCAGAATTACCCCTTTCGCCTTTCTGGACCTTAATTGGCGACTTTCTGCCGTGTTTTCTCTTCCTTTCTTTCCAACGTCTGTCTTCGTTCTCCGTCTTCCTTTCTTTTTCTTTTTTCTTCTCGCCGGTGTCCTTGCTTTCTCGCGTTTCCTACTCGTGTATCCGGTTAATAGCTTCTTCTTGTTTCGCGTTTCTCCCTGGAGAGGCCGGCAATCGGCGGTTCCCTCTCTTTTTTTTCCTTCTTTGTTTTCTCTCCCCTTCTGCCTTTCGCTGACGCTCGTTTCCTTCTTCCTTCACGGACGATGAATCTTTCGCCTGTTTGCTCGATTCGCTTTAATAATCCTCGAGCGGCACGCGCGGAAAGTAATTCCTGGGCAAAAGGACCCTTTCTCATCCGGTGAAAGATGGCGAGATCCTCTTCCACGATGGCTCGAGATTGATTGTTAACTCGCGCGTCCACTCATTTCCTACAGATAAGTTTCGCGGGGGTGGATTAAATTATTAAGCAGCAACTTTGCGCCGACGCAGTCTTTTATTTATTGTCATAAAATCCCTTTCACTCGCAAGCAATGTTGGTTACACAATTTACGGAAATGGTCGTATAATTTAGTTTCTTTTGGTTGGTTATATACCAAAATTTGTCTGCCTAAATATCTTCTTCATATTTTTATGACATGAAAGATGTTGATAGCACAATTTGAATGGTTTCAGCGAGAAAACGATTTTGAAAGTTATATTATTTCGTGATCACGTTGAGTAATTATGTCGCTTTATTATGAAATGAAATCACATGTTCAAAGTGTACATAGTGTATTTCAGATGATTTTCAGATATGAAATAAAATCACACGCTTGTAATATATTTCAGATAATGTGATACGTTTCAGACATCTTCGTGGGTGTGAAAATAAATGTGACGTAATGTAACGTACCATTTGAAATGTAATTCGATATTCACCGCACGCAGAGGGCAATATTTCATTCTTGAATATTTTATTAAATTAACGGATGCTTTAAAGTTCAGTTGTTAATTTTATTATTAATCAATCCCTGAATCGTTTCATTCGGTAATTTTGTCACTCTTTCGAATGGTCGAAATTGATTATGTAGATTAATGTCAGTGACGCTGTTTAAATTTATTGCGTCAAATTACTCTCTTCTTCGATTACTTTATATTGAAATACTTCGCATACTTTCACCACAGTGTTCTATAAAAGAAATTAATCTTAAGTGAAATTTAATCGAACAAAAGCCCCCACGTCCGAATCACCGGCAGCCCCCAGTGTCGAGAAAATCGTCTTTGCACACGCGACACGATTAAATCGAAGAAAGCTTTGGGCGGCGAGCCCGACATCGCGGAAGATGAACTTTCGAGAAATTCTCACTCGTAGGCGCTTAATGACGAATCGGTGAAACGCCCACGTCACGGTTAAGCTCGTAGCTGAATTCGCGGAATACAAATGGAGGTTGCTGGTTTCGCTCGTCTGCCTACGCGTGACATTTCGAAAAGGTGAAAACCTCTCCATCGGGCCAGCCGGCTCGAAACGAGTTAAAAGATGAGCAAAAACAGGGCGGGGAGGGAGAGTTTCGTGATTCTCGCGAAACAAGGAACGACAGGAACAAGGGAAATCGGGGGCTAATGAAACGTGGTACCACGCGATCGCGATACGAGTGGGGAAGAAACTTGAGAATGACAAATGGATCGCGTTTTGATTTCAAATGGAGAGCAGCTTCGGGGGATTTGCCCTATCGTGGCCTTGGGGTGTAATCGATAGTAACCGAGTGGAAGGTGGAAAAGACAAAATAAATAAATCAAATTTCTCCTTTTCAACGACTTAGTGTAGTGTAGTGTCTCGAAAGGTTTGATCGATCGACGAGAAGGAAAGAACTAGGCAAACGGCTGATTGTTTAGTGGCGATGATCGGTTCGCGGTGACTCGAGCTATTTTCTCGCAAAATTGCCCGTAGGTTAGTTGCCCTTTTCATTCAATGGCCAAACGAACGACTTCGAGTTCCGCATTTCCAAGTTTTTCGATTCCTAGATTTTTAAATGCTCGAATCACCGAATCCTAGACTTTGAGTTCTCTGAACTTTGAATTTTAGATCATTGAATCCAAGATACATTAAACGGAAAGTATTTCAATTCGTTCAATTAATATTCTGATTTTTCTTGAATTCTCTCGATTCGAAATGATCATCGAACGAGTGAAATTTGTCAAACACTCGTAAAAGGATCGTAAGGATCTTTGTGAAAAGGACGGGGAGAAATTACAAATTCCGTGTGAAAAATTGCGACGAAGCTTATGCTTATAATTAATCCTGTTTGGAAAATTATTCCACATGGTGGCTTTATGAAGTTGGAGCATGTAAAAGAGAGAAAAGAAAGAAAAATGAATTCAACGTCCACAAGATTATCTTGTTCCCGTTTGTGAATACTGATCCGAAGATAATTTAGACCGTGTTCGGACCTCATTTTCCTACGAGGCTTTAAATCGAATTTGCAAAGCTCATTGTACTTTTAAAGAGAGATTGAAAGCACAGGCGTATTTTTTCTTACGACCTTAGAACTTTCTCACGCTCTTAACTTTCATATAATTGTTACAAATTTTGGGAAAATTATTTTCGCGCTACGTGAACGATCATTTTCTCACGAAACTTTCAGCAAAAGTGATCATATAACGTGAATTCCGAATTTAATTAATTCTTCCACAACTACTGCATATTATGATATAGTAATTCTGCGTTTCATATATATTTTCATATTACGTGTATAATTATAATTTATTACTGTATCATAAGATATTTCAATTCCTTTAAATACCATAAAAGTAGAAGTCACAGCGATGAAAAAAATATCTTTATAAATCTTTCTCTAATTCCATCAAAATTGATCAGACTGACCAATTTATAAATTATTTTTAAAAATTTTTTAGATACAAAACGATGAACTTTTAGAGATTTGAATGATTATTCCCAAAATGTACAAAAGCTTGTGTGGCCCAATGTATTATGCAGTTTTTCTATTTCTCTCTTTTCTTTTCTGTTTTTTTTTTTCTTTTTTGATTCAGTTCATAAGTATCGACAAGTTTTTATCCTCGCGTGTTCCGTTACGCTTCACGGTGTACACATTTTGCAGACCTCTCGAAACCACTCGAATTTCCCTCAGGCGAAGGTGCACAAAGGTCGGCGACTAATCGTCCAAGTTTATTTCGTTTCCCCCCACGAGTAAAATAAACTGGTTAAAAGGCCGTGGTGTATGATACGTGGGAAAATAGTAGCGGGACACCCGGAAGTGACGTATCCAGCTGGTTGCGGTGGGGATCAGGCACGTAGCTAACCAATATTCAGGGTGTTTCGCTGGCATACCAAGGACCTTCCACCCTCGCGCCATGAATCCAGGAAACACTCTCTCTCCTCTGGTGAGTAGCTCGGGCTTAAAGCTCGATCCACTCTCTCTGGGTTGCGGTGGCCAAGCATCCTCGCTTCGACGGGCCTTCGACGACCTTTTCTTCCTTGTCCTTAAAATCGCCCGGAACCTCGGTCTTTCACTATGGCGCAACCGTAATCCCCTCTCACGGTATTCCAACTATTTTAAGCCGTCGGATTAATTAATGGACGGTCGCGTGGCGACCGCGTGGAAATTAGCGAACTCGAGTTAAGCAGCTAATTTGTCCTTTATCCGCGCCCGTGTTTCGCGTTCCTCCTGCGAGTGCGCGCTTGTGTGCTTCTCGAAGGGCGATGGAATTTCTAAATTGCATGCACGTCCAGTCCGCTGTTTTAATCGTCGGCCAGGTATCGACAGATTTGTGAATGGACACGACGAAGGAATTCCGGTGAATCTGACTTAGCGTGTTAATTGATTATAATACAATTGAATGTTACAATGTCGTAATATAATTAACGAGGAATCGAGATAGATTGTTAGTCGAAACAATCGATTTTCCGTATTGGGAAATTTGCACACTCTGTGTTTGCACTTTCGTGTAATTTATATTGTCGAACAAGGGCGAACTGACGAAAGTAGATTATTAAAAATTAATTCCCCACGAACCGCCCGGGAAATCTGATTCATTGGTTAAGCTCATTGTCGCGAAAGCGAAATTTCCAACTGGCTCTCGTTCATAACGAAACTCTCGCCGTGAAAACTGAAAGGGAACAAACTTTCAGAAATCAACAAGGAATTCGCGATGTAACCAATTGAATCGTCGCGTCTCGAAATTTCGAAATAGAGTTAATACGAATAGTGCTGATTCATTTCTGCCTTTCGTTGCATGAAAAGTCATTGTTCTAATTTCTGAAGAGAATGCATTTACTCTATTTTGAAATTATTATTCGATTCGTTGAATTAACCTATGTATTTCAATCTCTCGTCACGCGAAAATTCCGACTACTGTCGTTTCGTATTCTTTTCAAAAGAGCATACGATAGAAAGATTGTTTTAGAATTAGTTAATTGCGCCGTGAAGAAATATTTATTTTATTATTTTTTATTTCCAACTTTATTTCTATTATATATATTAGTAATAATTGAAATAATTGAAAACTAAATTAGCTAACTAAATTAGTTAACTAAATTATGATTGAATTTGATATGAAACACGATCTTCACTTAGCTCAGTCCATTCAAGTCTATTTTAAATTTCAAAAATTTAGAAGTACAAAGCATCTGTACACGATATCAGTAATATTCTCGCATACGGATACTAGAAACCAAGTTTTACCTACCTAAAGTAAAAGTGATGGAAAATAAAATTAAATAAATAAAACAAAATAATAATTGAAATTGGGGAGACAGATCGATAACCGCCGAGTAATTTCGTTGAGTAACTCCCTTTCGATTATTAATTCGTAACGAATTCGAGGTTGATAAGATTTGCCGGAGGATCCCACGTTTAAATCGCGTCCTTCGCCCTTTCAGTTCACTGGGACAGATCTGACAAATTACATTCCCAAGCCGCGCAAGTGGGCACCTCTCGAACAGGAAGACTCGATGTTTCTACGGAGATCTTCCTTTTCTCACCCTCGAGAAACTCTCCGTTCGCGTGATAATTGTATTTACGCGACTTGAAACTTTCGATTATTATTAGCGAATTATTTTGGTGATTTGTAGAATTGTTTCAGTTATTCATGAATCCTCTGTTCATTGTCAGTTTAATAGATCGTGAGATACTGAACGATATTCTTTGTCAGGTAGAAGATTAAAATTAAAAGTTTTACAAGATGGTTTTACGCTGTCTATTTTTGTGAGAGATTCAGTTCAAAATCGAACGAAATTTGTTCATTAAATATTGCAACAAGTGTTCTCTACGTTGGATATTTTATGCATACAAAGAATACAGAATGTATTTGTGCACTGTCGATACTTCAAACGCTCGAAATTTAAAAAGAAATATCGCACAACAAATTTTTAGGAATCGTTGTGAAGGAGATTTCAATCCTCACGCCTACGATTGATCCAGTTACGAAAAAAATTCTCCAGCGCCCGTTTCGTTTCAATTTTCAAAATTTCCCCCGAGTGAAAAAATATCCGTACTTTTGAGAATTACGTAGAAAGAAATTATTTAGGAAATTTGATTCGACATACTCGTCGTTGGTTCATTTAGGCCATTTAGGCAAATTTATAACCAAATCGGCTGTATGAGTTAAAAGGTTTTAAACTTGAATTTAAATCTCACGACGAATCTCCACCACGGAGAAAACAAAACTAAACATCGCGACGTAAGTTTCTATAGTTCATCCAAAATCCAGGGATACTAGTTGAGAATTTAAACCTTCGTGTTACGTTGAATCAGTCGACATTGATTATACAATCACCGGGTTTACGAGCATCTGAGGGGAATCAATCATGCTCTCCATCGTCCAAGAGTAACAGCAAAGAAAACCGGAAGTTATTCCCGATCACATCGTTCCGCGAGTTGACAAATGACATTTTTGCGCGAGGCTGTCGTCCATCATCGGTCGTTGAATCACGTGACGACATCACAGCTCGCTTCCTTTCCCCCTTTTTTCGTCCAGCTATCTACCTGTCAGCGGCGAATTTGAAACTACCGAATGAATGGTTTCGGATGATCGATCGATCCGTACATTTATATTCCACGAAGGAGTTGTTTTCCCCGTCCTCGAAGAAGTTCTTGGAACTGTCAAGAGCCAGAGGAATTCTAGGAAGTTCCACTAGATAGGGAAATTTCAGGGAAACCCGCGTTAAATGGAAGCGTTAAGAGATGGATTAACAATGCCAGAGATGAGATAACATCGTTTACGACGGGCGTAGACGAAATTGTTCCAGTTCTGAGAAATTCGGAGAGTTTTGTACGCACATGAGAGGCGCAACCAAACGCGTAACGATGAAAAATTTGTCGGTGCTTTAAACTGTTGCAACTTCGTGAAAGAAAATCACGTAAGAATCTGATCGGCCTTGTAAGGGTTTTACTCGTTTTTCCTAAAGATATTTTTACACCGTGTAGGAAATAAAAATAAAAACCCGCCGCAGCGGGCGAGGAATTTTATTCCTCAAAATTGTAAAAATTTCGAGCATCTGTGAAAACATTCAGAAGCTTTTTTTCGTAACCCGAGCCACCAAGTGGTTTCGAAAGTTGAAATTTTCTCTTTACAACATTTTCCTTAAAACTTGTGGCACGATATTTTTTTTTTCATTGTTCAATTCAACAATCTCCAATATTTTTAAATGAACTGGTTCTTAATCATAATGAAGGTAAAGATTTCTATGAAATATTTGGCATTAAATAATTACAACAAGAGGAATAAATAAATTAATACTTTTAAAGGATAACGAAATGCATGTAATACATTCTATACTTTTTAATATATAAAAACGTGTAAAAAGAATGTATAAATTTTACACATAAAAATGTATAATTTTCAAGTGTGTGCCAGTTCTGTTATTTTTTTAGGCGCGTCGCATAAGTTTCCTTTATTTTCGTTTAATTCTCACGAAACTGTGTGCCTCGCGAACAATAGTTGACAAGGTTTGAGAATCGATTCGAAAATTCCAAGTAAACATGCGACAGCTGCGACTCGATCTTCACTTCCGAGCTAGTTATTAGTCCAATCCTGGACTGAATATTTAAGAGTGAGATAAATAGAAACTTTATCCCCCTTCTGTTGTTGATTCAATAATTAATTCAAACTGTTAGCCGTGGCGATGTTTGCTGATTCGTTTCGCTGTTCTACCAGGAACTCGATGTTTGACGAAAAGGGGACAGAAACTTCTCTGTGACACAATGGATTTCACAGCTTAAATGGATGGACCTTCATACTAATAGAGGTTTCAAATTTTCCAAAAAACAGAAACAGGAAAAAAAAATACCACTTTTAGAAAAGTGAGCAGAGTGTAAGTCGATCTCGTTGACTTGTTGGAATTATTATATCAAGTTGTTGGAAAAATTCCTAATGAAAATCAAGAAAATTAAAATTAAGAAATTTTATGAAATTTTCATAAAATTCAAATTTCATTCGATGATACACGCGCAACATGTGCCAATGATTCGTTCACGGTACTAACGAAGTTACAAAATATCAATCCATAGTGTTGTGTCTACAAATGTTCGAACACTTTCAAACACCGTCTGTCTGTATGAATCTAAAAGATTCAACATTGTCTCAGTCAGAAAGAAAAGTTTCTTTTTTGATTCTATTTAGCATTTAATTAATATTCAAGCATATAATATAATCTTCTAACGGTTTGTTACTTGACGTGAAGTTCTCAAGAAACACTGTACGAATTTTCCGGTAAACCTACCTAGCAGCGCACTGAAAGGATCGATGTTACAGAACGTTCTTGCATGGAAATTTTACGTTTTACATCAGTTCTACAGTGGATCGACATTTTTCCACGATTTTATGGGAGTAATAAATCCTTGGGTTTATATGTCGCCAGGACGTATGCAGTGCGGAAGATAGCGCGTGCCTTTCCCTTTGAATTATTATAGACGAAAAATAATAGGTACATACATGCTTCGATACCCGCGTGAAATATCGCGTTCGAGGTTCTTAGCAAGTATCGTGAGTCTTGAATGTGTTTGGTGAAAATTAGAATCAATTGCAATGAATCGTGCGAAACTCTGTTTGACACTAATCTTGCTAAACAAGATACGCTGTAATACGACAAAAAGATCTAAAAACTCTTTTATTAAGGATTTTTATAAGATTCTGCATAGATTATTCAGAGATGGTGAAGAAGTGAATCGTGAGTTGCAAACTGTAAATACTAATAAATTCCCCTCATTCGGATCATAAAAGCAACGAAGCAAATAAAGTTTTAATTTTAAAGTAAATTTTATAATTTGATCGAGCTCGTAACAAAATGGCTGACAGCCCAAGAAGACAGGGAGCAAGAAATGGACAAACACAAGCGAAGCAAAAAGTGGCGCGTGATGTGTGGCGAGGAGAGCGATAAACAGCGGTAAAAAGAGCAGACAGTGATAGTTTTGGCGAACGTGGATATTACAAGCCATTACGAATTGTGCCACGTACGGCGAGCTGTCGCTGGACAGAGTAACCCCGTTGCGCAATGTCCGCTGCTGCAAATGTCTCGTTCCCTCGTTAAACTGACACGAAGAAACGTTTGGCACGCGTTTGCATACAAGCATTCGTGATAAGTTGAGCTCGTATCGCGCGGAGACGCGACGTACACTTAGGAAAATTGAAGAATGCATTTTTGTGATAAATTCCAGTGATGTATCGTTCGTTTACTGGAAGTGTAAGAGGTAGAAGAGTTATTGCTTTATTTATCGTTACATTCCTACAGTTACATTTATCATCGTTTTAGAACACTAATGTTTTAGTTAAATTTTTTTAACAGAGCCTGTGAGTAATATGTAGATTATGAATTGTTCGTCTTCCTATATTTTTGTGATAATTAACTAACTGTGATAATTAAAGGAGTAGAAGCTGAACAGAGTAATTTGAGTGTTTGAGCGACGATCAGCTATTCGATCTGTTTTATCAACAAATTTTACAGTGGTTTGATAATATGTAGTTTGTCATAAAATCGAGGACGATGATCTTCGTACAGCTCTGCAAAATACTTTGCCACAAAAATCGTCGAAAAGTTGTTCCATCATTCACAGTCACAACTTCTCCGTCAATTTCTCATTTTTCATTAAATATTTCGGCAAAGTTTTCGAAACAGTTCGATTTAGTCTCGTTGATCCTTTGAGCGTTTGGATCTTGCAATCAGTAATAAAATAATCGGTTGACTTGTTAGAAGATCAAAGAGCACGAAACATCACGAACAGATATATTTAAAGATTCCATTTTTAATTTGTCACACACACTCCTCATGTAGTAATAAACTTTCATGTTAAATTTTTTGAGAGTTAAGAATCCTGTATCTAGGTATTTTCACCTACTCTTAATATTAATGTCAACACAAACAGAATAATTTGCTTGACTTGGTAGTTGAGAGCAAACGTGAACAACAGGTGAAGGAAAGAATCGCGTTCGTAACGATGTGAAAGTGCAGAAAAACCCGCAGTCTGTCTATTATTCTCGTGTCTTCTCTCATTTGTCTCTGTCCTCATTCTTTTTTGTCTCCACCCGTGGTCCGGGGCAGCCTTCTGAAACGTCTCGTTTCACAGATCGCGTCTGAGAATGGTCGGAGCCGACCTTTCTCGATCGATACTCCGCTCAAAGGCCCTCGAAATCGTCTTCGTTCGGCGTTACGATGCCGCGAGGGGCAGCTTACGATGTAATATTTACACGATGCATAGTCGCCCCTCCCCCGTCGTTTGCAAACTGTCCACGATCGCTGACGAAAACGTCGATTCGCTTTGAACGCTCACGATAATCGAGACAACCTCGTGAGCACGTCGTGATATCATCGTCCCATTGCAATCTTGCCGATTTCTCCTAACCTAAATAAGATCTTTGTTATTCGTTTCGACGGTCCTCATTTCGAGATTTGATCCGGCACGTTACTGGAGGTAATATTTGCGCGAGATTTGTTAGGTTTGATTCGCGGTTTGCTCGTAGAATGTGGAGTCGAACTGAATAGAATTATTTAGAATGTATTTATTTATGTTTGGAATTATATCGTAAATTTCCACTCTGGCTTTCCACCTGTTTCAATTTTCCTCTGTGTGTCTGTGTGTGTGTGTGTGTTTTAACATAACCGAAGAAGATCGGGAGGACTTCCGGAACAAAACGAAAAGGAAGAGAGAGTGCAGCGAAATAGCGAAATGGCGAGAATTGGGAAAACCCATTGAACTAGAAATTTACACAAACTAGAATTAGAGATATATCATCTGTTATTTGGAATGAACGAATAATTATTTAGAATTGTATATTGTGGAATTAAATCATTATTCGGAATTAATAAAACAAGAATTTGGGCGATTTAATTTGTTGGAAGATCAGGTTACCTCGAGTGTGTAAAATTGGTGACATTCGCTTTTCTTCCTTTCTTTTCTCTTTCACGTAACAATGAAATTGAAGGTTCGGAGCAAAGAGTCGAAGAATATTCGTCTATTTTTATTTTTCTATTTTTACAAAATGGCTGGATTGGAATTGCCTGCACGCAGAAACATTCTAATATTTCTTCCTCGCAGTTTGCGCCAAAGAAAAAGATTAATGATTTTTAGTTTATCGGGGAAATACATAGGATTTGTAATTATTGTTTGATTGTAATTACTATTTAATACGATTGCAATTGTTGTAATTATTGTTCAATACGATAGTAATTATTCTAATTATTATTCCATCTCTCTATCTATACTTAATTCTTGTTCGATAATCTTCACAAAAATTTCAGAATGGAGAGAAACACTTGTAATTGTCTGTGCAGGCTCAACCTGTTTAATCACACGTCACACAGCGTTACTGTCACAATATTAATCGATATTAAACGAAAACGATGATTCAAATAAAACGCTCCCCATTGTCAAGAACGAGGAGATCCTCTCGAAAATTTCCAAGGAAAGATCAATTCTCCAGACATTCTCCGGATACTCGCTTACATATTCCGTTAACCTCTCTGTCAAAATAAAGACGGCGGCCATTTCAAGCCTCGGCAAGCACCTTGTCGCGTTGGAAACGTTTCAAAGGTTCCGCTGTGAAGAGAGAGCACGTCTTCCGGAGAAGTCTTCGATCGACGAGCGCCGCGCGTGCACGATTTCTCAACGTTTTCGATTTTTCGGAACGCGAATCTCGTTTTTTTCTTCTCCCTTCGCCACGAAACGCGCGATTCTCGTACGCCGTCTCTCGTTCGAATGGCTGTCTGGCCTTCCGCGGCATCAGCACACGTCCGCCTACGTATCACACGAGTGTTGACATCCTCGTTGTCGACGCCTTTATATGGGCAGAGCATCGCGACGACGCGTACGTGCCTCGTTCCCGGGAACCAGTGGATTCCTTCTTTTGGCTGACTCTCGGAGCACGCCTCGTTTCCTTCGCTTCCGTTCTACCTGTTCCGCCGTGCGGTTCCTCCTCGGGATTCCACGGGGGGCTGAACGGTGTCGGAAGAGCTCGATGGTGAGCAGGTTGCGGAGGATCTTGCACGATTGTCGAAGGTAAAAATGACTTGGTCTTGTATTCTTTTTTTCTTTTATCGTGTCGTCTTATCGCGGCGACGAGCAGATGGGAAAAATGAAGTTTGACGATTTTAGGAGAAGATTTCATTTTGTGCTTTCTTGTGTTTATTTTTCTTTTTTTTTCTTTTTTCTTTATTGATGAAAGAAGATTAGAAAAACCGAGGTTGAAAAGACAGAGAGATTGGAAAGAATTGAAAGAGTTGCTAGAGATGTAAAGAGCGTTCGATTTTTATATATTTTCTGCTTTATCGTTGATAATCTGGAACGATGGAGTGAATAGTATGCGAGTCACAGTTAACGAGCACTGTAAGAGGTAGAGGCATTGATGCATTTATGGAACAGGTGTGGGAATTTCTAAAGGATAAAGAGGAGGAGAGAATCACAAGGTTGAGTTGGAAGTGGGGTCTATTTATAGAATATCATCGTTGAATATATTATTATGACAGTAAAACTATGTGCATTATTCGAATCGAAAGAGATCAAGTAAGAGAGAAATCGAATAAAATCTTTGAGAAATGATTATTTGAATAAAGTATCGTCTTATTTTGACTTTTCCTAACACTCATATTTAACATTCTACGTTGTACACCGTCTTACGTTACATATAATAATTGTTCGTCTAAACATAATAACTTGACTTTGCATCGTTTGATACGTTTGTACTGAACGAACAAATTCTCGTTTGTCTTCTACTTCGACAAAAATATCGTACTCGTGCACGCAAACGATACATCAACATTATTGTCATACTTTTGCAGTACGATCCAGCTTAACACCACCTCAGTCTCTTGTGTTACACAGCGCTATTTTCGGAACTTCTTGGAGACGGTGAAACTGTAAAGTCTCGGATAAATATCACTTTCGAAACTCCCTGTGAACCCCACGGCGAAAATATTCGATCCGCTAGATCTTTTCTCTTAAGCCTCGCTTAAAAACTCTCGATTACTGCTCTCTCCGCAACGACACGATTCTCCTAGAACTTCCAACCAACCGACCAAGCCAACGATATCCGTCTAACTGCTGCAACTGCCTTTCCAACGTTCTCGAACGTCTCGAAACGCACGTTGTTAACCAACGACAAGAACACACGCAAACACACGCGCACCAGGCATAAGAATATTCTCGAGAGTGTGTCGTGAGGAGGTATCAGATCCTCCCGAGACATTTCCGAGTCGTGCAAATATCCGGACACAAATTTCTTGATCTCGTTTCGACGCTGACGTTTCAATTCCAGTGACGTGGATCGCCGATACCGATCATGTTCACGGAATTGTACGGACCGCGAGACAACTATCGATAAAACGGAGTGTCGCGCTCTGTACGCGTTACGATGGTATATCCGGCGAGAGAAGTGATTTCCACAGGAGCATCGTGGAGATATCGCTTTATAAAAATGATACACGGCCGTAATGTAGTCAGACAGATGATGTAGAGGCAGCTGATTCGCAGCCGGAAGCCCTGCTGGTCCTCGAGCACAAATGCCAGGTGTTCCGGTGAAGTTGTTCGTATAACGGTAATCCGTCGGTTTACGTCGGGTCTACGAATTAATCGGGATCCGAATTAAGAGAGTAACTAACGTTATTTACTGGCGAATAAATTGGAGAAAAGTTTGGGATTACGATCCTGCGAATTTTTATTTAATTAATGGGAGATAAGGAGGGGATAAATAGGTTCGCCACGACGAGATTAAGCAGCCTCGATTTTAGGGCAAGTAATAGTATCTTGCAGTACAATAACTTATGTGCAATAAAAATAGTACAGTATAATATAAACATTTGTACATATCGATATTGTATAAATATGAATATTTGTACAATGTTCGTACAATCGTCTTTTTATTCATTTTAATTTACGAGGCTTTATAACACTGACGCAACTTTTAAACGATTCGTAGTTCGCGAAACGACAAATGGATTTATTCATTTATCAAAGGGACCCGGATTCACGAGGATCGTGAGGATACATTCCATTTTCAATAATTGGTAAGTTGGAAGAGAAATGTTGAAAAAAGAAAATGGTGAAGAGCTCGCGGCCAATTTACGGAACGATCTGCAATGTTTATCTCGCAGAGAATAAAAGGACTCTCTTCTCCTCTACGAAGACACGTCGCCCATTCTCGAGAATTTCTTAATTGAGAGAAAGACACGTAGGAGAGCACGCGCAAGAAAAGTCGCCAAGAAAACGCGGATATTCGAGAATCATGAGCAGAGTAGTTCTCGAAGGTACGACAAAAGATTTTCCGCCAGCTTTATCATCGTTCGAGCCTCTTACTGATATTTCTCTCTTCCCCCCTCTCTCTCTCTCTCTCTCTTCCTTTTCTCTTTTTCTTCTTCTTCGCTTTCTCGGCGGAATTTCATTCCCGTGACTGGAAAGACGCGAAGGATTAACTTGTCTTCGGTTCCTCCGGATTCTAAAGACGCCGTCGCGTTCCTCGTGATATCACCGTGAGATTCTTTCTTTCTTTTTTTTTTTCTTTTTTTTAGAACGGCATGATTCTTTCGATTTTTGCCTCGTGGTTGTGTTTTACTCGAGGGTTCTTTTTATTCCAGTTGGCACCGTGAAGTATAGTGTGAGGCGAGTGACTTCGGATAAGGATGGAAGTCAATGATGAATTTCTTTTTTTTCTATGAAAATCAAGCTCGAAGTTTAGGGTACACGCGAACTGTTTAGTTCATTAAATTGATTTTACTTAATGAGTCAGATATAAATTGGAATGTATAAATGAATAAATTTAATTGGTTTTTGATTGGACAGTGTAACGGGTAATGGAAGATTGTTTTTGATAATGTAGGTAAGTTGAATTGTGAATAATATGAAGTTTTTATCATGTTAATTATCGACAGAGATATCCGATGTGTTATTCATTATTTCAATCCATTTATTTATTCTTGTTTGAACTTCGTGCAAATAACACGTTTAAGTTTCTTCTTTTGTATTACGATTTAGACACGTTAGCATTAATTATATTAACAAGATAACAATATAATAGAAAAAATCAGCACACGGATGTTCTTTCAGAATTTCGATCGAATTTCTGAAACTTCGAGGATTAATTTTGTTGTACAAGCGTTGATCTTTGATCTTCGATTTTGGACACACTAATGTATCAATAAATTATTTAGAAGTTGTCGAATCTTTCCAAACGAGTCCAGTGAAAAATACTTTTTTTTATTTGAAACAGAAAGATACGATCGATACTCGCGACTGTCCACATTTTAAATTAACAAGACTTCCAATTTAATTCAACTTGTCAATATCTTTCCAATCGTACATCGAATTGTCGACAGTATTTCAACATAAAAATATTTATCCACGACGATTTGTCAACTGTCGTGTCTCAAATTTGCACATTTAACCCCAATATCAATGCATTTGGATATTTTACCACGCGAAACTTTAGACGCTGCAAAGATTGGAATATCTTTTTACATTTCAAGCGCGTTTCTCGAGGCGAAACTGCCGTCGAAGGATTAAACAAATCGCTCGTCGTTGAATTACAATTCGAATCTCCTCGTCCGAGCATCGAAAGCTGCCTTTATAGGCTGGCCGTTTCGAATCAATTGTTCATTCGTCACGGTCCCATTTGAATGTAAACGAATCTCTTCGATTCCCGGTTTTTTTCTATTTTCGTTTCGCGTGTATATTTCTTTCTTTCTTTTTCTGTTTGTTTTATTTTTACACGGATCGATGGATCGAGAGCGGCGACGAGATATGTCGCGTCGCGGCTGATCTAGCATCGCGTGATTCCGCATTTGCATGGGATCACGGAATTAATAATAATACTTTACCGAACGCACACGGACGGGAGGCATCATCTGTTTTCCATGCATTATGCATGTCCCCTCTCGAAACACTTTTGCCCAACGCTGTTTCCGGTGAATTCGCTTTCGCGAAATATCTGTCCGTACAATGGAGTAGCAATTAAAAGGGAGATTTTCCTTCTTCAATAATTGCATCTGAATTTTTTCAATCAAGGAGTTGAAGGAGAATTTCTTCCTTCTATTTTTATCTCTTCGGTTGCTTTTCTCTCTCTCTCTCTCTCTCTCTCTCTTTTTTAATTCCTCGTCAGCAATTTAATTTCTATCTTTTATTCTGATTTTGATGGAAGATGAAGTTCATCCGAGATTGAGAACGATATTGCGAAACATTTGTTTATGCGATAGGCCGGAAATGCATCTGAATTATTTTAATCATCAGGGAGTCGAGTGGATGTTTCGTTTCTTCGTTTCGAATGTTTTCGAAAGATCAAATTTATCATGTTGCGTAGATTCGGGATTGAAACGCCAGCATTTAATGATGGAAACAACCGATTTTTTGAAACTCACGTAATTTGAGGGAGAAAATTTATTACGAGCGAGGAAAAATCAATAGGAATGCCGATCCGTATTTCCAAGGTATAAAATATTCTTGGAAATTTGTTTTAATGATACTCGAAACGATGATTTCGCTCTGATAATTTTCTGGATAAACAAATAATTAGTCGGGAGAAATACAGTGTTTATTCGTATTTCATACAGGTTAATAAAAACGTAGGAAATAACGTAGAATTTTGCACGTTACAATTTCTCTACGAAATAATAATTCCGCGACAGTGTCTCGAAACGAACAAAGAAGAAAGGAATTTATTCATATCTCTCAGTTTGACAACAAAGAAAACAAAGTGACCCAGTTCTAAGCGATTTTTCTTTTTATTTTTCTTTTTATTCGCATCTCTCGATTTTAAGGAGTTATCAAAGTTATTATTCTATACGATTCTATACAGTTACAGACAATTTTTATTTATTAAACAAAATCGTACAAAACAATTGTTTCTCGGAAATTTTTCTTTCAAGCGTTCGATGAATAGTTATTTATACGTTTCCTTATATTTTAATTCGCAGTTGATTCGTACATGGAATAACAATTTTTCGACAAATTTCCCCCTCGATGTAAATCATTTCACGATAAAAATTCTCTCATAATTCTCCTTTTGAATGATTTCGCCATAAGAAACGTAATAATAATTTTCTGGTCATTTTTCCCCCTAAAATAATGATGCAGCTCAAACAATTGTTTAATACTTCTTCATGCCTCGAATTAATCAATTTCTACATGAAGTAATTCTCCTATTTATTCGTTCGTTGTTTCCTTTATTACTTAATTATTATTCCCAATAAAACACCTGCAATTAATATTCACCTAAAATGTCCAAAATGAAGTACTTGGAATATCTGAAAACTCGAAATAAAATATTTTCAAAATTTCGATTTGTCCAGTATGAAATACCTCCCAGACACGTAAAATCAACGTTCAGATATACAAAAAAAAAAAAAAAAAGAAAAAAAAAAAACTGCATGAAAACTTTGATATTCACTTAAGACTCGTAGTCGCGTTCTCTTCGAGATCGTGCTCGTCAGAAAAATAATCAGCCAAAATGTACTGCCACAATTTAAAAAGTATCTAAAATACAGCAAGGTACACTTGGCGTTTCCGATGTTTTTGACGAAACGGTTCCACACGGGGGTAATCCGATAGAACGCTTCGCGACCGACGCGCAACTGCACCCTCGACGCACGCCCGGGCGGATCTAGAGCCGTATGATCGATTCGAAACAGTCATCGAGATGAAAGATTCTCCTATGGAAAATACTGTGCGCAACGTAACGTATTTCGAGTGAAACAGATAAATCTCGGTTTCCACTCGGTGGAACTATGAAACGTAGACTCGACGTTCACTGGGAAATCCTCCTTCTTTCACGGGTATTTTAATTAAGCCCCGATGCGGGCACTTCGTTATATTCTAGCAGACGTTTCTGTTTGACAAAATCGCACGTTACGGACGTTCAAACGGAAGGCAATCCAATTATTCTTGAAGAATATCGCGTCTGCCTAGCTATTTATTTTAGCTACCTAGCTGTTTTTTAAGCTTATTTCGTACTTGACAAATTTTTTCTTTACCTCACATGGTACAATATATGGTATCGTTTTAACGAGTTAGAGAAAATTTGTTACGTACAACTGTTTGTTGTGTAACAACTATTTTATCTGAGATGTTGAGACGATATTACGTTCGTACAATTTTTGCGGATTATTTCACGAAGGTCCTTAATGAGCAAAATGGGCTTGGCAGCCGTTCTTTATCAGCTCGAGGGAACACACTGTCGCGAGCTTAATCGTTGGTAGAACACGCACGGGTACACGGAACATTTTTAACGTGTCTCTGTGTGTCGGTAAATACGAGCCAAATCCCCACCGCCCCCTTCCCGTTGCTCCGAGGACGAGCCGTGCAAATTACGAGCACCCTGTTTGCGCAATGAAAAAAGAAAAAAAAAAGGAAAGAAGGTAGAGAGAGAGAAAAAAAAATGGAACGAAAGGAAAGAGGAGGCATAGGAAGCATAGTGATCTTTTGCTAGTCCCTCGCGTTTCGTACCAAGCGCTAAAGGGGCTACTTTGTATTGCGCTCGCTCGCTTCTTTCGAGACAAATGGCTCTTCCCCTTGTTTTCATTAATTTCCTTCCCCCCCCCTCTCCGTCTTTTTTCATCCTTCTTCTGTCTCTCTCCTTTCGCGAAAGTCTCCACGAGTTTTAAGAGAAATAGAAGAAAGTCTCGTAATTATTTTTCCATCCCCTGCTTGCACAGTTTCGATTATTATTATCCTACGAATTGCGAAAATTTTGCGAAGGTTCAATTTCAAATTGGTGAATGTTTGGAAGAGAGGTCCGTTTGTAAAATTTTGATAAATTTCCTCTGTGTTGGAAATTTCAGATGTACAGTCGAATTGAATAGATTTCGTGATCCATATCTGGTACACCGTTTGATGTGTTTAATTATTATTACTGTATTGTTTATTATTTGATTATCTGATAAATTAATTTTCACGCGTATGCGTCTTGTGCATCGCACCTCTTAAGGAGATTATTTAGGCCTCTTCAACCCTACTTAATTTTCTTACAATTATTTATATCGTGCGTTTATAGAATTAATATTTAATATTAATAATTATTCAGGTCACGTGTCATTTTATAGAATTTTTGTCGTTGCTTGAAAATTTAGCTATTGCTATTGCAGCAATAAATTGCGAGCGTACATTGAACGTAAACTGTAACAATTAAACCAGAAGTCGAAAGTTCGCGTAAAGATTAGAGTAACGTTGCAACGGACAATAATAATAATTTCATCGCGTGTCGACACAGTCTTTATCGTTACTTGCAAATACATGCAAATTACAAAATTAAATTTAACGCGAACTTCAAAAATTGCAAGTTCAAAGTAGCGAAGATCAAAATAAATCAGCCGCGACAAATAACAATAACTTTAAACTAATGCTGATAGAATCTTTATCGTTACTCGAAAATTCATGTAATCCTCTGTTTAAATGATAGAAATGAATTGCAAATGGAAATTTGACGGAGGCTCCGGCAGGCTTAACTGAAAAAATTGAAAGCTCAAGTTCACGCTTTCAACTTAAAGAAATATATCCACGCGAGGATTGATTCCTCTCTCGCAATTTATGCGAGGCCAACTTCAACTCATACTCAAGCTCGAGTGTCTCTCGGAAGAAGAGAAAGAGAGAAGAAAGAGGCGCGAGTCGTGAGGAACACGAACACGGTTCACGCCGATCTGGTACACCCGGTGTACTCGATCGACCTCTTAATTGCCGCCTAAATTATCCTCCATTAGCAAAATCAGGAGTATTGCATGCGGGCCGCACGCCTACGCGGCTGCTCCATTATCGAAATCAAATCTACCCAAGCTATGCTACTCCATTAATAAATGATTCCAACCGGGAATAGATCGAAACGAGTGCTCCTCCTTTCCGCCGGCGTGGAATTGATCGGCCGACTAATTGGAATTCGACGAAGGATCGCGGTTACGTCGACGATCGGCTGAACGTTGCCGATGTTCAGCCTTCTAACGATTCAATGTTCATTTTCTTACTATCTTGTGAAATTTAACACGTACCTACTTTAGTTAACACTCGATGGCTGGCCATTTCTACAAATGAGTTTCCATTTCTGTAAGGAGTTTAGAATAATTTTACTTCTATAACTATAACGAGATGAATATCATTAGCAATGAATTTCAAACAATACGAACGACACAGATAATATTATGAAACGAAAGTGGGCTTTCTTTTTTTTTTTTTTTAATTTTCATTATTTAAAGTCGTATTAATTGTGTGTGGGTTACTTGGAACTAAATCTTGCAATTTATTTTATAAAGGTTAGACTGTCTCAGAAAGTGTATTAGTTTTAGGACCGATTCTTTATCCTTTAGGTTGTCATTCAGGGAAGGGCTTATGTTGAATTGTCTATTTTCTGCACTGGACAATATGTTCCACCGTCAATTGAAGAAAAGTACGCTTTCGTTTTGTATTTTAGATTAGAAATTTATTTATTACATATGTTACTTAATTGTAACGTTTCTTGTAGTTTTGTAACATACCTTATAAAAATTATAAAACTACGAAAATGTCTCTAAAATTTTTGCCAGGGATTGTATTTAAATTAACACGTTTCCTACTTCAGCTACACGTACAGCTGCTTGAAATAGGAACAAATAGTAAATTTTGAAGTATATTTTATACATTGAAAATAGTATATTACGTATTTCATATTTTCTATGCATGTCGTTTTAATGTTTATAGACGATAGCGTGTCCCTGTGTGTACTTTTTCGTATTTTCTTCGCGAATTGCACCTCAGAAATCGCAAGTAGGAAAGGAAAAAAACAATGTTCCGCGTTCAAAGTTGATGGAATCGTAAGAAAATTTCCGTTTCAGGAGAAAATATACCTACTTTATGCCTTCGTTTTACGCGAACGTTAATATCATTGACCAAGGAAGGAGTGTCCGGCAACGTGTAAACAGTTGGAGGAATGAAGAAGGGATGGCAGAAGGGTGAATCGCAAAACGCGTAGTAGGTATTAAAGAGAATAAAACGGAATAAGAGACACTCTGGCCAGGCCTATTTTCCGTCCTCTTCTCTTACTTTACAGTCTCGCCTCTTTCTCTCGATCTCTCACCTTCCTGTCTGCAGCTTTTTCAGCACTTTCACGCCTCCCTTGTCTCTTCCTCGTCGATGTTTCTCATTCTGTCTGTTCGAATTCCCTTTCATCATCGCGCGTGAATTTCTTCCTCGAATCCTTTCGCGAGAGCAGTTGGAAAAGTAAATCGTAACTCGTTAGGGTTGAGTCGGTACGGAATGATCGATAATTCGTTGCTGTGTCATTAAGAAGTCGAAAAGATATCGTTGGTAGCTGTTGTTACTGCTGATGAAATTGTCAGAATTGTTACACCTTGAATTATTTCTCCGTTCGTTACTTTGTCAGTGTATAGTAAATATCCTCGTTATTTTGTATAATATTCAAAATTGTCCGAAGAATGCTTCTGACAAATATTGCAGTCGTGTAATCCATCTTCCTCATTGACTCGAGCAAGTACACAAGTACAAATTTGTCCAACAACAAATGTGAATATTATCAAGCGTGTGCCTTTCATTTGAGGCCACGCTAACAAAATTTTCCAAAAGAACAAAAAAAAAAAAATAGAAATCATCGCCTGATAATTCCAAATTTCAAATGGACGTGATACGGAGCAACATCGCTTTCCGAGAACATGAAACATTCATTTCTTGAACAGAAACGCAACATCGCTTTCCGAGAAGCACCAGCCTCGTAATTCGTTGGAATGCACACGATCGTCTTGGCGATTAACCGGGGAGCTTGAGCTTATCGCGGGCCAAAGTGATTTCCGGTTACTTGCCGGCCCACCTGTGTGTAGCTCGGAGATGCCTGTTCACCTTGCTGAACCTAATCCCCTTATCTCGAAGATAAACAGATTTGGAAGCCCGTTAGATACTTGGCCCATGTAATGGTAACCGGTGGTTAGTTATACGAACAATTCTAATGCCTGCAACCCCTATGCCCCCGTTTTGATCGATCGACCTGTCCGGTGAACTTGATAAACTCGGCCGACTCTGATCCCCGCTGTTGTTCTTGTCTAATAGCCGCTCCAGAACCGATTAATCGCCAGTTTCTAGATAACGATCGTACCGATGGATTTTATTGCGTGTTTAATCGCGATTTGGGAAACGGGGGGAACGATTTTCGAACGAAAGGGAGGATCGATGATTTGGACGTTTTCCAGAGTTTTTTTTTCCCAAGAGAGAGAGAGAGAGAGAGAGAGAGAGAGAGAGGTTGGGAACATTCAGAGAGGAGGATTTTGAAATTTCGACAAGTACGGAAATTCGGAAATTTGGCAATTAGCTGAATTCGACCAGTTTGCGATCTTCGAGATTTAGGAAATTGGAAACTCAAATATTTGGGACTTCAGAAATTCATGAATTTTTGGAATCTAGGAATTTGGAAATTAGCCAGTTTAGAACTCGGACATCCGGAACTTTCGAAATTCGCGATCTTGGGAAATTAGAAATTTTGATCTTTGGGATTTTAGAAGTTTGTAAGGAATTTGGGAAATAGGTGATTTAAAAATTTAGAGATTTGGTAACTTTGTGACTTGGGAAATTAGAAATTTAGGAATATGTGAAACCAGAAATTTCTGAGTTTGAGAATTTCGAAATACAGCAACATAGGAAGAAACGTAATTTCAAAGTATAAGAAATTTATTTAAGAATTTGAGAATTTGGGATTTCGGGAATTTTGGGTCTTTGGAAATTCAAGAAATTTAAATTTCTTCGCTGGTGAAAGTCCCTCTACATTTTCGTGGCGATTATTACAAATAATCCCTTTCAATTTCGGAAATGTCTTTTTGCGTCAATTGTGCGTGGTTGTTGCCGGAGCAACTAGTCGATTCAAAGAAAAATACACGGGACATCACGTGGGGAAGATAACGCGACATTCGATTAGACTCTAGTGTTTGTCAAACAAAGGTATCGTGGTTAACTAATAAATGAAAGAGTCGCCTGTGTAACTAAAAACGTAAAAAAATTCTAACGCAACAGCGTCTTTCGATAAACTTTATCCCCTGTCTTTCTCGTAACTCTGAAATATGGGGAAATAATTCTTGCCACCTTACAAAAGAATCCCAAATTCTCAAAGTTACCACGAAATTTTAAATTTTTAGATTTTAATTCTCAAAGAAATTTATTCGAAAGGAGCTTTGGAAACTAAAAATTTCTTTTTGAAACGGGGAAAGGGGGGGGAAGGGAAATTTTGAGAAAATATCAAGCGCGATCACCGAATTATTTTTGAAATATCAGACACATATGTATCAAGTAAGAAATGTCTCGATAAATTTTCGACTCTTGGATCTACGAGTATTCCATCGCGTATGTTTGTTTCATCGTTTGCTTTTCGTGATAAAACGCACCGTGATATCGGTCACTTTATCAGGCAGTAGAGCGAGCACTTTGGTTAAAAGGATGCATTTAGAATTTTCATCACTTTAATAATCGACGAGATGAGTAGCTATTTTTTCTTTTCTTTTTTCCGTTGTTTCGTAGATAATATCCACCGTGCTTATCAAAGGAGTTTAATCACGGTAGTGGTGACAAGGTTATGAAAAAGAAATGAAAAAAAAAAAAAAATGAAAAAAGAATGAAACCTGAAACCAGAGGAAAGTGAAACTTTAAATTCTACAATTAAATACTTCGCTCTGTATCCGAGGCTAACGCGTCAACGAGAGACAGGAAACAAGAAACAATCCGTGACAGTTGCAAACGTTTTCTGTCGCGTGACAAGGTATCGGGTTTCAACTCCCAAGTCGCGCCGTATCGCCGGAAGTCTCTGCGAGAGACCGGGCGAAACTCGCGTAACCCGGCGGAAATTCCCAGCGGCCGGTTCACCGGTCGCTGAAGTGGCGGCCATTACGAGGCTCCGGGGACTATCACGTCCCGATTATTCGATAAAGTTGGCCGAGCTACACGCCGAGCGAAGCCGGGCGAAGCGGTTCAACGTTGCAAAGACAAGTGTCAATATTGGCCGATTGGTAAACACGGACGATGATCAGGGATCAATCGTGCTATTGTGTCGTTTTCATCGATCACCGTCCGGTGATGATAGCCGAGCCGTCGTTTTGGTTAGTTTGGTCAAGGTAATCGTTAGTTTAACGTCAAACATTATTTTTATTGAAACAGCGAAACGATGCGGTCTCGTTTGAAGTAGGATTTAATAAATTTAACGGTAGTATTAGTGGAGATTGATTTGATTTCGTTTGACTAAGCGTCGAAGTTGACACTTCACTTGCAGTTCTTTTCGATTAATTTACACTGTCTGTTTATTTTCATATATTCTGTTTTCTTTATTAAATACTGATTTTTAATATTGATCGACGCAAGGAAACTCGAGGGATTTGTTTAATATTTTATTGCCATTAAAGACAGAATTAAAGTATTATATATATTTGTTATGCTGTACAATTTTGTCGTGCAAATTTTATTTCTAAGTAAATAGATCGCCTGAAGATGATCTGTTTAGTGCAGTTGACATCAACTCACAGGTGACAATTAATTTTTCTAAAATCAACGATTTGACGTTTATCGCGAAATTTTGTATACTAAAGTTCTTTAATTAGTTTTCACTTTCTCTCGATTAAAATTCCAGTTACTTTTCACTTTCGATGGTGCAACGATCCTCGAGAATGAACGTCAAAGTAAATCCGACGGTGTAGGAAATTGCAGAGCAAAAGCGCGCGATGAGAGAGCGGACGAATCATCGCGCGGATAGTTGGCCGAGGCGACACTTTTCAATTGCGCGTTATGGTGTGTTTCATTAAGGGGACAGACAGGCGCCTCGCCGTGAAAAACAAAGAGCTTGCACTTTTCCGAATTAGGCCATCGCGAATTATATCTCTTCGTGCCGATTAGGCTTCTGTGTAGTCAGAGTTACCTACAAACTCGCCCCTCGTTTCTTTTTCCCTTTGCGCTTTTTGGAATTTAGCAATTCGAGAGAACGTTGAGCTTTCGATACTTGGGAATTTGGGAATCAGGAAATTTGGAAATTTGCGAATTTTACGGAAATTTGAGGATTTGGGAATTTATGTATTCGGAAATATAGGAATTTAGGAATCTGGGAATTTAACGATTCGAGAATTTAGAAATAAACAAATTCGAGAATTTCGAAGTTTAGGAATCTAGCAATTCAGGAATCTAGAAATTTAGAAACTTAGGAATTTAGAAATCTATGAATGTGGTAACTTAAAAATCGTTTTTAACAACGAATTTAACAACGTAGGAATGTAGAAATCTAGAAATTCCAAAAATGCCGAAACGTAGGAATCTAGAAATCTATGAGTATACCAACTTGAAAGTTTCAATAATCTAAATTTAAAAAAAATTTAAAATCTGAAGAATTTGAAAATTTAATATATTTAGGGATCTAAAAATTCCAGAAATACAGAAACGTAAGAGTCTAGAAGCCTACGAATTTAGTATACTCAAAAATCTGAAAAATTTAAAGATTTGGGAAAATTAAAAGTTCAAGAGCTTAAAAGGACTTGAGACTCGAGAAATTGAGGAGTAGAAGAAAGGCTGAGAAATAACTTTTAGGGGTTGGGAGGGTGTATGAACGATGGCGGCAGGCGTTAAAAAAGTGGTGCGTGTAAATGAACATTTTTATTCCGAATCACGTTCCCGTTACCACGAGGAACAGTGGCAGGATCGTTTGTGATCACGTTTCTCTTACAACGCGAAGCAATTGCGGCGTTGTTGAATAATCCTGTCACGTGGGCAACCGGAACCTCTGGAAACCTGCACGCCACACGCATTATTATTTCTTTGTTACGTAAGTTGCCCACACTCTCGCCTTGCCATCGATTTAAGAGCTTTAAGTCGCGATAGGTGATTTTGTTAGTCTGAATTTAACAGTTCCCCGATTGTTGAACGATTTCTTCGAGACAGAAAAGAAAGAAAAATTTCGTGCCGCTTAAATTACAACGCGGCAGATTTTATAACACGATAGCAGATAGTTTTGGAAAATGAAATTCCTCTGAAAGTTATGCTTGTATTAACAAGGGAAAAAATTTTTCTCCGATTCCCCGAATGTCTGAGGATGTCGTCGCTTCGAATCTAATTCGTAAATAAAGCCTAAGTAACACGAATCTAAATAGATAGAACTTTTATGAAAATTCCCGAATTGATCGTTCCGACCTCTCTCGGTGTTTTCAGCGATAAAACTGCTGGGAAATTTACGAGCAGCGTTCCTTTTTTTTTATTTTTTTTTCTCCCGAACGATCCTCGTTTTCTTCGAGTTTATTTAACCCGAATTTCGACGGGGTCGGTTCCACGGCGAATGGGGAGGGGAATTTCGTTCAGGGATATTCTTCTTTGGGACACGATGGGTTGCCATGAATTCTGAATAACCAGAGCTCGATGCTGTCGAGAGAGTTGAAACAAAGCAACGCATCCGCGAGATGAATGTGGCGGTGGTAAAGCACAATCATTGGCGAGTTATGGTGTTCGACCCGATGCTCACCGTTCGTATTTCGTTCGTCGAAGAAATATGGATCGTTGCTCGTTTAGAAACGTCGAGTGATACTGTTTTCTCTTTTCTTCGAAAAAAATAAGTGAAAAAGAAACAGAAGAACGCGAATTCCAAAAAACACAAAACCTCGAAACGATGTCAATTATGATCGGAGTAGAATTTCGTTTATTCGTAAGTGAAAAATGTTGAAAGTTGCTAGTTATTTTTAAATTTTCATGAACATGGTAGCTAAGGAAAATGGAACATAAACAGAAATTTGTTTTCATTGTATCATAATAAATACTCCACTATAGGTATTCTATTTTTGCATCTTTGAATTTCCCACAAATGCACGAAAATCCAGTCTAATTATTAGTAAGATGAAATTTCCGAGTGACAATTTTAATAGTGACTTGGATGATACGAAATATAGAGCTAGACACATTATAGTTTATAAAATAGATATTTAGTCCTTTGTCTTGTGTTCCTCTTAAATCAACGATCTATAATTTTTACTACTTGGGCAATTAAATTTTTCAAATCAATTCAAAGAGAATAATACGAACAGATGTCCGAAAGGAACATATAAACGTCGAAGCAAAAAGTTTGGTTGAAACGAAGAAATTTGTACGACGTATTGTAAAAGAAATCACGATGTCGCGATTGTACGTCGCTGTACAAATCGCGAAGTTACGCTGACTAAACAGCCAGAAGCCTCGGGATGCTCGAAAACAGCGATTCGAAAAATTGAAATAACAGCGGACTACGAACTCGTGGCACGAATGGAGAAACATCAACACACCGGTTACGTTAGTACGTAAAGAGAGGAGAGGAGAGGTAAGAAAACCAGCGAGCAATTGAGAAGTGAATCAAGAAAGGGCAAACAGCTCTTTCCATGCGAACAAAGTCTGGCTCGGAACAGGGAGCGGAACCGAGGGAAAGCCTGGAGAAGGAAGATAAGGAAGACGATAAACACAAAGCACTAAACAGCAACTAGAAACGTGGAAAGAGAAGACTGGACGAAGAGAGAATAATAATGGAATGCACGAAATTCAGAATTTTTTCCTTTTTAATTTTTCGTCTTTTTCTCTCTGTCTCTCTCTTTTTTGTAAGAGTAAAGAAATAGAGAGAAAGCTGGCATCCGTTCGAAAGAACGCCGGGTCAACGTGAACCATGACATTTCCGAGCGAGAGACACCGGCTTATTTGTAGAACACGAAGTAGAAACACATCCGCAGGTAATTTCATATCGGCGACGCTGTTTCGTCGTACGGAAATAAATACTAATGTCTCCTCGTGTGTATTATAACGAGAATGGGCTGAGGCAACGGATATGGGAATGACGGGCATGGCAAAGAGGGACAGGGGTGTTCGAGCGTGAATTATGAGGAAAATCACGGAAAACAGGACGCGCATACCTAGCATACGAGCTGTCTCTACTTTCTCCGGCACGCAACTTTGCCATTCTAAATTGCTGCGAATGAAAATGAAAGGGGAAAAGAATGTCACGTGAACATGTGCCCAACAATTCTTCGTTATGTTATTCTAATGTAAATAAATATAAATATAAATTGAATTCGCAACGATTGAATCGAAGTTCAAACAAAGGAAATACGCCGCAACTCGAAATTCGTCAACTTGTATAATTTTCGCGGTTAACCGAAATTCAGCAGGCAATTTCTAATTTCTTTTTCCACTTCGTGCAGCTTTAAAAGGCATTAAAGTTGATATAATATCACCGCTCGTGGTCGCCAATGCCCGTAAATTTCATCGGTCAGGACTGTTTCATCCCGCAAACGGGGAAAGTATCGGTAAAAGGAAGATCTATAAACTTCCCTTAGAACTCTGGGGAAGTCGCAAACTTCTAAATATACTTAGAGTGTCGCGCAATAAGAAACGCTTGAACTTCTACTTCTAGTTCGTGTTATCAGCCCGGGAAATGGCAATTGCTCGCAAACACAGCAGCTTATATACCTTCGAACCTAATCTACAATGAAAGAATTCACACTTTCAATCGTGTGTTGCGCGATTATCAAAGTTATTTTAATGGAATCAGATGTTGAATGACAGTTGATCTTTGGAAATTTGTTTCCAATACTAAACACTCTAACAAATTGATAACGCTTTCGTTGCGTTACGCTGCTTTTGAATTGCGTAGATTTTAATAGATGCATTTTTGCATCGTGAAATTTCTCGCAAGTGCAAAAATATCCGCAACATGGTTATCAGACATTTAATTTTAATGAATCAACATGAAGGAATAATTTTAGTCTGCAATTCGTTTTGCAAAAATATGCAAATAATATTTTATTTGATTATATCGTTTACCTTGTAATTTCAGCTTTTTACCAGGTAGAGATTTATAATTAATGTCTTCGAATAATCCCACACGTTGTTAGCTTCCATGAAACTGAATAAATAACGTACCTTTTATATTTACAATCACATCAATATTTGTGTAAAAAGTAACTTTCACAATAATTATTCTAAAAAAAAATCCTACCAAACTCCAACATCGACATTCGTTAAACGACTTTCAGTTGAATCAATACATTATCCCAATAGAATTCAACTCCCCTGACAAAGCTATTAAATTATTAAATCTTATTTTCTAAAAAGCGAATAAATAACACTTCGCAATGAAAATTTTCCGAATGAATATTGCTCTCCTTCTCGGTCGAACAGATCTTTATAATGATCACTCTAAAAGATCCAAACGCAAAGTTCTCGATTCCAACTAGTCGAAATAGTTCATCACCAAACAACTCCGCAGTTGAATCAATATACATACATATTATCTCAGTATAATTTGGCACCCTAATGAATCTATAGACATAAATAGCAGAGAATTCTCACTAATGCACAGTATTTTCACCAAAAGACATCGCTGTCTTCTCCGCTTTGTGACTAGATTCTTAACACTCTCGCTGTTTAGTCCAAATCAGTCAGAAACAACAAACTCCAAATTCCAAAGTGCAAATATCATCTCCAAGCGATGCTATGGTTAAATCAACAGCGCGTTGTTAACCATCTACGGTGGAACGATCTCATCGTAGTCCCAACACGACTCGACTTGATTCCACGTCGCGATTCCAAGGCTGTCGTACTCCTGGACGCTACGTGGACACGTGTTTCGTGTACCACGCGCTGCTCTGGAGGGAACAGCACGGAGAGAAAGAGAGAGAGAGAGAGAGAAATGCGGAGAAACGAATTTATGATAGCGAGAAGTAAAGAGATTCTCCTACGCGTGCACACGTGCGGCACGCCCGTGGCTCTTCGGGGGCGAGTTTAATAAATTACGAGTCTCCGTTGAAAAAAGCGTGCATTAGCTCTCGCCCACGCGCGTATCTCGCCGTCGTCGCGACTTTGATGTGGCGCCGCAATTGTCCGGACCCATGAAATTAGAAAGAAAGTGGATTTCCCATGTTGTTACACGCACGTTTATAACCAGGGGTCGAAATTAACAGGATGCCTTTCTTTTTTTTTTTTTTTAAAGAAAAATTCTCCCTTCAAACTCTCACGGAACTCCTACAGGATGTTCAGGCTGTTTTCCCTCGTAAATGGCAGATGCTGAGATGGTGAGAAGTAATGTTAGGACAAAGCTGTAATGTAATAAGCATTTTTTCTAGTCTTTTGAGAATTTTAATCGTCTGAATGGAACGCTACTGTATCTTTCTTCTCTTTTTTTTTCTATATTACATGAAAGTTAATATGAAGACAAATTCAACGATATTCCTTCATACTACATAAAGTCACGAGCGAAGGAAATATGTAGCTGGGATAAAAATATATATCTGTTTTTCGTGGAACTTTTGCGGAACAAAGAAATGTTGCACTTAGAAACACATTTCCGAACAATGGTGTGGAACATGAGTTTGCTCCTCAATGTTCTTGGAACTGTCGAGACGAAATATTCAGTCATTGTGATTAATCCAAGACATTTGGAACGATTTCTCCAGTTTTATCGATTACTGCTTAATCTTCTTTTCTTGAGTTTCTGTTGATCGATCAGAGGAAACTGATAGTGACATAATTAACTGCAGAGACAGACAGAGAAACAGAAAGAGAGAGAGAGAGAGAGAGAGAGAGAGAGAGCGAGCAAGAAACAGATCCACGAGGCATTAGATACGAGAATAACGAGGCTAGCGTGAACACTAGGCAACGGGATCGATCGCGAGATCAGACTGGCAACAGACGAAACAGTAATTCTACAGAATTCACGAATTTCACGATCGACTAATTTCCCGTATAATTAACAGCGTGAGTTTCAACCTCGGCCGGCACATCACCGTTTATTTAGCCACGGAACCAGTTCGATTCTGTTCGCGACAGGAATTTATCAATCCCTTGGTGGAAAGCTGAGGATTTGTCGTTTCTGACGCGAATCAATTAGAAATTGGATATGGACGATAGGGTGCTTGGAAAATGATTTCTCTGAAACGAGAAAGATGTATTCTTTGAAATCGGGAATAAAATTCGTTTGCAAGATGCTTCGCTATCGAGGAAATCGAGTTCGAAAATTTATACGCGTATAACCGTAAGGCAATTTTGAACGAAACATGTTCAGAGTTGATTTTCTTGAAAACGACGCACACAAACGAACAAATTTTTGAGAAAATAAATATTTTTGAATAATGTAGAGTCATCACTCGGCAGGTTTACAGATTTTTTTGTTGTAAGTATTGTATAAAGTATTATCTCATTTTTCCAGCTTGAAAACGAATGTATGTCCTAGAATTTTTATTATATTATATATTTATATTAATATGTATGATTATCTTTAGAAAATTTTTGTTATTGGCGTCGTTCGTAACACAGTAATTTGTATTCGCCAATTAAATATTAATAAATACATGTGTGCAGTTAATTATTTAAATATTAATTGTTAAATATCGATAAATATTGATATAAGCAGTTAACGATGGTTATAAACATATATAAATTACTGTGTTGTAAATGATAAATAACAATTTAAAGATACGGCAATAAATTTTCACAAATTCAGCAATACGAACTATTTATTATTAATTTATATGATAATTAGTGTAATTATTTATACTGTTGATGTTATTAATTTATTAATAATGATATCGATCATAATTATTTAAATTACAGGCATTATTAAATTTATGTAAATTTATTGGCGTCAAGTTTATCTTCAGAAAATTTTGTTATTGGTATCATTTGCAGCAGGTTACGTGATATCCAATTATATCGAAATTGCTATTAACAGCGTCAATATTAATAATCAAATAACCACCAACTCTCTCCACTACCCATAGTGTTAATATCAATTTAACATTCAAGTCTAAAATTACCCGAGGAATCTTTATAAATTCAATAATCGTTCATAATTTTGCGTAAATTTATAATTTCACATAATAATCATTTATGATTGTTCGTAAGTAATAATTTTTATGAATTTTATTCGACTTGTTTTTTTTAATTGTTAGATCCTCCTACCATCCTTAAATTTTCAAAATCCGAAAATTTGTAATCCGAATTATCTGAACTTAAATTTGAAACCAGCAAGCGATTCTCACAAATCCTGTCGTCTGTCCTCTTATATTTTTAATTATCAAAATTAAATTATAATTCAATTGAATTTAAACATTTGAATTTAAAGCCAACGGAGAATCCTCGCAAATTCAATTATCTCTTTTTATCCGAGTCTTCACTTTTCAATTATCAAGTCGTCAACATCCTCCAGTCCTTTGTTAACAACAATATCAATTCAAAATTTACTTTCAAACTTCAACTTTAAATCCTCCAGTCCATTTAGTAATAACAATGTCAGTTCAAAATCTCCAAATATCCCTAAAAAAAAAAACTATCCAGAATTTCGAAAGGAACACTCCAACTTTAAATCCAACAAAGAATTCCCATAAATCCGATAGCGTTTGTTTTATTCGATTCTTCGTTCTTATTCTACTCTTACTCTACTCTTTCGAAGATTCTTTGTACTTGCAACGGCGTGAAATTGATCTTCATAATTTGAGATTCTCTCCTTTTAAGATAACTATGTCACCGACGCACGCGAACGCGATCTCAAAACGTGGACGGAATGGCTGAAAATGCTGCGGAACTACCGTTCGCTGGTTTCTAATTTACGAGACTGCCGAGACGAGGATCCAGGCGAAAGGGTTTACAGAACGTGTCTTTTGATCTGCCCTGTCTTTCGGTCCCCGTTTACCCCGGCTCCCCGTCTATTTCCTCTCTAATTTCCGTTTCCTTGTTTGTCGTTCTCCGATGACGTTCGATAAATATTTTACATGTTGTCGATACCGACACGAGCGCCGATTGCCTCGCAGACTGTGTTGTCGCTCTTCGAGCGTCTCCAAATGAGCACATGTTCCTCCAAGCATTCCAATTCTCCAATTCTTCGTGTTCGTACGAATATTCGAGCTTTCGAATTCCATTCGATTTTATTTTTACGCGTACAGAATTTGGTTTCGTGATTCTTCCTTTTTATTTCCTCCTTTTTCTTTTTTCATTTTTGAACGTGATTTAGGTGATTGCTGGAAATTTAGGAGTCGAAGAATTTAATAGAAAGGTCGAAGTTGAAGATCTCAGGAATTTTGAAATCTAGGAATTTGAGAATTTGAGGATTTGGAAATTTTAGATAGATCTGAGAATCTAGAAATTCGGGCATTTAACCGTCTGGCAATTCGGAAATTTGGAAATTTAGAAATCCAAGAAGCTAGGAATTTAGAAATCTGGAAATGCAGAAATTTAGGAAATTTTCATTTAGCCATCTAGGGATTCAGACATCCAAGAATTTAGAAATTTTTAACTCTAGAAATCTAGGAACTTATGACTCCAAAAATTTATTTAACCATCTACGGATCTGGATACCTAAGAATTCAGGAATTTTGAAATCTAAATAGAAATCCAGGGATCTAACAAATTTGTGAATCTAAAAATTTATTTACGCATCTGTCATTTACTCACACATCGAAGAATTCACATTTATATATTTACGAAAATAAATGAGAGAAAATTTAAATGCCGGCAACATTCGGAACGTTGCGCGAAAAATATCTCGCCGAAACCAAACTCAACTGATCCTAATTGCCAAGGGAAAATGATCTTCCCTTTCATAAACGGCTTCCCAAGAAAACGACCATTTACATGGTCCCTCAGAGGTCTCGCTACAGATCAAAATTAATTCGTCCCAGATAAAAGCCACTTTTCCCCTCGTCCCGGAGGGAGCTTCTTCTTTCTCTCCCCCTTTGATACACGGAATAGCAAACGAAGCTTTCTCCAGTAATTTCCCAAATTTCCCATCCGCAGCAGCGTTAACGTTCGCCGAAGAAAATCAACCGACTCGCTTTTAATCCGATTTTATCGTCCGCTGATGTCCCACGGAAGATAAATCCTGTCGGTGTCGTTGCGTGGAAATTTCATCTGAGGAAAACCCACGTTTTGGGAAGTGAGGGTGGATCACAACCGTGATCTTCGACACTGGAGGCAGGGTCTCTATTGTATCGAGTGTAGTATCGCGCGAGCCAGCGAAACGCAAGAGGGGTGTTTGGGGATCGAGGGTGCTTAGCACACGACTTTGCAAGGCCGGGAGTCGTCGGAGGCCATTTTATAACCAATTAGTTTCCCTCTTTAAGAAACTGCCTACGGAGGTAGCACTTCAGCGTCCTTCGGCTCGCGGTCGAAGTGGATGGCCAGAATAGAAAATCATTGTCCCGCGATGACTTGGTTAGTCGCTGATAGTCACGAAGGGTCCGGCCCCGGAGGGTTGTACGAGTGACGTTTATCGCTGCTGATCATCGATGACTCGACGGGTACTCGCTGGATTTAATTAACTTTGTTTAAATTTCGCTCTGCGGTTGTTCTCGTCTTTTTGTTTCACGTTGCTGGAACGGGTTGACGGGATACATCTGTGCTTTTTACCCCTTTGTTTCTCAGACAGTAAACTGCAGCACTTTTTGCACTTGTTTATTCGAGTTAAATATATTCAAATTGACTGTATATATGGATGTTATATGAACGTTATTGTGTAATTTATTATATTATTATATAAACCTCGTTTTCCAACAATTTCTAAATCTCGTTGCTTTTACAAATTGATTGTTCAAGAAATCAATGATCATCGCATGTTGATACAATTTAATTCCATTTATTTCATTTCACTTTAATTTTCCATTTTTGCTACCGAAATATTCCAATTATGAACTATGGTATAGTATGTATTAAATGTAGATTGAACTATAAAAATATAGATTTAACATACGTTCTATCTCTCCTATTTACGTTTATTATTATCATATTATTATACATTACGTTATAGCATTATTTGTTCATTCGCAACATTTATTCATTAATAAATTTTAAAACTTGTAATATATTACAATAATAAATATATTAATAAATAAAATATAACATGTTAATGAATAAAATTTGTAATGTATGTTTACTATATTCAATATTTGAATATTTGGAATAAACAAATGTACTGTATATTAAAACGAACCGAGACCTAATTTCTCAACAACCGATGCACACTTCTGTTTTATTTGTGCGGCGAGTGGTCGAAGTCGGCACGTGCGGATCGTTCGCAAAAACTGACAACATCGTTAGATTTTGTGCGCGACAAACTGACGTAACAACATAAGGGACGAGGCGATGGCACATTCTCTCTGCGTGTTAACAACAAACGGATTAACACTTCTTGGAATTTCGACTGGCACGAGCAGGAACTTAACGCGTCGTGCGATCATTCGACAACGAGACGTTGAAGGAGATGGTAACGAAATTTGAAGCAGGCCAAATTCTCGAGTTGAACAGCGAAAATTTACTTCTAAAGCTATCAAAGGAAGCCGAAAAGTGATTTACAGTTTATTGGAGGAGCGCTTTGTTTAGTTACGGTTAAAAAAGTGGTAGTGGAGGATCACCGTCATGTGCGAAACGAAATATTTTGCGGATTGTTTCGAACTCGAAATGAAACAGATGGTTAGTAAATGTGTTACTGTTTCAACTCTTGCGTTCATTCACTTTCGCCTAACCTGGTGACATTTTAAAGTGGTTTTCGGAAAATAATCTGTACATTCCGAGCTCGTACTCTCACCGTATTACTTCTTACAAATACACAAATGTACATGGTTGTTGAGAAATTAAATATAGCACAAGTGTACTAATTAGGTATAGCTTAGGTTGAACATTGCTCCGAGAAATACGATATTTTGAAAAATTATGAAAAGCCAAACACGTTTCAATGTATAGTTTAATTATTGTACATATTTGTGAAACAAATATTGAAGAAACATAATAAAGAACAATGATAGAACGCAATATATATTTTTATAACAGACGTAAATAAGAGAGAACGTGTATTAAATTTATGTTTCTACTATATTATAGTTTTTAATTGGAATACTACGTAATGGGTTGCAAAGAGGGAAAATTAAAATAGAGTAAAGCGTATGCTCGAGAGAAATGGAGAAACAATTTATGAATAAATTCAATAGACGTGCGAACTTTCATACAAAATTGGACAAACAATGATCTAGAATTTGTAGAATGAATTATTATATTCGAACGTGATCTAAATAAAGTAACACACTCGATTACAATAAATAACGTGGAGGAAGATTAGGAACAATTTACGAGCAATTTTGATACAATTCTGAATTTACAATTAAAATTAGACAGACGAGAATTTGGAATCCGTAGAGCGGAAGGATCACGTTCGAATGTGATTTCGATCGAGCAACGATAGATATTGTGAAATTGAATTTGATTTAACCAGATCCGTTAACTTTCTTTCAGATCCCTGACCGCAGGAGAAAATCAATTGCAGACAGTGGGTCCGATCGCCGCGGGATTATCCTCTGCTGTCGTTCCAGGGATCCGATTTTAATGAAAGCGTTCCTCGGTAAGTCCCTTCACGAATCACGAATTTGCCGATGATCCCTGTTGGGTGAAAACAGGGAACGAGAAGCGTCGCGTACCGATTAAATATAAGAGGTCTCGCGTTTCTAACGTTTGGCAAAGAGAAGAAATTAGTTGGGCGTACGTACTGAAAAACAATTGAAATTTATATTATAATATTAATTGGACGCGTTGAGAATAATGTAATTATTGGAAAACGGAGTAATTAAAGTGTTAATTGGACGTATTAAAAAATAATTGTGACAATTTATGTTTAATTATAATTGAACGTAACGATAATTACACGTTAATATATTACACGTTGCCAGTTACATTGGATAGTTTGAAATTCGGTGTAACAAGTTTCAAAATTAAAAAAAGGAAAGAGGAGACACTCTGCAAGAAAGAAAGAAAAAAATATCAATTTAGAACAGAACTTAGAATTTGATCGTTGACGTTTCCTCAAAGTTCAACTACGATCTTGCAAACGAGTTATAAGAGAAAAATCCCGTAGGAATAAATCATGAATAGAGCCAAATCTTTGAGTGAAAATGTTGAGAGGAAGAGAGAAGAAGATGAAAAAGAGAAGAGACACTTTCTGTCGTGTCTTGCACGCGCACACGCGATCAAGAATGCGAAATTTCCCAGATTCGAATTGAATGACCTCGAAATATTCTCGTTTCCAGCTTCTTTCGAGGTTTTACACGAGGGGAAAACACGCGTGGAACGTATTATGTGTTGTCCCGTCTCCGAGCTAGAGAATTCTTTGCGGCTTATGACGAATGCGAGAGCTCTAAACTGCCGACCACAATACGGAAGGGAAACCGACGGTTTGTTGCGTGAGTTCTCTGTAACATGAAGGGAGGGGGCAGAATTCCGTGTTGGAGAGTACCTATTTTCCTATTTAACGAGAGAGAGAGAGAATGAAAGAGAGTGGATGGTATTTGAGAAAGAAAACGAGACTTGTTTCACGAGGCATGTTATTCTCCATCTCTCCCCTCTGTCTCTCTCTCTCATTTCTCTGTCCTTGTGTTCTGTAATGCGATTACGGTTTTATCAGAAATGATTCGCCGCCGCGTCTGATCAATGCCCGACTCGTATCACTTAATCCCACCGTAATGGCCGCTGGAGCGTCCCGCGCATTATGTAGAACGAGGGATAATTTATTTATTCGTGATGATCTGCTTGCGTTGTTAGGTTTGTCGTTGGTAGATAGCGACGGTGAATTAATTGACAGAGTTTGGATTAGGGATTTGGCCGTGGACAATTTGATTTGGAGGTGGTTTTAGATTTCACTCGATTAAGAACCATCGTTCGCAATCGTTTAAATAAAGCGAGTTTTGTTTTCTAACAATGCTTTGGCTGTAAAAAGGGCTTCGAAGGATTTGATTTCTTTTTTTTTTTTTATTTTGTTGGAAATTCTTTTGCACAGAATCCATTGTTTTATAAAACTTATAATATTATGACGAACCACCGAGTGATTCTTAATTGATGAAAAGTATGATAGAGTGTATTCTCTACATGTTGGTTTCGAATTGTTTGTGTGCGTAGCTTTAGATTTTAGTGCTTTAATGCGATTTGATAATTTTTAAAATATATTGCACGAACAAACAGACGAACAAAAAAATAATAGACCAGAGGACCAGAAGGGGAATGATGTGATTGTCATGCAATAGACAATAGCTTTAAATTCTGATATGCGTTCAACCAGTCATATACTACCGAAACTAAACTATGAGCTTCTTTTGAAAAATAATCACATTAAGAAATATACATTGAAAATTTTCATTTCAAGAATATATAATCGGCGTAATAAAATATTTACACAATATTAATTATGTACATGTTGTCGTAACAAACACATTGATATTTCATTATATCAAAAGTGTACAATAGGTATTAACTATGTCGTAAGTTGTTCACGAAACTTCCACTTTCAAATGGGAACAAAATCCTCTGGTCCTCTGTACATAGTGTTAAAACACCGAGCAATCAGAAAATCAGCAAAAATCTCTTTCGCTTAAAATCCAGTTCGTCGAACAATCCCGACGCGACGAAATTTCTCTCTTAGAGTCTCTCGTCTAAACGGTTGAGGATCCTTTTCACGGTGATCGAGCAGCAGCGAGGGAAAATCTCGAAGGAAAATCGGTGCTGCACGGGTTAGGAACCGTTGAAACGACGGCGTTAGAAAAACAGCCGGCTATTACGGGTCGACGAGTCGAAACAATGGCCGAGGTAGCTAGTGGAAACGGTCGGTACGTGTTCGGACGAATCCAGGCCAGGTACTGATAATCTGAAAAGGGATCTCCCAACGATTTGTCCTAGTCTCTCCTGTCTTTCTCCGTCTTGTCTTTGCCGCTCCGTTTCTTTATTTCCTTACTCGATTCTCTGCCCCTCTCTCTCTCTCTCTCTCTCTCTCTCTCTTGCACATTTTCTGTGGTTCACAGTATTACCGATAGCGGTAACGAATCGCTTGTCATTGCTGTCGACGCGCACGTAACAGGAGGCATAATTTACGGTGTTCTAGCGTGACAGTCGCACGAACAATCGAATTAATTCGATCGTCCGGGGGCATGATTGTTTCGAATCAACCGTCTGCTTTCGAATACCGTTCGCTTCGCCAGGTAATTTCCTGTTTTTAATCCGGCTCCGCTTTAGTTTAATTCCGCGGATCGACGCCGCTCGAGCGACGGCAGCGTTGTCAGTTTCACCGGAGAAAGATTATTTTCAATCCTGTAAAAGAGACGTGCATCTCCGTTGCTTTCAAATTTTAACACGTTGTTGTTATGTAACACTCTTATGTATAATGTGCATATCATTGGATCGCGGATTTTCAGGTAATTGTAGGAAATTTTAAAGCACACAATCGGATAGAACGTCGTATGAAAAAGTATAGTGCCTTTTTATAACATTTAACACACGAAGCAGTTCTCTACTTCTCGAAAATACGAACTTCCACAAAGATCCTGACAATTATTTTTGGACAAATACATTCCAATCCATTTCATATGTATAGTATGTAACTATCGTCTTCTGCGTTGACTGAAAAATTGGAATGCAATGGTGCAATTTCACGAGAGTTGGATAACCACGTTTTGTCACATTTCGAGCAGTTTTTATTCAAAAAGATAATCCAAACAACAAACGCACAGCGCAAACAGAAGACGGGTCTGCATCATTAATTTTATTTCACGCTCAGGGAAGGTAACAGAAACGAGCTACCTTTGTACATGATCAATTTTAAAAAAAGATTTCTCTTCCTCTCTCTCTCTCTCTTTTTCTCAATTTAAAAAATTTTCCGTAAAATAATTTCAACCGAATTGAATCAACTTTTCCATTGTATAAATTTAATACGTCGACTGCCGTGGTTGTACTTCTTTGTAGATGTTTTCGAATAACGTCGTCGAGAGAATTTTAAGTAACACGGTTAGGTATACGAAGCAATTACTTTGCATATTAATTTTATAGGCAGTTTATTTATAATTACAGCTTTTGAACAGAATGGTTTTAATTTCCGGAGTAACTGTTAATTTAAATTTGATCCTATCCAATTACGATCTGGTTGAGATAGAGTTAGAAACGTTCCACGATAGTAATATCGTAAGCGAGTTCCTTCCGAAAGATTTTCAGTTCAATCCACTTCCTGTGACGAGTCGTGATAAAAATTCCGCGAGGAACGCGAGGAACGATAATCTCGCCTCTGGGACGTATTAGTCGCTAGGACTTTGTGTATCTGCGTGGAGATCCCCTTGAAAAGTTTGCCGCGCCGATGGCGACGTGACAACTTTCGGGTGTAATCTGGATCAAGACACTTGGGCCAACTAACTTCTGGCTCGTGTCACCTCTCGAACTGGGAGTTATCCGCGAAATCCTGCGGATCGTCAAATCAGGACGATACAGTTTGATTTATCGTTGTTACGCGTAGAGTATCGTTTCGTCAATTAGGATACAGGGCGCAACGTTCTGTTGTAAGACAGATACATTCTACTCACTAGACGTATTCACGGAGCTCTCGAACTTATTCTTCGATGTACAAAAGGTGTTTGATAAGATCTGGCGCGATAAATTATTAGATAAAATTAGACAATTAATTATTAGATAAAATTGTTAGTTTTTATTATCACGCACGAATTCTGTGTAGGGAATACAATATTAATTCTATACTTGTGTAATGAAATTGATGAATTATTAAAAACTGGAGTTGATCAGTTCGACTTCTGAGAGTTTCAATTATTAAGAACTTATTGAAGACGAGGCAATAATTTTTACGTATGTTATTCCAAACAATTTCTCAAAATTTCACAAAATTGCCAAATTTAAGTGAAAGATGCAACGATGAAAAAAAAAAGTTGGAATTGCCTTTTACAGAGACTCAATATTAAAAAATTTAATTGATTACTGATTTTGATTTTTAAATAAACTTTAGAAACAAATCGAAAGATATCGTTTTTCGCCGCATTCTTCATTAAAAAGAAAAAAGAAAAAAAAAGGAAAAAACAGGAATAAATTCTCTAACGACACGTCTTTTCGGTATTATAAACGCGAAAAACTCTAAGCCTAAGAAATATATTTCGGGAGCTCTGGGCACTCGAGATGGCCGAGTGACTTGGAAGGAATTTTTGAGAGGCGACGTGTTCTCGCGATCCTAAGATGGAACAATAGACTTCTCGAGAAACGTCTTCTATACTCGACCGGTTGCGTTGGCCGCTTTTATACTGGAAACAATGGATGCTGAAAGGAGACCTGCTCCGTTGTGTTCCAACGCTTCGTTCGCTCTTTTCGTGTGCATCACACGTCACGTGAAAATTATTTTTCCCTCGAGTTAATTCGACTTTCATCGAACAGCCAAGACGCTCGTGGTTGATCGTGGATTTCACGTGGAACTTTCTTCAATTCGAAAACGTGAGTTGCACGTGGGTTGCATTGGTGAAAATATTAGCAAAGTGGAATCGACTCGAGTCGTATTATTTAATTTTCACTCGATTTCAATTCAAATACATTCGAGTATATTCGCTCATAACGTGTCGTAGCTTATACTGAGATATAGACTCAGGAAAGACTGTAAAATTCAAAGACACGAATTCAGTTTAATTTATCTATTAAATTTTTCAAGTTCTAGTAAAGAAGCAAGATTTTCTTTCTCGCTTATTTAGCGAGAATTCAGCATCGATGAAGGAAAAGGCATTTTTGTGAATGCAGTTGATAATTGGGCCAGGTCGTAATTACGAAGTGTTGCGGATAATTTCGAATCGACGGCCACGTCTTCGACAAATTCGTCGAACATTCGGACAGTGTCGATAATTAGCTTGATGACGAAACATGGCGGACGCCGGCACGTGACAAACAGACGAGAGATTCGGTCGCGCGCGTTATTTCCGACGAATTACGCCATTTGATCGTAACCTGGAAACGTTTCTCCAAGCCTTTCCCGCTTCGTTCGTTTTACAATTCACCCTCTGCCTACTTCCACACCATATCCGGTGATTACAGGCTCGCGGTTCAAGATCAACTAACCGAAACGCGAGCCGTGTCATCCAATTTCTATCAAAGAACATCGCGTTCCCGTGCTCGCCGAAAGTTCTTCTTTGTTCTTCGTCTCTACCGGCTTTCCACTGTGATTTTCTCCGCGATGTAACATTGTTTGCGAGAATGCTCAAAATTTTGATATTTCACGAACACTACAGAGAGAGATCCAACAGATCGTGATCATACTGTAAAATATCAATTAATCAATAACAGATGTAAATTTTTAAAGTTTGACAGTAGCCCAAAATTTTGACATTTTGTCGACGCCAAAGTTTGAGAAGAAACTAAATTTTATTAGAGGTGGTCGGAAATTCTGAAAATTTTTAACGATATTATGTTACCCCGAAACTACGTCAGCCCTCACGATTCTATATTGTCTGTCATCAATCGATTGTTTTTAATGACAAAAATTCTAACAATTTTGACGTCGACTGGAAACGTTCGTGGTAAATGTTGAAAGTAAACTTTTAACCTTTGTAAATTATTAAAAAATTATCCGTTGCTTTCACAAATTTATCATAAAATCTGTACGATACGATTTATTTTAAATTCCTGTAATTATTTTTAATATAAAGTTTTCCTATAACTGTCACCTAGAGTGATCGATACAAAATAAATATCGTCGCCAAAGAGATTCGGGATAATATAAATAACTTTGCTAACCACGTTTAACGTAACGTAATCGCGAACAAGGAAATCGCAAATTACATTCAATCTACCACGAAATCTACTCGAGACACGACGCGACATCCCGATAGAATCACAGAGAAACATCTAATCCGGAATATTAACGTCAATAGGGAATATTAACTACGTTCTCTGGCATAAAATATCCGAGATCCCATTATCATCTAATCCTCCATCACCTAATCTTCCATCAACATTCATTATACCCTGTTTCACGTTGTTCCACCCACGCGCATTTCCAAAGTTACTCTTTCAATTCAACTTAAATTCAATTTCATCTGCTAGTTGGAATTACTTGCAATTATTTTAACTTAATTATCCTTGGTTCGCAATTAATTCGTAATTCGCCTTAAATTTCAAAACTGGCATCTAAAAACCATCTCCTCCCAACTTTCACAAGTCCAATTTTTATTTATTTATTTCTACTTCGAATTTTAATTTTGTAATAAATTGGAAAATGGCATGTAATTGTGAAAAAAAAAATACAATCACGATTACTCGAAAGCGAAGAATTACAACGAACAATCAAAGCACCGTTATTCGTTTGCTGCCAGATTAGAAAGATCGACTCTTATTTTTTATCAATGTAAAACGAATATAATTAGTAATTATATTCTGTAACAAATAGAAATTTCATTTTTTTCAACATTTGGATTGAAGCGCCAACTCGTAGATCGAAGGGCCCCGAACAAGTCTCCTACTTTGACTAAAATTTTGCCTGTCGTATCGTTGTGTTGGACGAGTGTTGGTGTGATAAATGAGCGTGAGTTCGTTGGAGCGGGTGGCGAGCGAAACGCACCAGAAGACATGCACGCCGAATTTTCCAATTTTCCACTCCAGAAAACGCCGTGTCACAACCGGTCGCGAGTCTCATTGGAAGAACTTGTGTCAAACAACCGGATTCCACCAATGAAATTCAGTTTGATTCTCCGGTTCACTTTTGACCGATGATCCGTACTTATTACTTCCGGCTGCTAGTTTCGTCCCTGCCCTGTTGCTAATCGGGGGTTTCACCTCCTCCTCCTCCTCCTCCTCCTTCACCTCCCCCCCGCGAAGAACATAACAACACACAATGACTGACGATGCAATTGCCCGCCGTTCGCTTTGTTACCGTTTATCGAGGGTTGGTTTAACGTCGTCGAGTTGCCACGTGATTTTTCCGCCCGTGGTGGCCGCGTGCATTATGTCCGCCGCTGGATAACGAAGCGTAATGGCGGCCACTGGATCTGATTAACCCTCGCTGAGCTTTAACTGACCGATCTGGGAAATTTGTTCGCGCGCGTCACGGCCATGTGGAAATTCAACCTCCCCGGGTGATAATAGAATTCTGTTTTCTGTTTCCTGATTAAAAAAAAAAAAAAATGAGTTCTCGGGAATTTTGCAAACGTTTGAGTGTAAGAATTCCAATCGTACTGTTTCAATTTCAATGGTCAGGGTAAAATTACTGTAAATTCAATTCCGTTCTTCGAAAGATAAGTTAGTGTCGTTGAATCTCTTCGAAATAAATAGATTAACAGAATTGCAAGTGAAATTTGTCAAAGGAAGGTTCGACGTGAAAATTCGTCATATTATTCTATTGATAAAACTGAGAGCTCAGGGGAGCAAGTAGAAACAGACGCTGAAAGTCAGACATCGTAATCCTTCGACAGACGCAGGCCTGGATTAACAATTCTTTGTTAAATACATCAATTGTTAAACGTGAGAATTAGCGCGTCGCTTATTAAATAAAATAATTCAACTTACCAGTTGTTAAATATAAATGCAATTCGAATAAATACATATTGGTCGACACGAAGGCGGTACGAACAACAATAGAAAAATTCATTCTCACTTACACGTGCACATGTGCGTTACGAGCAACACAATGATAATTCACGGTACGTATGAATTATCGTTCGTACGCAACAGAGAATGCGTTAATGCTACAAACTCTCTAACAACCAGCTATATCCGAACAATAATCGTGCACACTCTGTGGAAACCAAATTCAACCGAATTTCACACTGAATCTCACGAGACAGTCCGACATCGCAAAACAGAACAGAGAACACCGACGCACACAGAGCAGACTAGAATATACAATTCGCTCGTTCTTACAATGGGACAGAGGAATCGTCTGGACAATCGCTAATTAAACTGCTCTCCTTTCTCTCTTTGTCCCGCATCTCTCGTCGCGATCGTGAACGCGTGATCGCCGACAGAAACGAATGGACAGAGAGAGGGACAGAGAGGATCGGGGAACCGAGACGAGGGCTGAATGCCAATGATGCTTATTAAAGTTAATATATCGAATGTGCGGACTGCGTTTGCCGCGTGAAAACCGAATTCGCGAGGAAAGGGGAACAGCGACGTTTTCGTTAATTAAGTGGGAAATATTCGCACGGTCGTAGCTTAGGCTACGCAGAGTTTTTCCAGCTTGTTCATCGCGTGCCTCTTTCTCCCGTTATTTTTTCCATTTACTCTCTGTACATTTTCCTTTCTCTTTCTTTTTCTTTTTTTTCTTTTTTTTTCTTTTTTTTTTTTTGTTTTCATGCGTTCACTCGCCGAGTTTGTTGGACGAATGAAAATCTGAAAATCTCCGACTTCACGCGCGTCATTCGCGGGAAACTTTTTCCTTCAGTATCAGAGAAGAGCACTATGACGTGAGTTATAACGACGTGATAATTTTAACTATTGGATTTCTGTTCTATCTCTTTCTGTTTTTCTTTTTAGTAATTTTTAATTTCTTTTTCTTTCTCTGTTTGGAGGATAGTCTTTTGTTGGAAACGGTTCTGGAATGGTTCAGATTATTTGTGGGATTTTTTTATTTTGAGGCCTTCGGAGAGGAGAGACCTTTGCTGTGATTTTCAGGAATTTTTGAAAGTGGAAACGTGACAGCGTGCGTCAAAGGGTTTGAAAATGTTTGCAGGGTCTTTATGAGCGATTTTCGTGAAAAGAGAAATTTGTATTCAGGATCTTCTGTTCGAAATATTTTTGTGCTGATTGAATAATTTATATGATTCGAGGTAATTTCCTGATTCAGAGAAATAAATTCCACGATATTCTGAAAGCAAAATGAAAGAACACGAAGAATTTGGAAATAAACTTCGATGGAATACCATTAATCAGTTGGAATTCACTTCTATTGAAATTTCGAAATAATTAATTCAGTAAAGTGCTTTTAAATCGAACCCTCTCCTGATTCAGAGCAATTGATTATATGATCTTTTGAAAGTAAAACCGCAGCGCGCGTAAATTAGATTCAAACAGTCTTCTTTGACAATAAGAACGCGAAACACGGGATTCGTAAAAGAAAGGAGCGCGTCAAATTTTATATTAAGTTTTGTGTTAACGTCACCTGTTTTGTTTTTTCATCGTGACCGCCTGACAAGCCGGAAGTCGTCGCCCCGCGGCACCGTACATCGAGCAACAGAGCGAACCGCCGAGTCGCCCATCCTCGAAACTTCGTTCCGCTAACTTTATTTTTCATTCTTCGCCGCCTTTCTCTTCGCTCCTGCGCCAAAAACTCGCGGTACCAATATCCGTTCCCTCTCGCTTTTTTTCTTTGTCCACCCTGAAATTTTCCGTTTCCTCTCGCGCGATACTCACCGCACGTACATAGACTCGCGAGAATTCCACGAAATTTAATTAACGTAATCGACGAGTGGAAATTAATTAAATTAAAGGTTGATTAAATTGATCGAACTCGGTCCTCCATTCACTCTTCTTCTTGCTTTTTATTTATTTATTTATTTATTTCTTGCGGATCTGGATCAATTAGGAAATTGAGGGAATAATTCTTTTTAGCGCTAGAACTGTCAAAGTTGTCCAATTTAAATAGTTTTTCCGTAGAAATTTTGTATACACGTAACAGTGTATTTTTAGTCATTCGAGTGATTTTTAGTAAAACGTATAAACAAAGATTTGTGTGTGTGTTTTCTTTTTGTTGTCGCATTTATTGTAATTTTTTCTTCTTCTCTGCGCATACTACAATTTCTCTGCATTTTGCACCTAATACAAATTTTATACCTTAGTCATCGGTGATTTCAATGTTAAACTTACGAGGAGAACCTTTGGTTCTTCGTGAATTCTTTTTACATATAGATCGAATTTTCGTTATTCGATAAGAAATTTGACATTTTCTTTCGGTTTTACGCAAATTCTCTCAACGGTTGTATCCTGTGAGATGATAAAATATCACCACGCTTGTATCAAAGATTGTTTTGCGCCTTTAAAAGTTTCTGGTTCAAAAATTCCTCCCCAAAGAATCTGTTTAAAAATTCGTCCCGTCCAATTGTGCCTTATATTCAAAGATGACTATAAGCCTACTGAACAAGACGATCGAATTGAACTCTGTAACGTTTGTGTTCACTTAAAATATTATTTCCAACTGTTCATACGTTCGATCTTGGTGTTTGAGTCAGAGAACAACTCGTTGCTTCCACAAATTTAAAATAATGAAATCCAGATAGAAGGTATTGTAGAATGGTTTGATGAAAGGTACTAATCGAGTCTGTGGGGGCCACTTTTCGCGGTGTTAATGTCAAGCAAACAGAACCACATTGGAAACGATTTTCAAATAAAATTCCACTTGTCGACGACTCGACAGAACGCACGCGCGTTTAATCAAATTCTCGCGTATTCAAAGTAAGCAAGCTGGCGACGATCAACGTTCGATAAATTCGCACGACGATTAAAAAGCAACAGGATCCACGGTCGGAGGATCGTGTGATATGACGACAGCTGGCAAATCTCTCGCTGACGACCCAGGGGGCCGAAAAGTAACAGATTCGAACGATGAACGCGAACGCCGCGTCCGGGACAATTTGCGGATTGTTCCGGGCGCGTTTTCCAACGGCGTCCAGCCACCGGCGTGCTGCAATTCAATTAACCCAATTGACTCGAGATAGCCGGTACGTGGGTCCTAACACGGGACGTCGCTCGAATGTCAATATTTGTCAATGGCCAAACGGCAATAGGCGGCCCGTGATTGCGTGCACGCGTTCCTCCTACGTGCACCGCCATAATTACGCGTTCACGCGCCACCCCGCCGGAAGTGATCCCCTTTAACGATCCTTCAACGCGCCATTTCGTTGTTTCGTTCCCTAACCTCGTTTCTGCGCCAACGTTTTGATTCCAACACGTTTGCGGAAACTTTTGCGAACAATGAACGTTCAAACGAGATCACGGTCTGTTCTCTTTCTTCTCGTTTGTGTATCACATTCACTGTCCCGTTTGTCCGTCTTCTTATTATTGGAAATTTTTGCTCGATCGTTGGTCGAAGTATCGGTGGAATTTTTTACGAAGAAAATCACGACTATACACTGGTGCATTATTTGCGGATAATTAGAGGGTACTCGTGAGGGAGACGTAAAGTTGCAAGAATTCATAGCACTGAATAGGTGAAATAAATCTCAGCTTGGTTTCTATCTCTTTGTTGGTTTAATGAACAGTTGCAATTGAAAAGTTTTCGTCTCTCTATTTTTCTTATTTTTCGTCGGAAAGCAACGAAATTGTTCATTATTTTTGTCGTTGAACTTTGCCCGAGTGAAATCAGAATTTGAGTTGCAGGACTTCTTATTTTTTTTTTTTTTTAAACAATTTCTCTCCTGGCTATTGTTCGTTTGGAATATTAATTCACTTTGTGGGAACTTTCTTGGATACCGAAAATCGAGTAACGAGCTTCGAATGAAAGTAAGTCGACGTAGAATTTTAGACATTACTGCTCCCTCGTTTCGTTAATTAATTTCACGATGTTAATGGCAAAAGTTGTAATTACACCTAGGTCGTGTTACTTTGGATTTTTCTGAAAAAGGAAAAAAAATTTGATGGATACAGTGGATACGTCGATACAGTGAAATCAGAAATAATTCGAAAAGTTAATTCGGTAGGAAAATCACTTAGTTAGTGAAATAAATTAATTTACACGTAAGTGTGTAAGCTCAAAATGACATTCATTTAATTTTTCGAGCGCTTCGTTCAAACAGTCGAATCATTTCGAGTTATCTCAGGAAATGGGAATATTTTGCTGAGAACGAAGATTGGAATTAAAATTCAAGTTCGAAATTCGAGAATTCGACGATTCAACGTTGACATTCAAACATTGACAGCTTCGCTTACTCAAATAAATTGATGCGCGTGTCCAACAAGACGATAAATATTTATTTTCGAAAGCAAAATTTAAACGCGGGGAAACAAGTGGAGTAAAAACATTCGAAGCTGCAGGAATGCGTGCAAATAAAACGCAAATATGTAAAATATCCGTAATGTTGGATTATTTAATGTACTACTTGTTGGATTGTTTAACAAGCAAAACACTCAAGTTTATTTATTATCTGCAAAAACAAAAAAAAGAAAAAACAGAAATTCACGAGGTGCCATTTTTTTTAATCAATCCAACATTAGGAAGCATCCTTCGTTTACTCGAATTATAAATTAACACACACGCGCACAGCAGGACTTGCAAATCATCTGACTACTTACTTACCAGATATTTCATTCGAGAAACGTCCAAGTCCTCAAAATACAATTTTCACGCGACTGCAGTCTCTTGGTGGCCATTCTTCCCGACTTGGTAACTCGGTAACAAATTCGTGGTCTAGGCGAAATGAAACAAACACCATTATTAAGGACAAGTACTCGTAGTTGGTGTTGGAAAGAGGCTCGTGTATGAGAGCGCGAGTGTGTGTATGAGAGAGATAGAGGCAGAGAAAGGGATAGAAATCTCGGAGTGAGCCCTGTGCCGGCGAACTTCTCCGCAGACGTTCCGTAGCTAATAATACCTTGTTAAGTGGCTGGCCTTGTTCGGTGCACTTAAGTCATGCATACTGTATGCGAGAGCGTGCAATATACAGGCCCGAAATTACCACCTTGATTTACGTCAATATTATCGTCCATGCCCGCGTGGAAGCGCGGGGCCCTCGACGAAAGTTGTGCCCCCCATCTCCCACAGAGAATATAAATCGGACCGAATGGAATCCCTCTCTGATCTGCGTTTCCGTGTAGCGTACAGATGGTCAATTTCAAAGGGACATTCTTTCTTTCTTTCTTTTTTTTTTTCTCTTTCGGAAGGAAATTTTTATATTTTTCAGTGAAGTGATACAGATTTATTGAACTGTTACGATTTTTTTTGTATTTGTCCTGTAAGGAAGTTATCACACACACATATATATATATATATGTATATAGTGACGATATTAGTTACATTTTAATTACATTTGTTTAAACGAACATACATATGAAATAAATAATATAACAAAAATTCGTGTACAACTCTGTATATACAGTAATGTTCTCTCTTCGTTAAAAACGTGAAACATTCCAATTTTTCCAAGTGCCAGGAATTATTCACAACGTAGGTCAGATCCTCCAGAAATTACGAAATTCTTGTTCGTGTTTCAAAAACAAAAATCCTTCACTCGTTGGAATTTATTTTTTTTTCTTTTTTTTCTCTCTCTCTCTCTATTACTACCGTCAATTATTTAAAATTCACTGCGTCCACTGTCGAATAATTCCAATTATTCCCTTTATACGTTCAACGACGGTCTCGTCACAATGAATTCATCCCCCGCCCGCATACCATCTACGCCAGTATCCTTTTCTTCCATCGAATTTTCCACCCGCTTTGCTTCATCGAAGGAAATTGCATTCTTAAAGCCGCGCAGAAGAGGACGAGAAAGAAGCGTACGCGCACGTAGGTGCTCGCGCTGCGTCTTTTGTTTTCGGCTGCTTGTCTTTAATCGTCTTGCAATCGTCCTGAATTATTTCCACGCTGGCGGGTCGTCGCGCGACGTTTCTTTCCGCGTTGAACGTGGTGAAGGACGGCGAGTTCTTTTCGACCACTCGAGAATCCTCAAGGGATACTTTGCTTTTCGCTCTCGCACGAAAAGGGGAAATCCTCTCGAGAGTCAAATATTTGGACGATACGATTGAATGGACAAGATTGGAATAGTGTAAACGTGTGACGTCGGAGGGCGGATAAAAATTAAAGAAACACGGCGCGACGAGATCTCGGGTTGAAATTTAGCAACATTCTCTTACAAATAACTTCAATAATTTTATTCAGAAAATTTGATTTGGATTTCGAAATTAGATTTGCGTATCTGATTTATCCTAATTATGTAATGTTTAATTCTAATTACAATTTTATAGAATAATGTTAATATAATATAATATAATAGTATTTATTCCAATTATGATATTATGCGATTAGAATAAATTAGATATGTAAATGGTTTTATAAAATTATTATTATATATAACGGTAGTGTACAATATATAATGATTTTATAATTTCATTGTAATAATTTGCTTTCGTTATATACTTTAACATTTTAGTTTAAAGATGTGTCGAGACGTATACTCTTCTAGATACGCTTGTGATTTTCATTTCTCGTGATGAACGTACTTCTCTCTCTCCTTTGGACGAGGAATGTTAATTTCATCCTCGAAGCGTACTTATCTTCTCATAAAAAATGTTTAATTTTCTCTTTCCTTTTCATTAAAGACAAGTGAAAGATATCACGAAGAGAAATTCTTACTCCTTATGTAATTCTCCCTACGTTCACGCTTTTGTCGTCCATGTTCATCCGAAGTAAAAAGTTCCTACTAATTTTCAAACAGAGACACATTGTTCGAAACGCGGCGCGCGATTGTACAGTCATTTATAAAATCCGTTGCACTTCTATTTGCAATTTTCAACCCACCGAGTCGAAATGAAGTTTCCAAACTTTGAACGACCGAACGTTACAACACGAGAGAGGAAATTGAATTTGTAAAAAAAATTCCAGCTCAACTGTTGCTCGGAAGACTGCAAATTCGCAAAATTTCAACGAAACTTCACGAACTTTACAAACTTTACAAACGAGAGGATTCGAATGAACTTTATCCACTTTTTGGCTGACTCACTCCCCCTCCCCTTCCCTCTTCCTTAATTTAATCGGTTAACGAGTCGCGGTACAACGCGCTAACGTTCAGGCATCGATCAATCAGAAGCGACTTCTGAAGAAATGAAACTTCGCGGGGAACGGTAAAAGGGGGCCATTGTGTGTGTCGGTTTCAGCCTACGGGGCGACAGCTAACACGCTGTCTGTATCAAACAAGCTTCAGTAATTTCGGTTTCATTAGACGACTATCCTCACACACACGCACACACAACATACACGCGCTTGCTTTCTCTGTACCTCTGTGTTTAGAGACGAGGGCAAGAGCCACGAGTATTACATCTGCAGCCATGTCGAGTTACGAATACGAAGTTCACGAAGTCAATCGTGTACACCTGTTTTGGTGACGATGGCGACACGTTTCCGGTGAATGTATGGGGTCGAGACAAAGTAATTACGCGACGGTGGTTTCTTTGTAGAATATTAGACGCTGTTAATCGTGTCATCCTTGAACCAGTTAAAGATCGGACAACAATTTATTTATCACATATCGTTGTTTCCTTGGTATTGGCGCAGACGAGGTATATGAACAGACCAAGCATCTTACGGACATAAAATACCGACGTACTAAAAAATCACTGGTTTTTTTTTAGCGCACTCGACGTTTAAACAATGGTGAATTGGGGAAATTAGTGTTGTGAAACTTTCAATAAATATAAAGCTCGTCTGTGATTACACCAAATAATGATACAAGCAAATTGTTTAATTGTATCACCAGATTTCAGAAACACGAGATTAGCATTTGAAATTATTCCATTGTTTGTTATGTATCTACGTGTATGTCGGTAAAAGTTTTATTCGTGTTTTACGAATTCATCGATTGGTTTTATATTGGAAACGATAAAGTCAATACTTGTAACAGGATTTCTCATTTATTGAAATATATTTAGGGACGAATTATGTTTAGAATAGAAAAGAAAAAAAAAAATTGTCGACACCAAAAATCCTGATTCCAAACAAGCTCACGGCACGAGAAAATCGTCAAAAATTCCACGAATTGCCAGATGAAGAAACTCAGAGGAACTCGTCGGCCTTCATCTTGAAACCAACCAGCCTCCAATTAAATTTAATTAACTCAGTTTTTCGGTCTCTGAGGAAGACTTATTGGTGGAATTTGAGCAACGACGGAATAAAATCAACGCGATCCCTCAACGAAAGGAGCCGGCTTAATAACAAACACGGTTGGCGATTAATAGAAGGCTGGCCGAGCTTTTGCAACTTCATTGTATTGCTCGTTCAATCGCCATTGTGTTCGTCGGCCCCATTATGACGGCTTGCAAAGATCAACCGCAATTCCTTCCTGCTTGGGAAGTTCGATTGCTCGGTTTCGGACGGAATCGTGCAATTAGCTGAATAAATGGTGGTTAACCGATGCTTTTTAACCGGAAGTGGTGGTTTCGCGATGCTTCGAGAAGCACAGCGGTTCGAATCCACGGGGGTTGTTAAAGGGGAGACGAGATTCTAAAGAAACGGTTTAATATGACGATTCTTTTATTTTCGAATATATATACTACATATATAATTTTTTTTTATATGTAGTATATTTTTATTATTTTATTATTTTCGAATATATATACTACATACATAATTTTTTTTTTATATATAGTATATTTTTATTATTTTATTATTATTTTATTATTTTCGATAGTATAGTATATTTTTATTATTTTATTATTTTCGATAGTATAGTATATTTTTATTATTTTATTATTTTCGATAGTATAGTATAGTATATTTTTATTATTTTATTATTTCCGAACACATACTACATATATAATTTTTTTTTTTTTTTATAAAAATATTTTTTTTTTTTTTTTGTAGTGAGATTTACTTTGGAGAAAGAGAAATTTTTGTCTCACTTATTTTAAGAAGCGAGTGGTGTGAAGTTGACTCGTTTTGACTTTCGAATATTCATACAGGGAAGCTTTTTGAAAGAGGAACTTTTTATATTCCTAAATTTGTTTTAAAATGGAAGTTGACTTATATCTTTCTTTATTCCGGAAAAGAGAGGAACTATTCGAAATTCAAATTCTAGGAGTTCAGGCGACGAGAAGTAGCATCTCGAAGATAGAAAGAGTACAAGGCTTTTAATTTCGTTGGCTTTTCCTTCCGCCCTTAAATCGTCGGGAACTTTCGAAGACAAAACAACCAAGACGAGGAGAGGCAAGAATGACAAAGAAAGGAAATGGAAATAGTTGAACCGCATACAAACAGAGTAACAAACGACTAATAACGAATAGTGTGAAATTCAACAAATGAAGAGGAGAAATATGTGTACAAGTCAAACGAGTGAGAGTGAGAGAGAGAGAGAGACAGGAAAGTAAATTTTATACGATAAGACAAAGAAAAGGACGAAGAGAAGTTAAACGAAAGGAAAGATTCCATCAACGTTGCTTGGTCAAAGCTTCTTCAGAAACACCTAAGAAACAGCAAATTAAACAAAATTCCGTGGAAAGCACTTTGTAAATTGGTACTCGTCCTTTATCTTCCGCGCCTCCTCAACTCGAAACACATTTGCAAAACTTGGACAACACCGTTCGTGAAGAAACAGAGAAAAAAAAAATTGAAAGCTAGAAAGAATGAGGCTAGAAAGGTGATGAAAGTGGGAGAAATGTTTAAGGGGTCTTTAAACATGAGCTGAGTCGATGAGAACGTAAATTAGCGGCCTTTCATTATTCTTGCAGAAAGCACCCACGGTTGGAAACCGTTCGGACGAGTAACGATTAGCTTCGGGCGGTAGTTTCTGAAAAATCTTCGCCCCAAAGAAGATGCGAAATTTACGTTCATCAGCACGAAAGAAATGCTTGATAACGTCCCTTTAAATCACCGTCGTTTCTTTTTCGAATGAAATGAAAAAAAAAGAAAGAAAAAGGTGAAAAATGTTACGATGGGACAAGATTTCTTTAATAACGTCCCTGTCTCTCCTCTGTTTTGTCTTTCCTTCGTTATTCCGCGGAATTCCGGAATCGATACTCCTTCGGAGGACCGTTTGCTTGATCCTTCGAGCCTTTAGCTTGTACCAGAGCATGATAGAATTTGAGACGCGTGAAATAATTTTCAAAGAGGGTAACGTGTTACGATACGATCGAATAAATTAATTCGTTGTGATTGATTTGTTCATCGTTCGTGAGACCATTTTAACAAGCAGTCAGAAGAGTGAATGATTTTAATAAATGTTTTTATATCTACTCGTATTGGTTAGAATGTTTAATGTAATTAATTGCAAAATTAATTTTATTTCTTTCTCTTTTCTTTCTTTTAAATTTCGTTTCTTTAACTTCTTTAATGTTTAAAAATTCAGAGAGAGAGGAAGAAAGGAGGTTTGATTTGAGAGATAATAATAATATTCACTGTTCTCTTCTTTCTGGAATTTAGAAGGTTGGAAGACTTTGAAAATCGAATGGAAATTCTTGACATTTTTGTTACAGTTAATTGAAGAATCCTCGAATCGTGTGTTACTTCTATTATAAAAGCAAAGTTTACTCATTCTCGAAAGGTTAATTCAGACGAAGGAAATTATTGTTTATCCCGCGATGTTCAATCAAATGTTCGCCATTTCTCAAATAGAAGTAAATAGAATTAGCTTTCGTAGCAGAGCCATTAGAAATATTCTAGTTTCATTTCTAAAAATTTTCATTTCTCTCTGAATTTCATTTGAACCGAAGCTCATATTCAACTCTACTTTCAAAACTGTAATCCTTCGAATTAATAATCCTTTTTTTATCACAGACAGGAATTAAATATATAACAATCCTCGAATAATCTTCCACGATCTTTCAAATTATCTCAAATACTTATCCAGTAACCTTTTAAATTACAAAAAGAAACGAATGATGGGTATTATTTATCCGACGATACTGAATAGAACAAATTCTTCCAACTTCTCGAAACCGACTTTTATGGAAGAGTTAACGGACTGTTCATCCCTGAACTATCGTCGATAGAGGAAAGAGCGACGTGGCCGATATTTCGACTTTTACGAACGTGTCGGGTTGCGTAGGACGAGCCTGAGGAAGTTGCGGGGGAGTTGCAACACACGGTGCCCAGAAGTCGGGGGTGGAAAAAGGATTGGGGGCGGAGGTGCTTTGGGGAACGACGACAAAGCTGGGAATACGGGAAATGAGGAAATGAAACGTTAGAGGGGGAAATAAATAGGTATGTGGTAATGGTGGAGAATTGTTGGAACAGAGCAGACATTGAAAAATTTGAGGGAAAAATCAATAGAGATATCATCCTTGGTAATTAAGACAAGTTCCTCTCTCTCTTGCGAATTTGAATGCGAGCAATTTTTATATTTTATACTTAATGTGAAATAAAATCAGATAAATATAGAATATGACAAAACAAGTATTTTACATTTAATGTAAATGTAAAATTTATTATTGTATTGCATTCTGTGTAAGTATAAAATAAAATTTTTTATTTCGGTTTGAGTGGAAAATTCGAGAAAGCAGAAATTAATGGGAGCCAATCTTTGATAATTAAAATAAATAGGCGTTAGGAGTTAGGATCCTCTGTGTTTTCTTCTTTTTTTTTTTTTTCAAGAATTAGAGTTATTTCCCGTCTATATTTTCCTTTTTGCATTCAGAGGAATAAAATAAACGACAAAGTAAAAATAATAATAATAGCAAAGTGTGAACGAAATTATTAACATTGGTGGATGTGCTTCGAGAACACGGGGAATCCGTGGTATTTTAATCTGATAAAAAGCTGTTCGATTCGAATCTCAGGCAAGAAATCGTCTACCTACAAACACCTCGAATGTCTCCTGAACCCTCGTAAACTCTCGTTCCAAGCATACCTTCTTCCGCGCAGTCGGCATTCTCAAGACACCACGTGCCATCACCATCATTCCAATTCCAGCCTTCGAACCCACTATCCTGCACGATATATGGGCACGTGCAAAATTTGAATCGTAAGAACAGGGAAGGTGATCGTTCTCTTTCATACTTTATACATTTCCTCCCCTTTTTAACGCAGCATAAAAAATGTAGCGTCACGTCGATACGGGCAAATGCACAGTCGTAAAAATTGCACGAAGGAAGGAAAATAAAAGTCGAAACCAAGAAAGTTTCAGTCTTGTCCAAACATTTCTTCGCGCAGCAAATCTTCTTAAGACACTGTAAATATTAACTCCTGGAGTTCCAGCGAAGCTAAACAAACACAAACTATGCGAGTACTCGCAACATGGTCGTCAAATTTCATTCCTTCGTCTCTTAGTCAATTTTTCGCCGTCGTCTGTATTAATTTCGAAATTTGTATATTACATGAATGCAACATCTGGAATCTTTTAGCTCATTTCCGTAGTACTATTTATGAAAATACGGTGAGTTTAAGTCGTCTAAAAATCACGGGTACTTCAAAATTATGCGACTCGTATTTATCGCACAAGCAAATCAGCGATATCGAGAATGATACAAAAATAAAATCAAACGAAGTGATAAAACCAGCGTTGCTTCACTTTTTTAATTACCCAAACAACAATACGTTTTCACGTTAAATCAACACCCCTTTTAATTGAAGAACAACCCGCGACGAAACTGCATCTCAAGATCAACAGCTCTTTCAATATTTCACTCTAACGATATCAAAAAAAGAAGAAGAAAAAGGAAAAGAAAAACGTGCGACGAAATAATAAAACAAGCATTGCCTCAGATTTTTAATTACCCAAAGGACAATGTTTGCACGTTAAAATGACACCCCCCTTTTAATTCGAACGGCCCCTTGACGAGACTGCGTCTCAAGATCAACAGCTCTTCTCACTGTTTCACCCCAACGATATCCAAAAAGAAAAAGAAAAGACGAAAGAACGCGCACGAGACAGCGAAAGAGAATTCAAATAAGGCGAAAAGATAGAAGGGGGTGGGGATTCGGCGAACGGAGGGAAGGACAGAAGGAGTAGCAGCCGTAGGGGGTGGAAACGAGAGGGAGAGAGGATGCGAATTCCGGTGGCGAGGCGCGCATGCGGCGCCGTGTTCCCGGATCCTCAGTGCGCTCCTCGCCCGCGACGCGTCCAGGACGATTCACTCGGCTCTCCCGGGAGTCCCGAGGGACTCCGGGCATCCTCACGATCGCGACTCCCTCCTCGAACGCTCTGTCAAACAATCGGGCGCGCGAAATCCCGCTACTTTCGCCAGAGTCCCGCGAAACAAGTCGACAAACTCTCGGTCAACCGATGCTTCTTCGCGCGATCCGTTTCATCGTTTATCCAACGACTCGATATTCAATTTATCCGGCGACGAGGAAGCGGAACATGTGCGATCGCGCGAAGATCGCGGATGGATTTCACGGTGAGGGACGCGACACATTTGCGAACGATGGTCACTGTACTCTGTAATACAGGTAATACGTAGAGTGGGTCGCACGCTTTGTATCGCTGTGTGTCCTGTATTTACATGCTTGGCTCGAATCTGAAGTTACGTAAGTGTCGCACACTACAGGTGACAACGTCTACAATGTGATTCGTTCGTCGTAGATTCACGCGCGAGTCATTGTGCACGTTTGTTTGTCCATTCGGGCCGAGAATTGTACGAGTTGAGCGCGCAGGTGGTTGCACGGGGTGCGTTATTCGTTTGTTTCATTCAAATTCGAAGTTACGTAAGTGCGTCTCGTTGATGTACCCGTTGCACAGATGTGGATATCGCGTAATTATTCGTATTCCGTTATTTTCACTCGAGTTCGAAGAGTTACGTAAGAGTAGAACGTCTGACTGCGTCGTTTACTCTATCCACTTGTTGTATATCGTGTAATGCTAAGTGCACACTGACGAGTAGAGAGTTTTAACTGGCTTCTAATAGAGTAACTTACTGTCACGCTTCTGTCTAGTTAAAATTCCATGTTACACGAGCAAAGTAATTGTAGTACTCATTTATATGTCGCATATTCTACGTACAACATAAATGAATGTGCCGTGTAGTTGCAGTGTATTAATTACTGTATCCACTTACAGTATACCTCGTATAAACAAGTACGTTCTATTTGAGTGTTAAATCGCGAATTTTTATGCATTCGTAGGAAATTTAAAAGTGCGAAAAATGTGCAAACGAAATATCGAATGTAGAACACTACGAGAAAGAGTTCAATATTTCATCGTTGGTGGAAATATTAATTTGCATAAAAATTCGCAATCTAAAATTACGCTAGCGGTGACTCTGTCAGTTGTCGTACAACTTTCTTTGCTTATATTATACAGATACGTATACTTTATCGTAATATCCTGTAGAAGTGAAATCAACGATTGAGATCGTTCGAGCGGGCTGCTCGAATTTCCCTGCCACGTGTAACGTTTTTTCTTCTTCTTCTTTTGTAGCGACGTTCGTCAAATAGAATTCTAGCGCTGAAAATCGCGGATGTGAAATTTGGTTTGCTCCGTGTTTCATTTCGAAACAGATAGATTTTATGAATAGCAACAGGAACGGGCGCAAGTAAAGTGGGACTGTATTCTACTTCTTTTTCTGAAGAGGATGTGGTAGGCTTTCATCTAAAAAACCGGTTAACGAGGTCTTTCGGAAGAACACAGGCGCGCAAAGTTTTGTACTTTCTCTCTCCCTCTCTCTTTTTCTCCCCGAGAGTTTAGCGTAAGGTTGTTAATTTCATTTCGTGAGTGAAGGCTTCTTGAGGATCATCTTTAGTAATTAAGCACTTGTTGGAAAACGGCTTCACCGTTTTCATTGGTTTCATTTTAAAATCAATCGATCTCATTGGACGATAGATTTGGAAAAAATTGCAGATTTTTACGCATTTGTAAGAAATTTATAAAAAATATAATACAAAATATAAAGGATATATATATGTGAAATAAGTATGTTTTCTATAATCTTTGGTATGTATTGTATTTTTTTATTACTTTCTCAAAAATATGAACTCACATGAAAATTCATGCGATAACAGTAATATAACAATACAATGTGTAAAACATAAAATACCCAATGTACATAAAATAATTTTCTACAATGAGCCCACCTTGCATTCACGAGAATGTTACGTTAAAATTACATTCTCAAAAATACAAATTCGCATAAAAATCTGCAGCCTAGTAACAAACAAAATTATACTTTCTCGTATGCAAAGATTCTTATTCTTTTTTCGTTCTTGTCGCAATATATGCGAATTCCACGCATTTATGGAGACTCGAGAGTGAACGAAAATACATACGCAAAGCATACAATATACAAAAATTTCGTTTTAGCTTCTGCTTCTTTAGTGATCATAAAAATTTTGAAACGCATTTCTTTTTTATCGGTATTAAAAGAACGAGAGCCGTTCTTGAAATATCAACTAACATAAACGTCAGATTTAATCGAGTCTTTCCACTCGTTTGTTTCGCTGAGAATCGTAATCAATATACGATTAAATTAAATCGGATTACGAATTTAAAATCTCTACCCTTGTTAATAAAATACAGTGACAAATGTCTGTACACAGAGAAGACTTGACGGTAAGCTTAACTAGATTGTCAGTTTCAACTCTCTTTCATCAAGAGTAATACTTATATGATTGTGATTAATTTCAATTGAACTGTCCGCTTAAACGTTTCATCTTTCTCTTTTATTGACAAGTTTTAACAAATACAACTGGGTATTATGTAGCACGTACAGTGGAAGTAAAACAAGGGACGATTCCTCATGAAAAACAAAAGTCGAAAGTGTGGAATAAATTCTTTTTCTAAGCGCACTTCAATTTGGCTCAATTTCAAACGTATCAGAATGGAGTGATAGATAAATAATTCAGCATTAAATCTTTACTTTCGTCGATGTAATTGGAGTTCTCGAAACATTGAGATTCCAAGTTGCAAATTGCAAATTTCAAATTTCAGTCATGCGTCTTGTCTCCACGTCGACATCTTTGAGATTAATTAACACCTCCGCGGGTATAGTTGACCTTCCCTTTAGAACAGCGAAGGAAACGAGCATCGAAGAAGCGTTGCGTTTTAATTAACCAAACGTGATTGAAAGCGTTTCCAAGAAAATTGATCGTCTGGAAAATTGTTGATTGAAGAATTATTACATAAAATCTCGTGGCAGAATTTTTATCTTTGTCGATATGATTGGAGTTCTCGAGACTCGGAAATTCCAAATTTTAAATTCCAAATTGCTAAATTCAAATATACTTGACGAGTTGTTCATAGTCGATCTTCTCAAAAACGAAGCTTCAAATCGAGAAAAGTTTTCTTTTTATTTTTTTTTTTGAAGAATCATCCCCCGCCTTGTTCATTGTAGAATGTCATGATAGCATTAAAAGAATAATTTCTATCTTTATCATATATTTCGAGTTCTCGAAAGTGCAAATTTCAAATTTTAAATTCCAAATTGTTACTTTCACTGTGTCACATTTACGTGTATAAACAGTCACTCGTGTAGAATTTCAAATATACTTGAATGAATAATGAATAATCGATTTTCTCAAAAAACGAAGCTTTAAAGTTTTATTCTATATTTTTTTCCTTTTTTTTTTATATAAGTAATCATCTCCCCTCTGCTTGTCACTTCGACTTTGTAAAATGTCATTCTTATATTAACGCTAGAACTACCAAAGTAGTCAAACGATGAATTTATAATTTACTATAGAAATTTTATACATTTATAACGGTGTATTCTTAGATCGAGTAATTTTTATTAAAATATATTAATAGAAGTTTGTATTCTTCATTGTATCATACAACTTTTTCGTTGAACATTGCTAAACTTTAATTTCTTTGCTGGAAACGTTATACTTTGGTCGTCGGTAGTTCTAGCGTTAAAGGCAGAGTCTTTGTCAAAATACAATTCGAGTTCGCGAAACTGCGAAATTCCAAATTGCAAATTTCAAATTTTTCATCTTAAATTGCCCGTCGTATTGCGTTCGTCGCGTATACACAGTCGCTCATGTATCTTGTCTTCTCGAGTCGAGATTAATTAGCAGTATACTCCGCGAGTGTAATTGATCTTGTCTTTAGATCCACGGAGGAAACGTCGACGGAAGAAGAAGCGTCGCGTTTTAATTAACGAAACGTAATTGAAAGCGTTTCTCTCGTGGTGCGCTGAAGATTCGCGACATTTTCTTACGTGCAGTCATCGCGAAAGACGGATTCGGATCGCTCGTTTCTGGTGGTAGCGCGATCTTCTCGTGTCAACGTCTTCGTTATCGTTCGTCAAGCTGTACCTCGATCCAATTTCTTTTTTCTTTTCTTTTTTTCTAGAACACGCGCGTTTCGTACTCGACACGTGCGTCGAACGTTTGATTTGAACGTTCCTGTTATTGCCGCGTTACTTTTCCGATGTTCCTTTTAATTAAACGCACAGTGACAGTTCCTTCTGTCTTTTAAATTCATTGTCGAAGAAATTCAATGAACTCTCACGGTTTAATTAAACAAGCAGCAGAGTAAATGGGGGGGAAAAAAAAGTCAAACGGAACGTGCAATTAAACGTGCAGAAGATAAAATTATTCTCCGTCGACTGACGAATTTCGCATTTTCACGCTGTTAAGGTAATAACAATTCGAGCTCTCGCGGATTTTTATGCATATCGACGGATGATTTACATTTGTATTTCTCGATTGTTTTACGATTCACAGAAACGTATTCTACGCGACAAATTGTATGTAAAACGTCCGAAGCGTACAGTGCTTTCGTATGTCAAACAATTTTTTACCGAGGTGTCATTTTTTAATTATTTATATTAAAAAAAAAAAATATCAATTTGTGTAAAAATCCAGAATTCGAAATCAGTCGTTCCCACAAACTCGACTTTTTAACTCTTGATATTCGCCACTTTTATTCAATAAAAAAACGAAACAGAAAAAAACAAAAAAAAAAAAAATTTCTGAAATGAAACATCGAAAAATGACAAGTTCCACGCTTCAACGTCAGAAACAAAGTTCCAGGCGATCGGTCGCGCATTTCAAACCGAGCCGTAGTTGCACCGGAATCGGAAGAAACTCCGATCGTTGCGTGAGAATGAAAAAAGAACATAGAGAAAGAGCAATTGAAAAAAGAAATGTTCATCGATGGTTCATAGCTTTCATCTTTGACCATTTTTCGATGGTTTCTCTCTCTCTTTCTTTCTCTCGAAAAAAAAGAGGAAACGAAAGATCGTTAGCCGTGAATCACCGAATTCTTGAATTTCGTTCGTCGAACGAACTTAAGCCCTTTTGTCGTGGAAATAATTGCACGAACGTGATCCTCGAAGATGGAAAAAGGGGAAAGGCCGCGTGATTCGCGTCCATTAATGTTCGCGTTCGATCGTGGCTACACACGAAGTTATTGTTATTTTCTTTCTACACAAACGAGCATCGTATTCGACGATCGCTAGTCGTTGATCGCTCACGCAAATTCCAGAATCGCGACTCTATGGTAATTAAAGTTGTCAGCGATTGGCAGTTGAATAGCCATGACGTGCAGACTCATTGCAACCTTTTCTCGTTGAATTATTCATTCTGCAAATATTTTCCTTCCTATGTCGACAGATACCGACTGCCTGCGCCTTTCCTCCCCCCGTTTCTTCCTTCTTCGTTCGATACTCGATGCGAAAGAGAAATTTGACGTTTGAACCAGAGATCGAAAAAGTTAAGGAACTTTCGAACAAGATCAGTGGGAATTTTCGCTAAAAATATTCTTACGTTTACGAGTCCCGATGAGAACAGGTAAATAAATACTTCGTAGAATGAAAATCGTATATAATATAAGAATGAAAATGTCACTATCAATTTTTCTGTTAAGAAAAATTTTTCTCGACAATATTAAGAAAGTTAATCTCGAAATTTGTAGCAAATACCGAAAATGAATACTGTTCAGTGACACTAAAAGTGGATTTTTAATTAAATGTTCTAAAATAATCTGTTTCCGCGAAACTTTTGTTATACATACTTCTAAAATATTTGTCACGTCGGAGCATTATTTAAAAATTTTCCCAAGTATAATAATTCTTTCTATAAAAATTTCATGACAATAGATGAAACACGGAAATAAATTTTTTTTTAATACTAAAATACTTTTTTTTATATCAAATTCTGTTTCGATGAGATATACTTTCATTCTAAGGGTTGAAGAAAATTGTGTTGAATTTCATGATAATTGGGACGATTTGAAATAGGTAAATTGATAAACTGGGGTGATAGAGAACAACAAACGAAGCAAATCTCTGTCTAGAATTGATTTTTTCCAATTACATCCGCGCTGCACTGATCTAAATCATATGGCATCGCCAGTTAATAAAGTTTATAATGATTAATACGTTACATTATAATTATTACGTTATTCCAAGTATATTATACATATTATATTACAATTAATTAATACGTTACAATATAATTGTGCGAAAATTATGATGACTACTTCCCTGATACTATTGTAAATTGCACGTATTCAAACGGAGGAAATTTATCTTATTGTTAGCTTATTTCGACATTTAAGTATGCCACATTGTTTCCTACCGCTCAATTATACAACTTCTTCAATACACGCGATTCTGCGGATTTGTATTCCTTTTGTGCTTCAGATTAGTCTTGTTAAAATAAGCTTTGAGCGTGTAGCTTGGAAAACTCGAGCCGCGGTTCCAGTTAAACCTCAAAGGTTTAAGCAGAGCAAAGGCTGTACTCCTCAACGCTCGAATCCTTGAATTCGGACAGTTTAAATTGTCTAAATTCCACATAATTGTACAACGTCAAACGTCACGTGTGCCGGTGTATTGAAGCTTTAGTCTTCGAAAGCTTGGGCCTCGCGTAACATTGATCTTTAAAGTTCGGAGTCGTGGATCTTCGATGGCTCGAGCTTCAGTGTATCGAGTTCAGTCACACATTTCAGATCATCGAGATACTAAATACTGCGGATTTTTGTTCGTCAATACGGAAATTGAAAAATTCGGCAATGCATCGCAATGCCCAGAAATGTATGAAATTCACTGATTGAGAGACGAATCTCCAAAAATCTAACCTAAGCTGTAAGCTTCTTCGTGTCGTTCGCAGAAATAAAACAGAAATAAAACAGAAATAAAAATTAATAATCGAGGCAGTTTGTTGCGTGTCGATAAAACGTTTGGCAATATTGGCAAAATTCGACGAACTTTGCACGCGCACGGTCAGCTAATTGAAATTAAACATTCGTTTGTAACATGTATCGTGCAACGTGTGACATGTCAGTGTAAGGTGTGCATTGAACATTGTTCGATGATTACAACGTTTCAGATGATTTATTAACGGGGAACATGTAAACAATTGCACGTGTTTTCGTGTTTTTAAACAATTGGAAACGAAATTTCCCGTAGAATGTTTCGTGATTCGTAATGTCTGTTGTAACGAATGGACAGCAAAGTGCAAACGATCACGGAATATGGAGAAATTCCGGGGCATGTTATGCATGGTCACTTAATTACAATCAAACTGTTACTGCGCGACATTTGAAAATGAAATTTCTAAGAGAGAATGAGAATGTCGATGACTGTTCATTGTTATATAATACAGATGATAAAGGAATATCAGTTTTCCAGAGGTAGCAGAGGATTAGTTTCTTTTCTCTTCTTTTCAAAACTCTTCAATTCTACATATGAGACAATGTGATTTCGAAATTCTGACGTGGCCTTTCCAGATCATAGAATTTTCTCCCCAGAGATTTCTTTCTGCTGTACCACAATCGTCAACTATGCTATAAAAATGTGACTTTTAAACATTCTTATCAGCTCGAAGCGCAGTTAATATCGTGATTCATTAATTCACTCGGGAATCGTGAAAGGAAACAATCGAGTTTCAATAATTGCACGATAATTTTGAGAGAGATGAAATTAACAGCTGAAGAGTCAATTGAAAAGAAACATATGTGACTTTACGACAACATATATGATTCTCAAAGGAAACTTGATACGCATGTTATATAACAACTGAACAAAGAAACAGTCAACGAAGTGATTAAAAAATTCAGTAAAAAAAAAAAAAAAACGACCCAATTGCAGCAGAGTCTACAATGAGAAATCAAACGCAGAACTGATTTTCTTCGGCAAACCGTCATTTGCCCGCGCATCACCGGCTGATAATGTGGATTTATTAGCGGAATAATTTCCGACCTTCGAGGGCAGAGTATTATCATAGTAGCCCGTAGCCTGTAACCTTTCGAAATGCCCTATAACGCGAAACGTATCGAGCATTCAGGTATCGAATGGCACGGTCGGACGTTCCGACAATTAATTTTCGCAGTAACTGCATTCGCAGTAACCGGCGCAAAAATAATCCGGGCGCGAACAATTCGAGGCGCGAGCCAATGGGCGAACACGTGGGTGCGCGTAATATCCCCCAAAAGAATGGAACTCTCTCGGTTTGGAAAAAAAGGATGGGAAATCGAGCTTGGCTTAATTAGCCGCTTTATGATCGCGATGAAATTGCACGAGGCGTGTTAATTAAAAAACGATCGTTCGCCCTTCTTTTCCTTTTTCTCTTTTTTCTTTTTTCTTTTTTATTCCTTTTTCTTCTTTTCGCTCTTGTTCTTTCGCGCTCTCGTCCGTTCGGTTGCTCGTAATATTTGTAACGTAGCTGGCGAGACGTAATTGGACATTTTCGTGATTAAAATCGACGAGGTTTGAATTATTAATTAAACGTGTTGGAACGATTGTTCCAAGAAGATGCCTGGGCCATTTTTGACGAAACTTTTCTGCTTTGAGAATGATGGGGCATCGACGATACTCTGATTGCTAGACGCGTTTATATTTGCAAGCGAAATAGTGAATGAACCAAGTTAGTTAGCAAACGATCGACCGGCGTTACTGTTTTCATCGTCCCATTTGCGAAACCGAGCTTGAAGTTTTCAGCGACTCGTTAATGGTCGGACGATAATTACATTTTTGGCGCAGCTAAAAAATTAGCCAATTCGGCCATTCCCCGGTTGTCGTTCGACGTTTGAATCGACGACCTTCCTTCTTTCCTAATTATCGCAGACTTGACAGATAAACAAACCACTCGTCGATTTGATTCTTGTAACGAGCACACGAGAGCAACGTTACATGCTGATTGAACGACGATTCGCGTTGGAGGAGATTGATATTTGACGCGTTTGTTATTTGAAGATGGCAGAGAATAATTTAGATTAAATTTCTAAATAATATTTATCTTAAATAATATTTAGAATTTTTAAAAGATATATTTATTCACACGTATTTAAATATTCCGTGTGTTGACACGAAGGTTAGCATCGGTGATTTGCACAGGTTTCAATTTATTGTTAGTGATAATAATTAGGTAGGTCGACAATTTTTATAGCTTTGAATGATCACGCGTTAACTTATGAAATTTAGCACTGTTGAAATAACCTCTGGGCACGTGGCTACAATTCCCGAAGGTTTACTTTACTTTCCAAAATTTGAATTTCATAATCCTTTTGTCAGCCAAAGCTGTTCAATAATTACACAAAGCTTAAAATTGTTTAAATTCTAAATCCGTGAACGTGTAATTTAAACGATATTTAAATACTCTACAACGCTTACAATACTTAAACGTGTAAACATTCTTCAGAAACTCTTCGATCGCCGAAATTTGAACTCTGTAACCTCTATAACCGTAGTGAAAACCTCTCGCTCCTAAAATTCCTAATAATCACGCGAGCCCCGAAATTATTTAAACTACTTGCACCGAGGCTGAAAGTTCTCAAGTGGCTGGCGCGTGATACCACGCTAATTAGATTTGGATCAAGGAGACCCCGGTGAAAATTCAGTCTGGCATCGATCGAGTGTCGCATTCGTTGGACAAAAGCTGCTCGTTCGAACACGTGATTAACGACGTATTCTTTCTCGTCTTGGGCGATCCTAGGCTAGATCACGGTGTAACCGCGATCACGATCAGGTCGTGGAAAATAACCCTTAACCTAGTGCCAGGGGACAATGATATCGGTCAGTTGTATCAGCACTTTCTTTATCCGGGTGTAGACCCTCGACGTACACTGAATATAATATACGGACATATTGTTTTATTCGAGCGACCTCGCGTTCGAAATAGGAACGTTGAACTCATTTCGATGGGATCGAATCGGATTATTTTCGTTCGGAGATCGGATAACATTTTCCGGTATTATTCCTTTCTTTCCTCGTCGTTTCGAGCATCAAGCGTTAAATTGATCTACCCGTTTGTAATTTGATTTCGAATATTAAAATGTCCAGAAATGAAACATTTGGAATGGAACATTTAAAAGATTTTTGATGAAGTTCGCATTTACACAGTCGAATCAATTTATTGAGACAGGGATGACAATTTTTTTTTTTTTTTTTTTTTTTTGGTTTGTCTTCCGGCATTGTTTTTTTTTTTTCTTTTCTTCGTTGCTTCGAACATTGAATATTAATTTTCTTTATTTCCTTCTATTGAATTTTTACGTTTCTTTTTTTTTTTTAACGTTGATCTACAATTTTGAACATTGAAATATTTCTAGATTTTTAGGAAAGAAAGACTGTTTTTGAAATCGTTCCTGAAGAACGGGTGATATCTTACGTTTCGTTAACTTGAATTTGTGAAATTCGAGTTAATTTGACGAGCATTGAACTTGCAGACATAATTCAGTAGAAATCCATACAAACAGAATTAAGGCGAACGTTCATTTCACGCACCAAATGTTCCAATTAGCAATGTAATACAGATACTTCGTGTTATATACTTTGTGCGTTTGTGCATTTTCAAATTGACGAGATAGATTCGTTTAATCGACTCGCTGATAGATCCTGATGAAAATATTCGCAGACGCATCCAAATTCATTAATTTGTAATCAGTGCTACGAAATTGTTCGCCAATATTTCAATTTAACCGATATTACTAAGCGTCTCCAATTCTCGCTCGAGAAAGTTTCTCAAATTTCAGACCCGTTTCCAAGCGGAAAATCGCAAATTACGCTCGTGGAAATGCTACGAAACTACGAAACAGCCAATTTCATCGGCATATCGAGTCTGCGTCGGAGGCATAAAAAAAAAAAAAGAAGAAGAGAAGAAAAAAGGAGAAGGAAAAAAGACAGAACGATCGTATTCGTATTCCTTTCGCCGACATCGTTTACCCAGGCAATCCCCGTAGAGTTTCCCATGGAACGTGAAATATTTGCCGCGTAATATGCCGGGGGAACGGATCACGCCGGTAAATAAAACGGAAAACGTAAGATCGAATGCGAGAGATCGCGCTCGAGTACGAAATGTTTTTCCACGATGCCAGTGAGCTAGATTGCCATCGTAGTGGATTCGTGAATCCACGCGTGTTAGTATACCGACCGACTATACCGGGAGATTCTGGCGAACGGCTGGAAAAATATTTGCTCAAATTGAAAGTGCAAGCAACGTGTCAATTACCATGGACAATTTCCCTTCGCCGCTTCGTGGAAACAAGCAACGCCTTTTAATTCGTGACATTAACTCCCATCGAGGTACCAATTAATCTTTGGGATTATCTGCAACTTGTTAGGAACTATTTCCCCCCCCCCCTTGCTTTTTAAGGTATCCAAATTCTCATTGGGATTAGCTTTGGATTGGAAATTCTGCGCTCTTGGACAGTTCGACGTTTGAAAAGTTTATAATCGGTTGTATAAATATTAATATCGACGTTAAAAGTTTGAATGTTGATCCGAAATTCTAAGCACCACTTTGTTGATTGATAATTAATCAATTAATTGGACCGTTTTGAGATTTGAGGATTCTTGAGACTCGAAATGGTTGTAGAGTGTGTGGGTTGAAATTCAGAAATTGTGAATCAGTTTCTTGAATGAGTTTTCTTGCAATTTCACGCTCTAAAAATCACTGAATTTGAAACATTTTAATAAAATTATGTCTTTATATTGCACATCATTATGTCTGTATCACACAACTCAAACAACAACGTTTCATTCGCTCGAAGCCTAATCTATTCAAGATCTATTCAATTTTAGTACGAATCTTCTGCACGAGAACGCTCAAAATTATCAAAAACATTTCAATTTTCAAATCGTGCACTCGATCAGATGCTACAGGCAAGAATTTCGCTTTCCACCAGTATGTTTCACATGCCCGTTGTGCGTAGAAAAGCTATTATTATATAAATTATATATATTATTATTAACCTGTTGCTACATAAATTATTATTTTAATAGATATTTGTTTTCTGTATTTTATATTTGGACAAGTGTCAATCGCGTCAATCGTTAATCAGAATCCACCGCAATTACAAAATCGAGATCTAACACAGACATTTTACAAATACAATGCATTTCTAACGCGTAAATAACACGTAATCGTACCGTAATCGAAGAAATCGTTTTGCCCGAGATAATCCGAGGGGAGGGGGGGGGGGGGGAGGCGACGAGTTAATTCGTCTAGCCCAGTTAACAGGTTAAACGATCGACGCTTGAAATCCTTAAGCCCCGCTTAAACTTGTCGAAATACACGGCGAACAAGTTTCCATTAATCCGGCCATCAATTTCAAATTTCCCGCCTAGCCGGGGACGAGTTTATCCCCCGCGACTCCGCGCGGATAATCGCTCATGTCGTTGCCTCGAGAAACGAGCGAGGATGAAAGGAAGGAGAAGAGACACGACGGAGAAATGAAAAGAAAGAAAGAGGAAAAAAAAATGGCGGTGAGAGAAGAAATAGAAGAGGGAGAGAGGAGGGGGGAGGGGAAGAAAAAAAGGAAAAGAGAAGTCTCTCGATCTCGCGCGAGAACTTTGGCGCGTCCCCTCTGCCCGGGAGAACTCGGTTAACTTAGTTTGCCTGACGAGTAGATTAGTAGATGGCCTCGGTCCCCGGAAGTCTCTCGGTATCCCCAGGCACGCGTACGATCTTCCGGTTGTTTGCTGAAAATCTCACGGGTCTCCCTCGCTTTTCTATTCTTCGCCGCGCGGAAACTTTCCGTCCCTTTCCATCCCTTCCCCCTGTTCAACGTTTATTTAATTACACCTTCGCGGGAATTGTTTTCAAGCCACGAGACAACAACATTCGTATTCCCATCTTCCGTTCCTCCTTCTCCTCTTCTTTGTCATTTTGTCTCGCGATCACGTTGATATCTGGAGTTGGAACGAATATTGACGTGAATTTTCATTCAGGTTTTTTCACTTGGCACGCTGCGAGCTTCTCTGTGAATTATTTTTTTGAAGAATTTCACGACCAGACGAATTTAGTGAATTGTGAATTTCTAATTCTTCTGCAGTAAAACGGATTATTGAAATTTCGATTAATTCTGATGAATTTTTGATAAATGGATGCAGTAAATTATTTCGTAATGTTAAAGACAAATATCTTTCCAATTGCTTTTTAATACACTTGTTTATAGGGAATAACGAGGAAGCTACATTGACTGGTGTATTCAACATTACTTGAATAATTATGTATCATCTGCAGTATGATTAATTCAAGTTCATCTTATAAGTTTTCAAAATCTATTATAGCAATTATTCAGGTAACGTTAAAAATATAATAAATTATCGCGACGTATAATGTAAATAAAACACGGTATAAAATAAACAACGATCTTTCACTTTTTTAAATAAAAGAATAAAATTAAAGGAAAATATAAAACAGGAGCACAAGTCTTGAAGAGTATTCGTATACAAATTAATTAGGCTAAAATTCTTTTGATATCATCGCTGCAACAAGAAAATTACAGCTCTCAGTCATTTTATAAAGAAAGATAGAGAAGACGACAAATTTTTCGGTAAGAAATAAATTTCAAACTCGAGATAATCCTACTCTTCTATTAGTCATTTGAAAAATATTTTGTCCAACATTGCGAGCTTTGTCAATTTTATTTATTTAAAAACAGCCAACTTGGACATTTGATCGCGTGTACAAGTTCTCGTTGATTTTCATCGCTGAACGAGAACGCCATTGCGTTCCGATTAATTATCGACGCGAGGTCCAACGGTTTTATCGGTTAAAGGATTTCTCGATCGGAGGGAAGGATGAAGCTAGAAGCCGGTTTCATCCGGTCGTTCACTTATTTACGTCGCTCGTAAAAATCCAGGCAACTGTTGCCCCACGAGACAGAATGAGAGAACGTTCGCGATAAATGTTACAATTTGTTAAACGCTGAGTCTGGTGTTGCGCTATTATTACCAAGCCGTTGCGAGATCTTGGCTTGATTTTCATAGAAACGACGAGAGAAAGAAACGAGAGACAGTAGGAAAACTGATGGAATGGTATTAGAAAAGTACAGAAAGTGAATCGAACAATAATGAATTTATCTGACAATGAGATGCCGACTTTTGAAAGAAGGTGCGAAGGTACGAAGATATTTCTTGGATATATTACACATTTTCGAGTATTAACTGAATGTTGTGTATCAAACGATATATGAAACTCATATAAAATATTCGTTTGTTATGAAAGGAAGTTGAAAAGTTGAGAAGCGCGTTTTTTGTATATTTGATTTCCAATGTTGTTTTATGCATTCTGCTAGATACAGATATTAAATTTATCAGTGATATTAAATTCTTAAAGTAACGCCTTCTTGATCGACAAAAATATACCGTAATTTCGCATAAATTTATTGATTTGGCTATTAACGTGACTTGAAAGAGTCGATGGAATTCATTCAGACAATTGACCGAACAGTCGAGTCAAAATAAAAATTTGATAAAGGCTTTCGTAGTGTGATTTAACCCTTCACGAACGACACGTTCACGCTCTGAAATTCTCAAAGTTTCACCCGTAAACTTTTACTCTTCCTGAAAAATCTTTTCAGAATCTACCTTCAACATTGATCGCACAGCGTAGTAAAGACATCATTGACTAACCAAGAATTGTCTCACATTTCTTGAAGGCATAGCAACAGTAAAACAATTAGGCGTGAACGACTTCACTTTCCTATAAATGATATCCTTACTCGCGAAAGGAATGAAACATTGAAAAAACATTAAAAGTCACGCAGAATTATCTCCTGATCGCGATATCAAAGACTACTTGCACAAAAATGACTGAGATTACGATCAGAGAAACGTTTCTCGGTGGCCCTTTTCATCGTCGCCTTAACAGGCTTAAAATTAACAGAATTACCAAGATCCGATCAAAACGATGGTTCTACGATTCAAAAGGATGATTGAAACGCGGTAACGGGCCGGGTATCAATGAGCGTAGCCTCGAACCATCGCTCAGAGACACGATATAACGAGCTATCCGTGCTTCACTCGCTCTCACCTGTCTCGCCGTCCATTTTAAGAAAGTCGACGAGCGACTCGAACAAACGATTCCGAACGAGGCGAACGGAGAACGCTCGAGCGGCTGTATTCCCGCGGCTCGCTAATTGACGATACCGTTTAATAGGTGTAACGATTGTGACCGCGGCTCTAATTAACGAGTACGATCATTAATGCTCCGCCATGTAGCACGGTGATTGCGAATTTCCTACTGTCCGTGGGAAATCGCGTGTCAAACTGAAACCGAGTCGAACTAACCCTGTTTCGCGTCGCGTCGCGTCGCGTCGTTTCTCCGTTAATTCGGTGGTTAATATCACCGTGGCGCGGTTGGCGGGAAATCGTTTCCCTCTTTTCCTTTATAATAAATGTTTACTCGATTGATCGATAGAGGGAATTGGTCGATTCTCGGCCGAGTTGTTGGCAATTAGTAATGGGCAGGGTATTAATTGGCAAATGTATACGGGGTGTTTCGCGCGAAACAAGCGATCTAAGCGTGTCGCGAGTCGTATAACGTGATGTTGATAGCTTTTTGGACACGTCAGCGTCGTCTTTTTCAATGATTTTTTAATACTGCAATTTTTAATTCATTGGTAAGCCCTAGTACGTCAGTAGTATCGGTAGAGCGTTAATCAGTAAATAAAAAGTAAAAATACGAATATACGAACAAACACGCGATTCTTATATTTGAAGTCTTGAATTAATTTCGAACAAGTATAAAAAGGCCATTAAGAGCCGAGTGAAACGGAGTGGCTTTAATTATAGGTGCATTGTGTTTATATTTAATCAGCGTTATAAGTAGAATAGGACTGTTCCTTGTCAGGCAGCTCGGGCAATCAAAATAGAATTATTCTTTCCCAATGGAGGTCTGACGTGTGTGGAATAAGTTTAGCATATGACAGGTTTAAATATTGACTATTCCGGCGTGTTTCATTCATTTTTAATCCGCCAGTGGCAACGTAACTCGTACAAGTGAAACATCTGCGTTCCCGATAAGACTCTGTGTTTGAAATAGAATTATCCATCGTTTAATAGAAACTGGACGCGTGAAAATAGAATCAGTTTGATGAAAGTCGGTAAGAGTATGTCGTTTGAGAGCATTATATACGTAAATGACAAAATAATATGTTGCACTATTGCAATTGTATTTGTAAAAAGATTAACATATTTGGAAGGGAATGTTCTTTTAGGATTGTGTGCTGCTGTGAAACTAGTAAAATTTTTCAGTTACAAATATTTTTTATTATAAAATTTTATTCAACGAAATTATAATAATCAAATGTATATTTTATATATTACATATAAAAATTTATTTAAACAACTATTTTGTTTAACAAAGTTTTATCACTTCCAAGATATTTTAATATCTTTGTTACTACCGAACATCTACATGTGTTGCATGTTCCCTTTGATTTTCTAATAAATTTATAAATTTTCTAACACACCTCCAAAATCTTCAGTCTTGTGAGAAACAAGTTACAGCTGTTCGCATTTAGCGTTAGTCAACACATTCTTGTTCCATATATAGTGTATCGTAGATTTTATGTAAAATAATTTAGAAAACCAAAACACTAACAGACTTTGTATCGAAAACAGCGAAATTATCACTCAGACAGTGATCTTCCTCGATGTACTTTCGCAGCAACAAGTTAAAGTCAAACACCTAAATAATTAAAAGTTTGTAACATGTCTTTTACGTCGGGGTAGCTACACTTTCTAGTAACAAAGATATCATTATAAATCAACAATCAATTTCTTCTGAGAATAGAATCCCCGAAAGTAAGAAGCTGCTCGAGGAAATGAGAGGAAAAAACAAGGCGAAATAGTCGCGAGAAAGGTAGATTGAAAATGTAATTTATGCGCAACACCGTCGAAACTTTCTACTTTTGTTTCGTAAAATGGTCTCGCTGGTATAACGATTCGTTGCTTCGACCACGCGATTCGTGTTCCTTGCAAGTTGAAGACGAAGATTCCACGCTGTTGAGGAGTTTCCTCGGCGTCGTGGGATGATGTAAATATTGAGTTAAGACGTCCCGGTTGGAAAAAGTTTCGCTCTGGCGCGAAATTAAAGTCACCTTTGGAAATTGATAAGCTCTAAACTGGATCCCCGTTTAATTGCAGCTTGTTTCGTAGCTCCGAAACTGCTTCCTCCTCCCCTTCGTCCCTTCTTCTTCTTGCTCCTGTTTCCTCGCTGTTACCTGTCTTCCTCCATCTCGTCGTCTTCTCGAGCAAGTTCTATTTCAAATTAAGCGGCTTCCAGCAGCAAAAACTGTCCTCCGAATTGGTAGCAGCCACCACCCTATTCGCAGGTCGAAGCGAACCTCCTTTTTACAGCGTTTTCGGAAACTCGAACACAAGGAGAAAGATTAGTATTCGTTGTTAACGTTGCTGTCATACATCAAAGCGTTGGGACTTAGTGGTTTATGAAAATTTAACATCATCTAGAATTTCAAGTTAGTGGGAATGATGGAAGAATTTATGAATTGTTATGACGAGACGAAGAGTTCACATGTAAAATTTATATCGTTAAGCTAATAATGTGTACATGGGAATAATTATTATAACAATGACAATATAATACAACATATTAATATACAACGGAACATAATAATAAATAGAATAGAATATAATATAAATAGAATATAATAATAAAGTCGTGTAAACGTAAAATGATTAAAAAATAACTTACGTATTGTTTTATCGAGATACAGAAAATGCGCAGAATAATAAATTTCCTAGCTGTTTAGGAACTTTAGATTTTTAAGTTTTTCATATATATATATTTATAAATATTTCTTTTTCTAACTAGATTTTATAATTTTGTGGGGTTTAAATTATCCTTTCTTTCTTTCTTAATGGTAGGATTTATTTGTTTATATTTGTAACTTATATATTGAGTTTCTGTAGAGCATTTATTATCCTTACGAATATACAGTATGCAGTAATCCCCGTCGAGAAGCGCAACAATTTCAATTGTTCGGATTTTATGATTTCTCGGATTGTTATAAATTTGAATGGAACTGTAAATGAAAGAGAACGAGGATTTCTTCTCGCAAATTATTGCAACGTTCTGACAGATCTGTGAATTATTAGAATTGAAGGATCTGTAGGGCTATGAGCACGCGCGCGCGAACAATTTTCGGGAGGAAACTGTTGTTTTCGATGGCCGGGCGCGATTTTACTGGCTTAATCCTCTTGTTCCAGTTCGCCGCGGTCAAATGGCACTCGTTCCCTTGAAAATATCCCTTGAAATAAATTTCAATCACTTTCAATTCCAAAAGTTTCATCCCGCCTGCTTTTAAATATGAACATTTCTCAGCCGCATTTTTCATACTTTCAACCTGTTGACAATCTCAAATCAGTAAAAGTGGCAAAAAAATTCCGATCTTGTAAAATTTTCAACGCTTATCGAATAAAAAAAAAAAGGGAGGAAAGGTAAAAAGAAACTTTAAACACGTGAGATGAGAAAAGGTTCCATAAAAATCTACGAAAAATACGAACGATCAGTCTCTCCAAACAAAAATTGAAAGATAGAAGAAAATGCTGAAAGAAGTTCATTCAAGGGACACTTAATTTATTAACCCTTTCCATTCGATTTTCCAAAGCACTCAGAGCAGCCATTCGTCCCTTCGTTTCTCAAATTCGTCACGAGTTTGGTCCTATAGAAGAATAAGGAGACCATTGAACTGGGCTGTTAGCTTCGTTCTGAATAAATTTCGTTCTTGTTTTCGACTACGCACACGTGAATGAGGTTATATATTGTTAAAATAATAATACAGTTATATATTGCAAAATATTATAATAGTACAAAGACGTAAGTAGATAGTTCTATTTTGAAATGAATGAAATCTTAATTAATTAATTACATTTAAACATTACAGTTATAATTATAATGGTCTTGTTTCTCAGAAAAATATACTAAAAAGAAATAGGAAGGAGTAAAATAACCATGCATACACAACAATTGTATACCTTCTGTTGAAAGTTTAATACTTTTGTCACATTTCGACAATAACGATTTCCCATTTAAGTTTTTGCATTTTCAAGTTTCGTACTCGTTTTTAACAAACAGCCGACGCTTCGTAAAATCTTTTGTTAAAAACACGTATTTCAATCGTTGTCAAGTTTCAGCGATAAAGAAATTAAATTACTATTGAATTACTTGCGCTTAATGAAATTACTAGCAGCTATAGAATAAAAATATAAGAAAATACAAGATTGAATGCTTAAAGATTAAAGAGATTCATTCGTGTTGCGTTTTATATTATGCTAGATAATGTGGTAATGTTCAATGCTCGTTTTATTAATTCAATATCTCGTGTCGCGAGAGGAATTCGTCTCGAATGGGTCACGATTTTGCATTTTCATCCCGCTAGGTTATTATTAGACAGATCACTATGCGACAATCGCGATTTGAAGGACAAATGCGCGCGCGAAAAGGGGTTGAAAACGCCGGTGGCGCGTTTTATAATATTCCCGTGGCCACGCGCTCATTCTGTATGCATGCGCATATTAGAAGCCTCCAGGGGGAGTTTCTTTTTCGTGGCAAATGCAGCTCGATGCACGGTGTATCTTGTAACGCGTGCCGGGCAAGTTCGTGCCTCGTATGTTACCGAGAACGTTATGAATGTTAAAGCGTCCCCCTTTTCAGCGACTTCTTTTTGTCTTTCGGATCACTGCCGACGGCTTTTCGGATTACTGTATCGCGCGATAATGAGCGCGATAGAATTTTTTATTCGACGTTTTAACAGGTTTCCGCTCTTCTGCCCTTCAATGTCAAGGAAATTCTTCCACTTAAAATTCTTGAATTTTTTTAAGTGCTCGAGATCGATTTGTCATTTTGACTAGAGAATTTTATAGATGTGAAAAACTTGGAGATTTAAATGATTCCCCCCCAGCGAAATGTATAAGTTGAAGCTTGTGTATTATAATGTTTTTCTATCTTTCGTTGACGTTAACGTCTCGAGTGAAAATTGCATGCTTTAGATTCTAGTGAAAGCATTTGGTGAAACAGGAAATCTGTCGTTCGGGGAAACTCGGTGAACACGTATTTTTCTCAAATGACGAAATTTACAAATTAAAAGGACTCTTCGTAGGTAATATTCTTGTAAAAGGGACTGCTCTCAAAGTTGAATATACTTTGCATTTAAACTGAATGCATCAGAGAATAATTTCATTCGATATTTAATAGGGTTTTTTCAAGATATATGTATAAAGAATGGAGAAAATGATCTTGTAGAAGAGATCATTTCTTCACGTGGGAATTTAATTTCACATACTGCACAATAATATGAGTAATAGAAATTCGTTTTATCGGTAATTTTTGAAAATTTTCGTTTCCAGACTTGAAAAATCTCTCCAAAACGAGATTATTTTTTACTTGACCGACAGTTCTCAATAAACCCGAAACACGATACTTCGCGAGTTACTGAACCTTTTCATTCGGCATTAAAATATACAGACCTGTTTAAAACAAGCTGCGTGTACAAAATTACTCAAGATGAAACAGACTTACTCGTTAAGTAAGTCGTATTCGTAGAACGAATTTACATAAACATCACAATCAATTATAAACAATACGCTCATCCCACCCATGTATATATATATATATATATATATATATATATATATATATAAAATCTTCATGAAATTAACATGAGAACTGAAGAAACGGTAGGCAAAACGGGAGATAAAATCACGAAGCTGGCGCAAGAACGTTTCCCCGCGTCGTCGCGGCGATACCCCGGGAAAATCAAATAACCGGAATTACCGGGGACGCAAAAAGCGAAACAGGGACGCGAAACCACGACGATTATATCGGTTGGTTTGCTCCAACGTGGGAGGGGAGTGAGGGGGGGGCAGGAAATACTCCGAGGCTCGGCGAAATGTCAGCGGGTATTACGGGTAGCCGTTTGCGTAGCTGTTTAATTTAACAGAAACTCTTAATAAGGTCTGTCTGTGGACGCACCTCCTCCCTCTCTTCAACTAACACCGAAACAATTTGTTTAAAGCTCCTCCACGCACGACGTGTGTACGTCTGTGTAGGATGCGCGCGAGCGTGCCACGCCAGGGGAAGCTAATTAATAGACGGAATGCTTTCACGGCGCTGTGAACTCGGTAAAAGGCTTTTTGTCGTCTTTGTACACGTGTACGTGTGGCGACGTGCGCGCATCGTCGTCGTCGGGGAGATACTTCGATAGAATATCTCGCGAATCGTTGAACAATCTTCACAAGTAGTGTTTTCCACGTGGTGTTTTCAAGTTTTCGAATCGTGGAGGGATAGGTTCGAATTTTTCGAAAGTAGACTTAAACAGAGGTGAAATCGATTTTTCGATTGGGCAGCTTGAGAATCTTTTTTTCTTTTTTTTTTTTTTTGAAAACTGTGAAAATTGAGAATGAATATCGTCTCGACTTCGTTGCACTCTGCGATCCCTAAATTTCCCTAAATTCGTAGGTTTCGATTTTACGTTCAGTTTGACAAGCTACGAGAAAGGATATTTGCAATATTTTAAAAAGATGTTTAACTTAGATTTAGAGCACGTGTTTCGCACGTGCAATGACCAGGTCAATTAAATTCCAAATATTTACTTTTAATCTATGATCAGAATGAAATTTAATCGAAGAATCGTGCGTGGGAATTTTCTTATATTTCTTATATTTTGAACTTGTTCGCTTTTCATCGTTCGAGATATGTATAAATGGCTGAGAAATGAAAAAAGAACGCAGCATAGGTTAAGTTTTTAACAAAATTCACAGTCCCTTGGTGTTTACGTCTTCGTATCGTCGTGACTCGTGACCGCTTCGATCCTTAAAAAATGAATCTCCGACTCCACTGGCGGAACTGTGCCAGATTCGCATCGTGGATGTTAGCGAAAGGATAAAAGATCGAACGCGTTTCCATAGAATAATCCCTCCTATGCTCTTTTGCGCGGATTACCAGTTGAAATCGCGAGTCGATTCACCGGTGCCTCGGAATCATTCGTCCGGAAATAAAAGCGAAGCTAAAAAAGAGGGAAAGAAGAAAAAAGAAGAAGGGAAAAAATGGAAAACTCTCTGGACAGATCGTTATCCGTGGAAATCCCTGATTCCATTCCTGCTCGTCCAACCTTTGGTCGCGTATTTCTCACCCCCGTGTCGATCGTGTCTCGAGATTAGGCTTGCGGGAATCGAACATAGTTATTTGTTATCGCGGTCTCGGTCTCGCGTAATGATTGAAAAGCTGAGTTGTTTCAAGGGATTTCACCTGCTCGTGGATGAATTTTTTAAAGCGAAGGAAAGATGATTAAACTTTTTGTTTGAAATTTATTCATTTTGCATCGGCAGGAAGTTTTATGTTTTCATTGTTGAGGGATTCTGCAGTGAATAGTGGATAGATTTTAATATTTTTTCACTTAGAATGATTTGAATTTAAATGTACACGAATGAGTCCCTGAAGAGGTTAAATCACTCCGAGTGATGTGCATAATGATTTTATGTTCCTTTCGTTTCTCTGAAAAGAATGAAATTACATGTATATATATATATACGATTAATGTTATTATTCATAACTTTTTATTATATTGTATTACATTGTACGTTTGTTACAATTTATTATTTATTTGTAATTTCAATCTCGAATAATTTACAATGACGATACAAATGCTGATGTTACAAATATTACAAAATAAACGAAACTTTGAGCAACGTAAAAGTTTTCCATTTTCGAACGACAATATTGATATCAGACGTTTATTAAAAACTCGAATGTCAATTTAATTGATTTAATAATCGCTTAATTAATAATTTTTACTTGAACGATCGTTAATGATCGAGCAAAAGCGGGAGCTCTTGCTTTTAATTATCGTAATCACTGGTGTTCCAGAATTTTTAATTTTATCCAGTTCGTAGATCGTTCCGTTTCTGTAAAAGAGAGCGCGCGCGCCGAAAAACACCAACAACCAGAGAAGGATATCTCTGTTTTTACAGAGGACGAAAGAACATAGCCACGCTTATTTGCATTCGTTCGTGTATTTTTACGTGCTTTCGTGTTTTTCGAGTTCGTCCGTTTAATCTGAGTTCTCGTTTCCTTTTTTTTTTTTTTTTTTTTTTTATTTCTGGGGGTCATCTTTCGCTACTTTGTTCCACTAATTTCAAAACCGTGTCAATATTGCATGTGAAATTACTTACGTGTCGTCGACTATTTCACAATCTGAATGAATAGCAACGTTCGTTGATGACGATGAATCGAATCGTTTATTTTATTTTCCAAATAGCCAAATGATGCTTTGATCGAAGATTTTACGGAAGACTGTCTTTCATTGGCTGTCTGTATAGACATGGTTGCATACTACTTGAATAACAGGCTCTGCCTGATTCTATTTGCCCAGCCAAGTAAGTACGTCATCTCACCCGTCTGACTAGTCACCGATCTATTCTACTGTTCTGGCCATAGAAAGTCACTTAACTGAAATTTCCAGACGTTCAACCCAGTTGAAATATCAGACGGATATTGTTCTCTGAATGATAAGTATTACTGAACATTTTCGCGATAAGTATTAATGAACTTGTTTGATTTTTACTACATCGCTCACAGAAAACCACTTTAGTGAGAGTTCCAGATATTCGACCAAAGTGTCCAATATTAAATTTTAAATATTAAATACGTAACTCAAGTGTACATGTATTAAAATATCATGTACATTTAATATTAAAATTACATTGAATATTATTTGTGTTAATTATAGTCAATGTATGTGGATGTTATATAATTATTTACGTATTTATGTTAAATAATATTCATATTGAAATACAATATTAATATTATTTATATATTTTATATATAAGATAAATATATTTATATGTATAAACATGTTTATATGTACTAAAATTTCTTATAAATTTTTAGAAGCCGCAGATTAAGAAACGGAAAAAAAGTTCGTTCTACATTTTCATCTTGCATATTATAATACGAATAATTTTATAATTTCAATTTTCAAAAATAACTTTGCTTGTGAAAATTTGAAGAGAGCGAACGAAACATTTCGCATAAACCGTATTGTCATACGTATGAATGTTGAAAAATCCATTGGTTTACGAGATATTTCCTCTTGAATTTTGTAAAACCTATCACGTGAAAGATAAGGAAAGATATTGGTCTATGTCTTTATCCTTCATGCGATAAGCTTCATAAAATTCAAGTGAAACTATCTCCTAAGATTGCTCGACGTAAGTAGGTTAATACTTTTCTACAGAGAATACCCACTGCATTCAAAATTATACGACTCTACTCCACTTCATGCACAAATATACAATTAGCATCCCCTTTATACCGGACAAGTTTTGTAGGAACATTCTCTCTCTACAACTTCAATGCCTGGCAAGGTGTTTCCATTCTGCGAGATAAACAGAACACCCTGTATATTTTACAGTAGGCTGGAACAATTGGAAATTTAATTTGCCCGATTCGGTGAAGCCGAGCAAGTGGAATAGGTGCACGCTCGGTCAGCCGATTCTTCCCATCGAATTTCGATATACACAGTTCACATTGGTTCTTGAATGATATTCGACGTAAAAAAAAAAAAAAAAAAAAAAAAAAGAGAGAGAGAGAGAGAAAAAACTCTTCGATAGATTTGCAAACGATTAATTCGTTCTATTTACGAAAAAAGTTTCAAATCGACAACGCCTCGACTCGAATGTAGTGATCAATTGAATGAAACCTGGCTCTATCGATCATTTCATTAATCACGTGGAAACGAACAGTTTCCTCCTCGGTCAATTACTGAATTTTGAAAAGGGGCAGGGGAGGAGAGACAAAGACACGAAGTCGGATGCAATTATTGTACGTGGACGATTTTCGTCGATGGCCGAATAAGGGAGAGGTAGTGAAAAAAAAAAGAGGGAGGAGAAAAATCGCGTCGAAGACAAAAGCTGGACATACATCGGTGAGCGAAAATGGCGTGCCTTAATTCGTGGAGCGCAGCCTCGCGTGAATTCGCATTTCAGCGATCCTTGTCCATCCCCAATGCGGTTTCCGCTTGCTGCGTGAACGAAATCATCTTTTGACCGCGGTGCACACCCGGTCGCTCTTTCTCCCCCCGCATCTTTCACAGAGATATATGTGTTTGCGTTGAAATATACTGGAAATGGAAATGTGCTCGTTCTGGGATGTTTTGTAATTTCTTCTCTTTTATTTTTCTTTCTTTCGATCGTTTCTACTTTTCGGTAGGTACAGTTCTATGATACAATGTGCGTTGCATATTTGGTTATGTTAATAGGATCGATTACGTATATTAATTTTATTTGTATTTTTATATTTTATTTAATAATAATTAAATATAATTAATAATAATTTAATAATAATTATTAAATATAATTAAATAAATATATATTAAAAGGAAAAAAAAAGGAACATGAAGTTTAGGACAGAAATTAACATGGGATCTTTGATAACATTTTGTTTCAGTGTTACCTAAAATATTCGAAATAAAGTAACTTTGTAACTGAGATGAGTATTTTACACGTTTGTAACTGGGGAAAAAAGTTCTATATAAAATATGCAAAGTGGAATGTATAATATAGAGTAGAGATGAAACACTTTTCTTTAGGTTTCTATTTCCATAAAACTTTTAAGATGCATCCTACTCGTAACATTTAAAAGGTGAATTGGATATCTATTTTTTTCATTCCATGTATATATTTCTAAATACTGTAACGATTGATTCTGAATATTTCTCAACCTAATATATTTCACTAGAAACTGACAAGTTTTGTTGCGGATTTATAACCGTAAAAGTCACGTGACGCTACTGTAGCGCCACTATTGAAAATCACGGTAACGTGGCGAATCATTAACCTTATGAAAATCACACGACATTGCAATAACATCTTTACAGTATTAAGCTGTATTAAAATACAACAGAACTTCGATTAACCAGTGTAATAGTTGTACAAACAGCTCGAACAAATAATTAAAATAATTTTGGACATTTTATAACAAAAAATACTTGAATGCCAACATTCGAAATTCCGAGGAATCCATGCGCTGTATAATTTATTAATCATCAGTTTGTTGATGTAAACATTAACGTAAATGATACAGTTTATTTATTAGTTGTACAGTTATTAATTATAAAATGATACAGTTTATTTATTAGTTGTACAGTTATTAACAGCAAAAATGTCCACGGTAGTAAAATGTGTGAACCTTTCTAAAAAAAATAAAAGAGACTTGAACATTCGAAATTGCGGTGAATTCATAAACTATCGAACCTTTTAATTATACAGTTTATCGATATAAATATTGATCTAAATAATACAGTTTATTTATTAATCGCACGACTTATTAATTATAACGTAACATCAATCTAAAGTCCGAAAACCGATTTCTCTTTTTCAGATTTCACGAAGCAAGCCCTAGGAACACGGTTCTCCAGCGGATCGTACCGAGAAGAGCCATCGTCACCCTCGGAAAAATAATGCGAGCGAAGCGCATCGAGGAGGAGACGCGCTTCAGATTGCTGAGGTACACGCATCGCGCCAAGTGCCGGAAGATCATTTAGTCGATCCTCGGTCTCTCGTCCTTCTGAGAAACAGTGACAAACTTCCAAACACAGTTGTGTTTGTCAAACCAGAGATCAATCGATCACCGATCGATCGGTCGTCCGCTGTGGCTGTGATTTCTCTCCGTGATTACGATTACGACTACGTGTTCGAGTCTCGCGTTATAGAAGAGAAAAGAAAAATAAGTAGAGAAAGAAAGGAGAAGAAAACGAAACCAATCGCGTGTGTATGTGTGTGCACGCGTGTATCAGTGCGCCTGTGTGTGTGTCTTGTCTGTACAGTGATCAAGGGAGCGGGAATCGAGGCTGGGAACGCGGAAGAATACGCTCGTGATTGTAAACTCCGCGGCTATCGATCGTTCCGCGGGGGAACGTCGCCCAATAGGAGTCGTTCTTCAGGACTTGGCTTCGAGAAACACCTGACAGTGCCCGATGCTGGATTTTTGATTTCGTCGAAACGCTGCGACCTCGAATGGACCCGACGAGAACCGGGCTAGTTCCGTCGTTTAATTGGGGGCTCTGAACAGACCGAAGACTATGAAATACACGACACGAATCACAGATTTGCGAAACATTCTTAGAGAAAGATTGCTATCGAGAGAGCATCACTCTGGACGAAACTTTTGCTGGAACGATATGAATTATTAATTCTGGGCAATTTCTGTGGGACTTTCTACTATAGAGAAGTAGGATGAACGAAGTGTTTTGAATTCGCGAGGAAAGCTGCGATTCAAAGGGACTGAATGAAAATTTTAGTCTCACCGGGGAACAGCCAGGTTTAATTTGGGAATTTTGAATGGACCGGAGTGGACGCTGAGGACTGTGAAATACACGACGCGAACTGTAAATTTACGAAATTCTTAAAGAAGAGACTGGAGAAGATTTTTGTTCTTGTCAGAGAAAGAAAGAAAGTTTAAAGAAAGTCGAGAGAAATTTGGACTTCATTGAAGTGGACAACTTTTGTCCTGGATCGGAAAGGAATCAGATCCATGGTTGAAATTCGCATGAGTCACAAGTTGGAGAAATTCTCAGAAGCTTACTTATTATAACATAAGAAGAACTGAAGAAGATTCGAAATTTGAATTTCGGAACTGAAGTAAGTCACCACTGTGAGATAGATGGCATGAATTATACATTTGGGTTCTGCTACTGTAAAAGGAAGAATTTAGGAAGAATTTTTGGTGCAGAGTCGAATAAAAAAGAAAAAGATAAACTAACGAAGAGCTCCGAGTTCTGAAGTGAATCTCTTAGGAATAAATGAAATAACGATTGAAAATAAAATAATAAAATTGTTATCGAAGGTTGCAAAAGGTAGACTCGATTGAGAATTTAAATTAGGTATAAATCAGAAGAACGAACGACGAAAATTCCGGCAAAGAGTTACTGTTTTAAGTAATAAAACTTCCAAATTTTAAACCGATTGAAATTTAGACTGATCCGTTAAAAAATGTAGCACGAAATACAAATTGTATGAAAAATTCTAATAAGTGATTGCGAGAAGAGGTTTTCTATAAAATTATTTGAAATTGGTGAAAATCGAATCACGCTGAAAAATTGATTGTTTCGATTATAGCAAGAGACACGAGTAATTTATGTTCGAAAAGAAGAATTCGACTAAGGTACCAAGGTAGCCAGAGGAAGAAAAGTTTGCATACGAAACGACGAGGGGCATCCTCACATTCGTTCATTCTTCTCGAGTTCGAAAGCTAAAGGAGAGAATTTTTCGAATAGTTAGCGACTCGCGTAAAAGAGGACGTATCTTGAGACTTTGAAGTGCGGACGAGAAATCACGAAACTCTTTAAAAATACTCGTAAAAGCGGCAGCGGTGAAACTTTCGAATCTATCGAAGTGGTGTTTCGATCTATCGAGCGAGATCGAGCTTCAGAAAGAGGAAAATCAGAGGGTGTGCGAAGGGACCGTGATATTCCAAAGTTCGTCCATTATCTGAATATCCAGCAGTTTAAAAGGAAGTCGAAGAAACGAGTTCGATTCAGAAAGAAACTTGCGAAATTTTCATTTGTTATCGAAGATCTCTCTCAATTTGAAAATTTAATGATTCGAAAAAATAATGAGAGTAGGTTCAGAAGGAAATTAAAGTAACAGGTTAAAAAGCGAATTCGAAATATCGGAAATTTGAAAGGAAGAGGCTAGATTTGACATATTTTCCAATTTGTTGCGGGATCCTTCAACTGCGAAAGAATTTGAAAGTGAAAGTGCCATTAATTTGATATTCGATTTTCGTGATTTAAATAGAAAAGGAAGAGAAGAAATAGGAAAGAAACTGGACTACAGAAAGAGTCTGCAATTTATTACAAAATCCTTGTGGCCAGAAGATTTTCAAGTCAACGCTCGGAAGGAAAGTATTCAATTTTCCAATCAGTCGCGAGATTTCTCGGTTGTTTAGAAAACAACCAAATACCGAATCCGTGAAAACTTTGACACAGCGTATCACACGCGATCCGCGAAAAGACTGGACTCGTTAGGGGAACGAGATCTCCTGGATTTCCTCGCAAAAAAAAAAAAAAAAAACGGTGCACGGATTTAGGACGCAGTCGGGGGAAGCTGAGAAATTTTCGAGGCCGTGAAATCGTTCGATAGAAACCCGAACGTGACTAATTTGCCGGCGCTGTTGCCAAAATACGTTGTGCGAGCGACGAGACACCGTATCCGGGAATCGCGGCGGATCCATCCGCTTCCGTCGTGGCAAGAAAGACGTTCGAAACTCTCGTGAAACACGGGCGATAAAAACGACACGGGGCGAGAAGGTCGATTGGTGAACAACGTCGACTTTCCGGCCAACGGTTCAAGGAAAATTGTTTCACCGAAGTAGTTTACAAACTTACTCGAGGCGAAAGTTTGAAAAAAAAGGAAATAGAGAGAAAAGGAAGAGCGACAAAGAGGACGCGGGATCTTGTTTTTAATTCGAGGAAATAGCTTTTCTGGAACTTCGAGAGCGTTACACGAGGCGGGCTTAAGGAGACTTCGAACGTGAATAATTAATATCTTTAATTAATATTCTGTGATTTACGAGCGCGAAAACTGTCGGCGAAAGGCGCGTTCAAGCGAGGAATCAAAGAAATATCAAGGAATTACGCCGGAGGTATAACGAAGTGCGAAAGAGAAATTATGACTAGCGAATTGAGAAAGTGAAGAAGAGAGGAATTTGATTAAAATTCTACGGGCAGTGTTCCTCTTGTTGCAAGTCGAAGGAGTATTAAAAGATTAGCAAGTTAATTCGAAAAACTTACGAAAACGAAACAATTTGTTTCTATCAAAATTCTACTGTAAGAAACTGCTCTTTCTTACAAGCTGATTCTAACGACGTCGAAAGAGTTGTAATTAATTTCAAACATCTCGTTCTTGTCAAAGTTCCACGAAATTCGGTTCTTCTCTATTTAACACGCCAAAGAAATTTTCGTCGATAAAAAGAAATTTACTTGCGAAAGTAAAGAAAATTTTATCTTTATCAAAATTTAACGAAAGTTCACGCAGTTTCTCTTCGCTCTTCTTCTAAATCATCCTTACCGCGCGAAGAAGAAAAAGAGATTACAAAAAAAAAAAAAAAAAAAGCGCTGGATCAATTCCAGAGTGTCACAGCTGTATCAAGCATATTTTATGAAACTCTGATTAGAAAACCAAAGAAGCTACCATTACCGAAAAACGAAAGAAAGGAAAGAAAAAAATTCGACGAATATCCACTTCACTGTAACGCGCCCGAAAGAATTTAAAATCGTCGCAAATTTGATCTGGAGGAAAATTTAGAGGGTTGCGACTTCTCCACGGTCTTTGCACGCGAAGAAACAGGAAGAAACGGCTACAGACGAATCGCGTGGAGCAAAGTCGAAACTGGTGTCGAAATCGGTGGGTGACGCGATGGTGGAACGGGCGGGAGGAGGATCGAACGAGCAACGTCAGCGTGCCGGTGCGATTTACTCGATGCAGTAGAATCGTGACACGTCGAACTCGAGGGGCGCGAGATGAACGAGCGCCATCGTGGACGAACGATGAACCGGAAGTCCGCCGGATAAAGAGAGAAAAACTGGCAGAGAGGCAGGGGGATACAAACGACGTCGGATAGCTTAAATAAAATCGAAGTGAAATCTTGTTAAAGCCGGTCGGAGAGAAGGCGCGGAGAAGTCGTTCGAAAGGGGAGGATCGAGCTGGAATTAGCGTTGGACGGGGTGTGACGAGCGCTCGAGAGCACCGGAAGTGTCGGTGAAATAATTGGGCCGGCGGTGTTCTCGAACGGAGAACACGAACAGAATTTCAATCGAACGGCGGTGGGGGGAGGAGATCGAACTCTCTGCCCCTTTCTTCCTACCCTGCGAGATTCTCCACGGAAGAATTTATTTCGTATAATTTCAGGGGGTTTTCCTTCCGGCGTCTCAGGGTGGCAGGGGATTGAATCGCCAACTGGCGATTCGTTCGCGCTGGAAAGTCGAAGGGGCAACTTGGCGCTCGACACGCGATTCCGGTGATCGGTGGCACTCGCAGTTGTTCGACAGCTTCCCCAACGTGCTCGCGTTAAACACGAACAGGGTGGTTGCGCGAAGAACGAAGGTCGTTGACGAGGAGAACGAAGTGTTACGGGGTGGCTACGTAAAATTGAACAGACGCGGAGCGCTACCTAAAGACACGAGTATCAAGTTTCACGCGACATCGTGAGAACACCCATAGACACTCTGAAGCTCTCTTCTCTACGTGTATGTGTGTGTGTGTGTGTGTGTGTGTGTGTGTGTGTGTGTGTGTGTGTGAATTTCTTTCCCGAAATTCAACGAAAGAATCTCAGGCGAATTTCGTCTCGAATAACCAAAGGGTTGTGCTGTAATTCACGGGGATTGGAAAGCCCCTCTCTTGAATGTAAAACAGAAATAAATGTCGTGTGTAAAAGACGCGAATGTGAAACAATAAACATCGGATCCTGCAAAACAAAAAGATTCCACGAAATCGATAGTACGAACTGAAGTACCAAAGATTGTGTGGCGCGTTTACTCCTCGACAAGGAGATCCTCGTCGATGAGTGACTTTGAAAGTAAAATAGAATCGAACGTAACGAAAACAGGTGTCGCCGAAAGCCACGAGAACGTCGAGTGATAAATTTCGTCGAGCTTTCGTTTGAAAATTCCACAGACAGATACTCTTTGGATTTCGGCGAGTCTCCGCCGTCAGAAGTAAGAGGATAACGCGAGTATAGCCGGATGACTCGAAGACGCTGTGTTTAAACAGGAACGTTTATAGAGCGCAAGAAAGAAGGGTGACTCAGCCGAGACTCGGAGCTGTTCAGAAGCGGCGAAGCGGTTCCATTAGCGAAAATTCCCCCGGCTGAAAGAAGTAATTAGATCGATCGATCCGGCAGGCGGCGACCGGCTGATCCGTTTAGCAAACTGCGAGCCGAAACAGAGGGGAATGGAACAATACGGGAAATCAAACGTTGAGGGAAATTAGCCGCGTGGAGGAGCGCGACGACGAGCGTGGCTGAAGTAAAAAGGATCGAGACACGGTCGAGGGAAGTTCCGTGGGAAGTGACGAGCTTCTGTTCTGCCAACGATGGCGTTCGTCGACGGTGAATAGTGAATCTCGAGGACGTTAACAGGTTTGATTGTTCTTTCTCGCGAGCCGAGTCGCTGGTGCTGGGACGCTGCGGTTGGAAATATTGCAGATTTAACGAGAGGAATTTTCTCACTCGAGTGGTATAAAGTAGTGTCGATATTTGACGAGAAAAATGGGAGAGAGATGGTTGAAATGATTTATATGAAGAGGGATTGGCAAAGCGATCAGTGAAGTATCTGTCTGGAAGGTTTGACGGATTAAAAAGGGACAATCTCGATGGGATCTTCTACTTTTCACTGTGTTTTCACGGGACTGTGTCAGTGGTTGTTTACTACTGAGCGAACTTGAAGCGAGATAATTGAAAGTGAACCGAGAGAAAGTTTTGCGGCGGAGCAAGAGAAAGCAAAGACCGAACCAAATTAAATCAAAACCAGAAAATAAGAGGTTGCTGGAAAATAGAAGGGGATTCGTCGTTTCCCCAGCGTCTTCGATTCTCTCCGTGAACGTGAATCCGATAATTAACAGCCGACTAAAATTTAAATACAAAGAACTGTAAATCCTTTGAAACATTCGAGGAATCCGTCTCTAGCTTCCAATTAAAAGTTATATCCGACCGAGGAAATGATAAATCTTCCAGAACATTTAGGAAACTCAAGCAAATGAGAAAGACAAAGAATCCATTGTTCCTTTAACTCGCAAGTAACTCCGTGGCGTATAAAGATCTCAGGTGATTAAAGAAAGGGAACGATCCTGTTTCAACTACCTCGACAACCTCGCAGAACGTTCAAAATTCTCTGCAACATTTAGAGGACTGCAACCAAACAGGACAAAGAATCGTCTACCATCTGCTATCGTTTGCAACAATTTTTTAAAATATTGATAATCCAGATATCAATCAACAGCCTTCCGTAAACAGAGGAAAAAAAAGAGAAAAGGATTGAAAGAACTGTAAAAGATATCGTTCCTCAGTTTTCCAAAACACTCAGAATTCGATATCGAATTGAAACCTAGCCACTCGAAACCAAGAGAGAAGGAAACTCTCCGAAATATTCAACGAGCACGAAACTAAAAAAAAAAAAAAAAAAAAAAAAGAAAGGAAACAAGAACGCAAAGAATTTATAGTAGCTCCCGCTTCAAATCTTCAAGCAAACAACCCTCCAAGACGATCAAAGATCAACCCCGAAGCCCGGTCCCAAAAATTTCGTGAAAGAATCGAAGGAACGAGAAAAAGAAGACCAAGTGAGAGAGAGAGAGAGAAGAGGAAAAAGGATCGAGCTGCTGGTCGAACGCAAAGGATGAGATCGCTTGGAAACGAGCGATGATCAGTCGTTGATCGATCGATCGTCAGTCGCGTCGCGATGGAGGTCCAGCCGATCGTGCGACCTTCTTTCACTAGAGTCGCTGGAGGGTGCGGATTCGGTGGGTGTTTGTTCAGCCGGAAGTGGTCGTCGGTGGTTCGAAACGCGGCGCGACAGCTTGCCAACTAAAATGCGAGAGCTGAACGCGACCGCATGTGCTGCCCTGTACGAGCGCGTCGAGTGGTCCGGCCCGTGGATCCTGGTTACCCTGATCGTGCTCGCGATCGTCAACGTGATGGTGGTCCTGGGCAACGTGCTGGTGATACTGGCTGTCTATCACAGCAGCAAACTGCGAAACGTCACGAATATGTTCATCGTCAGCCTCGCGGTGGCGGATCTCATGGTCGGCCTGGCTGTGCTTCCGTTCAGCGCTACGTGGGAGGTTTTCAAGGTGAGATCATCCTCTTCAAATGTCTACGTCTCCTTTGCTACCGTCAGTTTTACATTTATCGTGCTTTATATTGTATTTTTTATTTATCAGTTAGCCTATTTATTTACTTTACGTCTCTCTCGTTTATTCCTCTATCTTTTTATCGTCGGTTCTACATTTATCAGCTCGTTTATATTTTTATGTTTTATGTCTGTCTCGTTGACTTTCTATTCAACATGTTTACGACTATATATTTGAAAGATCGATCTAATGAGGAGAAAGCTCGGTGCTGATTATTAAAGGAAATCATCGTCTGAAAAATTCAGCTCGTCTCGTTTTCAGCTGACTCGTTTGAAACGAGACGAGAACGGCGCAACTCTTTCTCGCGAAAACATTATTCGAGAAAGGAGCTTAGTTCTCGGATTTATTGCGGGAACATTATTCAAGAAAAGAGCTTAGTTCTTGGATTTATTGCAAAAGTATCGTTGGTTAATGTGGGTTAATTCTCTACCACGTTTTGTTCTACTATTTACGTCGTTTAAGTGAACTTCAGTGATTTATAAACTTCAACGATGCGAGTGAATTTTCAAACGCAGGGCGCCGAGATCAACTCGTCGAAGTAATGCAACTCTCACGAGGCGAGGAAACAGAAAAATATCCCGTGTAACAGTCTCTTCGAACCAGGCAAGGTAACGAAATTCTCATCCAACGAAAATGAATCTGTATCGTCTGCAAGACGATCCCTCGAAAAATGATTAAGTTCTCACGGTACGGAAAACACCAATACCGCAGTAAATACCACGTGTAGCGAACCCGGCCATTCGCCTCTACCCCTTCGTTGAGGAGAAAAAAAAAAAAAAGAAAAAAAAGAAAGAGTTCAGAGACACTCTTTTATAGCAGCGAACACAGCCGTAGAGTAATATCACGCTCTATGCGTCGAAATTAAAACGCCTTAGCGTCAAATAGGAACGAAACACTTCAAAGAGCGCCGAACACCAGAAACTGGTGGCTGCACCCCACCGATCGACGATTTTTCATCGTTCGCAGCAGCGAGTCTCGCCTGTTGCCCTTTGATCTCTCGTCAATTCGACGTCGTTCCACCGACCGAAATCGATCGATCCCCTTTCTTCCTCTTTCTTTTTTTTCTTCCCTTTTCCTCTGTACGCGCAAGAAGCGCAAGCATAACCGGCGTGGAGCGGTCCAGCGAGTCGCTGCTGCATCCACCGGCGTGGTGGATACCGAGTTTTCGAGTGCTCTCGAGTGCGAACCTGCGACGAAAAAATTCGAAACCTCGTGACGAACGAGGGGAGGAATATCGGAGCGAATCCTGGATAAACGTTCGTTTCACATCCGGCACTGTTACCGCGATTTCCCATGCAGAGTATGTTGCATTTTTTACACGGGGTTTTTTCGCGTTTGTCTTTTTTCCGCGACTTTTTCTCCCATCGGAAAAGTGAAAAGTCGAAGCGCGTTTTTTTGGCAGAGTTTTCTGGTTTTTCGGAAAGGGACGGATTTCTGTTTTATCGAATCTGTAGTCAGGCTCAATTGGGATCGGGTATTTTAACGATTTGTTTCTTTCTATTATTATTTCTCTATTTTGTGTTCGAGGTATAATGTTCGTATTGCTATTTTTTTCATCGAAAGGAACAATAGTTGTCCTCTTCACGGAAGAAATCACAGTCATTTGCAATTTAGGCGAGTGTAACGATTTTTCATCGATTTACTCGAATAAAATACATATTTACAAATACATATATAACTTAATAATGTATAAATAAATAAATATATATATAAATAAAATTAGATCAAAAATCGTGGACGAAACGATCTCTCTTTGTCTTTCATGTTAACCTTCTAGTACAAACCCTTGGGTTAGGTTTGGAATTACCAAAAATAGTCTAAAATAATACGGGAGCGTGCAACAAATTAAAAATGCATAATTTTTCTTTTCGTAATACGTTATCTTCCTTGAATCAACAACAAGTGTTTCATTGCTCATTGTTTAATACTCCAGTACGGATTGAGGACGCTCAGAGTCGAATGTTATTTTGTTGTTCCCGTCTGTTCAATTCCTCGGTGTCCAGCGAAGATTGAAAATAGGAGGAAAGAATATTATTCGCGTCAAGAATTAGGGACAATTACCTTGGCTGTTAAAGCAACCAGCTGATATACTCGACGCGCTATCACCGCGTGAACCACTGAAGAATTCGCGGCAAAAAGCGTACGGACGAAATAACCGCGAACTGGGGGATGGGTTAGGCGCAACAGTTTGCCGGTCTTTCGTCCTTCGTTTCTTCCTGGCCGGATTCTCTCTGATTCAACCCCCGAAAGATGAACGTTTCTGGCTGAAGAGAGGGATGGGCTGGGGGGGGGAGGGAAGGAGGAGGTGAGGCTGGAGCCACCCTAAAGATTGTTGCGCCTAGTATTCCGCTCGGAGAGCACTGGGATTTCGACTTGGTGCTAGACGAAATTCCAGACAGGCTTTGGATTTGTCATTCTTTCGTCGAGCATGTTTGCCCGGGGAATTTTACGCGCGGAAGCAATTTATTGCCTCGCCTCTGATTTAGATTTTCTTTGTTTTTCCTCCGTCTCTCGTTTAGATCTCCTTCATTTTGCTTTGCTCTCTTTATTCCGAGCTAGACAGATCTCGAAACAAAACGGGATTTGTTTCCTTTCCCCCCATTGGAACGGGTGAAATTGAAGGAGGAATTTTATAGCACGATATAGTGCTGAATCTGTTAGATTATTTTTAGTCCTGATTTCTTCAAGCTAGATTTCTAGATAGATTTTATTATTTATAACTTCTGCGTAGAATTTATCATTTGCGTTATCAACCGTCCAGATTTTTAGACAGACAAAATTTATCGTTCTTTTATCGAATGAGGCGAATAAAAGAATTTTACACGAGAAAATGCTTCGCTGTACATTTACAACAACATTCAGCTTCTTGTCTTACAAACATCGTGTTGTATGCTCGTGCTGCGAATTATAGTTTCGGTTTGAAAAGGAAAGGAAAAAGAATTATCAGGCAGTTTGAATTAGGCAGTTAAATTCTTTAATTTAAAAATCAGAAAGTTTCATCTAATTTGATATTATAATTATTAATGTTCATCCAAGGCGTTTAGAAAGAAAATCATCAGACAAGCGCTCGTCCATTATTTGTCGAAACGATGGATTTCAAATTTACTCAAAAAATATTTTACGTGGAATGTGTACGTACGTGTACGAAGGAAGAAAAATTTATTGAAACTGAGAGAGGAGTGAGATAATGAATATTTGAAATGCAGGAACCGTGTCAAATGTAAAATAAATTTTCGCGAGCAATGCATCAGGCTACCAGGAAGCCTTGTGTTTGACACGAAAGATGATAATGCGTTCAACAAGTCAAGAGAAAACAGTTGTTGCGTCCTTTGGACAGATAGTAGCGGCGTGCTTAATTTAGGAAAGTAAAGAAAGTTGTAAAAAAGAGGATGAAATGATGTCGGCATGTTGACTGTAGCAAAAGATTATATTTACGGGGGTTAGAGCAAGAAGATGATGAATAGGGTATAACGTGTATTCCGCGCTGCGCATTTATATTCCTTTCAAATATATTTTGCCTGCATAATAGTAATATAATTATAAAATACTTCGTTTGAAAAAAATCATATCCCGTTCTAATTTCGTTGACTCTGTGAATACTGTGAATTTAAATTAATTTCACTACAGTCCAACGTTTGCTTCGTTATGTTTCACAAAAAAAAAAAAAAAAAAATTGCCCTCAAATTCAGTTCGTTCGTGGTCCTTTCTGATGTGAAATTTATTTTTATAATAATATTACGATTGATAAAAAACACCTATGTTAGTGTATCATATTGTTTGACATTTAAACTTAGGTACTTAATTTTTGTGACTAAATAGGTTTCTTGATAGATTAATTGTGTTGATAGGAAAATGGTAAATTTGATAAGAGTGATTAAAACGATCAGTTTGTAATTTTTTCTTTTTGTCAAAGTTTTATAGATCCACCGCGGTGCATTCTTAGAGATTTGATTCATTCGTCACAAACATATAAATAAAAGCTCTTTTACAGATAATAAATAAACGTATCAATTGAAACGTTTATTTCTCTGATACATTCTTTAATCGTCGTCGGTAATTCCAGTGTTAACAATATTTTCGATGTTACCTTTAACGACAATTTAATAAATTCAACCTAATCAGACAGAAACGCGTAAATTCTGAAATTACAACAGATTGATAAAAATTTAGAACAAAGAACCAAACGAGTCGAAAGATAGAAGATAAAAATTGGAATAAAATACTGGGAGAGTAAAGAATGTTGTTGCAGCAAATGAGGAAAGGTCACTGCGAGACACCGAAAGAATTGTTCGGAATAAAAATTTAAAAAGAAAAGATACAAACGTAGAGAATGAAAGAGAATCGAGTAGAAAATCTAAACGCATAGAAACTGAGGTAACCGCTGGGAAGCAACCCATTCTAACCCATTCGCCATATCAGATGAACATCTAATGCCGTTGCAAAAGCGGGAATAATCCTCGTGATTCTTTTACACGCGATGAAACAGCTTTGGGGACACGTTCTCCCAAAGCACTTCAACTCCTTTTCACGCGGGAGGAAAATCGTATCCTCCTCGACACAATATACCAAGGCTATCGCTCGCGTATTCATCGTTCGATACTATAGTCTCGCTATTGAAATAAGTTCACGCAGCCAGGAATCTTCGGGAGGGTCTGTAAAAATACTCGAAGAGAAGTCAGAGAGGGGAAAACGCCGAGGACCAGAGCTCGAGATCGAGAAAAATTTGAAATGAACCTTTGTTCGTTGAATTGCAAGCAAAGGAGGGAGGAGGGATATTTGTTTATTTTATTTTTAATCGAGTCGGTGTGTTTCTGGACAAATACACGAAATCCAATAACCTCTGGAAAATGGACGTGTTATAATTTTCACAGTATTCGCACGCATGAATAATTTTGTATAGTTCCGTTTTTTTTTTTTTCGCGAAAGCAAACTCTTTGTACTCTCAAACAACGTTAAACAAATGAAATAAATAGACTGCGTAGTATTTATGCGATTTCGTATTTTTACAAAGAGGGGGGGGGAGGATAAAAACTGCGTAGAAATTTTGCAATTGGAAATTATGTACGATCGACTTTGGTAGTAGCTTTCTCCGAAATTTGAAAGTTTCATTGGCGTTGTGAAACAAAACGAGATGCAATTACCTGCTATTATATTGGTGCTCGATTCTCTATTGTTAAATCTGTCTTTTTATTCTTCCAGAAAAATGTTTCAAAGTCAATGACTTAAGGTACAGTAAATTGCTTCCTTAGGTAGTCCAAATGTCTCGTCGCACTTTTTTTGAAAATCTAGAGCAATGAAAGAATTAGACACGATCGCGAAGGATTTAACTTCTCTATGTGATAACAAGGTACGCTTGGAAATATTTTAAATTAGCACGAAGCATCCGAGCGCAATTTAAACGCAAGAAACATTCAAACTCGTCTCTTTTCGTCAAAACTCGATTCAACGAAAAACCCTCGAAAATCCAGCGACGCGGGGGAAAATACTTTTTTTTTTCTCACATTCATATTCACCTCGCGAAAATCTGCTGGAATTACCTATTGAACCTGTCGAAACGTAAAAGAGGAAAGAGTAAAAATTTCAATTCTCCAAAAGAAGAAACAAAAAAAAAAAGAGAGAGAGAGAGAGAGAGAGAGAGAAAATACGACGAATTCTCCAAACAACCCAATAAATTCCCTGTGTATATCTGCGGACGTTCATGCTCTCCGTTCATGCTCTACGAGCTTCCCCAAATTTCCCCGGAAGTGCACAAGTGACCGCAAAGCGGATCGATAACTAATTCGTTCCGAATAACTTGCAAACGTGTGCAAACCGCACCATGTGATCGACGTTGCTGCCACATACACACGTGTGTACGTGCATGTACGGGAAACTTGGACTAATGATTTCAATAACGATTCCCGGTGATGAACAAGAAGAGAGTTAATTAGTACCCGTGGAACGCTTATCTCCGAATATATTCCGCCGGTCAGTATTACTAACAAGCGCGCGCTATTATAAGGGAGATGCTGTAGGTGGCGCGGCGGCGGGGGATGGATTAATCGAATCGAACACGAGTCGAGAACAGGAGTCGAGGGTAATTCGAAACAGGTGGTTGCACCGGCCAGCAGCGTGTTCACTCGCTCGCCAATCCCTCCCCGTTACACCTGCTGCGTGCACTCATGGGGTCGCATTATGTGCAACGTCCCCTCGCCGAGATGGCGAGCAAGAGTCAGCGTGCGTTAGCGTCTTAGCTCGATGATAACGCGCGTCTAATATGTAGGCGGTTTGATGGACTTTGGGCAATCGGGCGAGTGGTGGTTGCTGGGCGGAAATTAATTGCAGGGTGAAAGTTGCATTTGCGACGGAAATACGTAACAGATGTACGTATATTGGATTATTAATTGAATTAGAGTATGAATTGGTATTTTTCGATGGAATTTGTTTATTTATTTTCGAAGCGAGTGGATATAGCTGAATCTACTGCTTCTCTTTACAATATAAATGTCCGATGATTACTTTGCAATGTTGCTTTTAATACTTTTTGCTGCTTTCGTGCGACATTTCATTGGAGATGTTTGACGCAATGAATTATCAACTCGTCGATTCATTGGGGAGCAAACTCGCTTACAATTTGTTTCAATCGATATTACTGAATTCTAGGTTAGATTAGATTTAGGTTTAGGTACATATTTATATTGTATTACATCGTAATTTACTATGTATTTATTTATGCTACATTATCTGTATATTACCTATAATTCCAATTTTTACATTCACATTATCAAATTCTGTTTCTTCACTATTGGAACCGCGAAAAGAAAATTCAGTGAAATTTTCAGACTCAAGGTTTCCCCAAATTTCACAAATTTGTAAAGTCCAGATGGACAAGAAGTGACATGAAACTTTTACAGCCACAGTATTGAAGAAGAAAAAAAAAATGAAATTTGACGATTTAAATTGATCGAAAGACATTACAAACAAATTTGACATACAACATTAATCCTTAGCCAATTACGACCATTATTTCGAGAGTTATTTTATCGAGATCACCCTTTCCCTCGTACATAATATTTTATCGGTAAAAGTATTTTCGAAATAATGCAAGACATCGACAAGAAGGGAAGCTATAACGCAAATGTGCAAATCCTCTCTCGAAAGAAAGCCGGTGGTCGTTTGACATCGAAGGTAAAGTCGCGTTCTGATACGCGTAGTCGAGCGACTTTTCTCGAACCAGCGACAGTTTCCACGGCAATAGGCTATACAGAGTATTGGTTTCGGTGTTCGAGAGAAGACGAGGAGATTGAAAACGGAGAATAGGGGGTGGATGAAGGGTATTGTACGTTGCGGAGGATGTATCGTTGCGGAAACGTGGATTCCAAACGCGACTGTGCGACTCGGCTCCCCTCTGAAAACGTACGAAACGGGACCATAACTGGAAACCATAAGGTCATTCTGAGAAATTTATACGATACCGGACGAATGAGAGTTCCAGCTCAACAAAGAAGGAGCCTGGATCGTTCAGTTTTTTTTTAGGTCGAATACACCGTAGTTTGCGATAAAACATAAAACTTGTATCAGAGAAATTAACCCTACGAATACCATGTCGGAGTCAGTGGTGACTCGTCGTACCTTGCTGAGAATTTTCAAATGTCCTAATATTCTCCCATTTCGGTAAGGGTTGAAACAAAGCCAAGCCCAGGAAAAAGGATCCTTGGCTGGCACCAAAAAGTCACGTAGCAACATTTAGTCTCTTAGCAACAGTCAGTCAGTCTTTTATGAAGAGAGAAGCAGTACACGCAATGTTTGTATAGTTGGTGACATACGATCATCCTTTTGTTACAATAAGCGTGCTGGGTGCTGTTTCTTTATAGGAAGTAATAACAGATACTCGCCTGTATGCGATTCGTGCAAAAAGAAATGTTTGTAATGCCCACTCAACAAAAATCTAAAATATTATATGTAATGAATGCGATACTTTGCAATACATATAATTTTTTTACAATTTACCAATCTATTAGTTTTTTGCATACGTACAACGAAAATTCGAGCATAACTCGAAATCTATTACAATGTGTTATAGTAACGTCTAGAGCTCGAACAACCGTAACTGTGCTCGTGTTAGTAAAGTATCGGTGTGAGTCAGCAGTGACCCCGGCATGGGTCACTTTGCTGCGGTACTCGGAGGGTTAAAGTGCAGAAGAAATTTTACAGTTATAGCAACAAGTAACACAAATCTTTTGTTCACATATTTCACGAGAAATCATAGTAAAAGTTAAAAAGTTTTTTATGGAAAATTGATGTGAATTGATCTGGTTGTTCTAGCGTGAAAATCGATGAAGAAATAAACTAAACTTGGGTTTATGTAATATTCAGTTTAAATTCATTTTTCTTTTTTTCTTCATTTTTAAGAATATTTTCGTATAATTTCATTTCCTTTTAGAAGATAATTGTAGAGTTGTTTTCTAATCAACAGTACTTGTTACGATCATTTTTAAAGTTTCTGAAAATGAATGAGCATCTTTGAGAAAAAGGGGCAAGTTGGTAATATATTTTCTGAAAATATATCACCAATATGTTACGCTTTCAAACATTTTTCAAACTTATATATTTTCTAACAACGAAGTAATTCCCAGATGAAATAACAAGTTTTCCTCGAAGCACTACATATTGAATCAGTCCCTGGCTTTTTTGTAAAAGAAACTTTATTAAAAGCTTGAATAGTCTCAAGTTTATTTCATCAACCAACATAGAGAAGTGACAGATCATTTACACATGTTTTGAAAATTTTGAAGGTATTTGTTACCAAACTGCGAATTTTTATGCATTTACGGGAAATTTGAAGTTACGAAAACGCGCGAAAAGAGTATACACAAAATACAAACAAACTTCCACCCAAGTTCCATTGTTTAAATTTCAATTTGCACGAAAATTCGCAGTCTGTTTGCGACAATCCTCTCGATTCGATAAAAAAAAAATTATAAAGCGAGTAAATTTGATTTGGCGGCTAATGGATTCTTCCGTATGACTCGGCTTCCTAAGGTCTGGATATTCGGTGACCTATGGTGCTCCATCTGGCTGGCGGTGGACGTATGGATGTGCACGGCGTCGATATTGAATTTGTGTGCCATCAGCCTGGATAGATACTTAGCGGTGACCAGGCCAGTCAGTTATCCTCAGGCAAGTACCATTTACCGATTATTCGATTTCGTGGCACAGGTGTGCCGGTACGGGAACGCTCGATGAAGCCATTTGTCTCCTCCGGGTTCCTCTCTTCTCTTCTGCTCCTCTGTTTCCATTCTCCACTGGTTCCTCTGTCCGACGTTAGCCCTTCCAAGGGCTTAATTGGTCGATCGTTTGTTCAACGCTCGCAACATTTGACTTTCGCGGCTGCTTTGTGATAGCTGTTGCCATTTCTATCCCGCGAAATTTGAATTGAAAAATCGAACTTTTGCTTTACGTGCCTGCATCCTTCGAAAGGATGTAGCTGATATTATAAATTTCTCGTTGGAATGAAATATATACGAAGAACGTGTGCTCACAGTGTAAAGATTACTAGTTTGTCAGTAACATTATTAGCGATTTTAAATATTTTAGTATTTCTATACAGTTTTTATATGTATACGTTCCTGTGTAGTAATAAAAAATAATAAATGAAATTAGCGTATAATGAAAATGTTATTAATACATTGTTACAGGAATATGTGAAATGTCCAAAGCAGAGTGATCGTTACGATTTTTTGCACTTTTAGACATTATTGATTCGCAAACATTTCGAACGAAGTGAGTCTCTAGCGACTGCAGAACATTTCTAAAGATTCTTGCAGGTTTCCAAAGATTTCTAAAGGCATCGAAACATTTCTAAGGATTCTTAACGATTTTCAATACTTTTTTATAAACCTCCGTTTGAGATTCCGAAATATTTTCAAGCCGTTATGTATATCCAATAATCCTAAATAAATCCTCGGCAATGGTAAAAACTGAAAATCCATTAGAAATTTAGAAGAGTTAAAATTTAAAATTTATGGAACCATTATTTGATAATTAGATTTTTATCTCACTGATTATTCTTTATTTCCGAACTCTACTAAATTTCAATATATAAAATATATCGTAAATATTATTCCAAATTTTAACATACAGTAATATCCTAATTTTCAGTTACTCAATTTTCATGTTACTAGTAAATTATTCTCCGACAAATTCTGATCAATCTCAGCTAAATTTCTTTAGCGGCTTGTCCCAATTTTTATTATTTCGCTACCGTTTCTTTAACAAGAGGTCCATTTTATTGCAAGATGGGTAGGTCGAAAAAATTATATAGTTCTTGTTACTTGAAAAAAAAAACACCATATTAAAAATGTTATAAACCGGCGAGATAGCCAAAATTGGGAAAAGCCGGGAAATTTACTCACATATTGATAGTAATCTTACATTACTGTCGATAAATCGTTCAATTTTTATTTTTATTCTACCAATATTTTTCGCCTCTTTGCTTCGTCACTGAACAATGGTTGAAACTTTGTTGTACCCTTAAAAATCTAGATCATGTCACCGAGGAGAGCAAGGCTGCTGGTGGCAACCGTGTGGATCTTGAGCTTCGTCATCTGTTTCCCACCCCTGGTCGGCTGGAAAGACAAACGGGTAACTATCATCAAATGTCGACAGTTTTGTTCGCTCGTTACACGGTGTCCTTCTACTTTCTTGCGCTCGTTTCGCAGTCTCATCCCACGTACAACATGACGTCCGCACAGAACGGACCGTTCAACACCACCACCATACTTATCCCGGTGAAACCGTGTCCCTGGATCTGCGAGCTGACCAACGACGCTGGCTACGTTGTCTACAGGTAACAGAGAAAAACAGAGAAAAACGACAATGGAAAGTCGTGCTGGAGTACGGAGAGTGGTGTTGAAGTGACCTCGTGTCTGAAATTTGAAACGAAGTTACCCCGTTTGAATGGTCCGTGAAGGTAATTGGGGGCGGTGAGGATTTGTAAAAGCCTCACCTGCGAGGTGATTAGAGCGGAAATTTTCAAGTTTAGAGTCTGCAGGACTCGCAGCTTTGGAAATTGGAATTACACTTTTGGTGCTCGGGGCGAGGTTTTGAAATTCAGGCGAGAAATTTTAGGGTTCGGAACTTTTGAAAATGGGGCTTTAGAAATTTTACTGTTTGGATTGTTTAAAGAGAGTGGAAATTTTAGGGTTTAGATTGTTTAAAGTAGGAATTTTGAGAATTGAGGCAGACACTTTAGGACTTGGTAACTTTAAAGAGGGAAACTTTAAGGTTTGAATTTTTCTTACAGCAGAGACAAAAATTAAAATCGTGAGACAACAGATTTTTAAAGTGGAGATTTTAAGAATTGGAAATGTGAGAATTCCAGATTACTCAGAACCTAATTATCAAATTTTATTGTTCTGAGAGTTGAAAATTTCAAAATTTTCACGTATTTACGTTCAAAAGTTAACAATTCGAAACTGTAACACATTGACAGCTTGGTGTTTTCAGTTTTGAAACTTCTGTTCTGTGAAATCCCAGCATTTCAATCCTTCAGCTCACCAACTCATCAACGTACGTTCTGCTAAACATTCCGGATCCATCTGTCTAAATAATAAATAATAAATATATTCTATTTTAAAAAAGACCCAGAAGTCCCAAGATTAAATTTTTTACTTTGACTTTTTAATCTTCTACCATATGAATTAAAATTATTAATAAATCAGTACATAATTAAAGAAATTATTATTATATCACTACAAAATTACACTGCAAAGTCAAAGTCACAGTAAAGATTTCAAGAATAAAAAATTCAATCCCTTCAACTTCCCATTATCTGAATTGAAATTAATTAGAAACACTTATTCTCCATAATACAGTCACAGCTGAATAAAAGAAATAAAAATTCGAAAAATTAGAAATTTCTATTCCAGCTTCTATAAGGAATTAAAGTTGATAACGAATTCTGCGTAACATCCAGATCATACAATCTTCAAGATCGCAAATCCAAGAGTCGAAGTGCAGTTGCATCAAAACAATTAAATTAAAAATTCGAAAGATTAGAAATTCCTATCCCAGCTTGTTTATGAAATTAAAGTTGACAGTGAATGCTGCAAATATCATGCGACCCTCGTTCAAAATTACAAATGCAAAAATATACAGGGAACCGAAATAATATACATAGTCTCCAGTTTCAACAGACTCGACCGCGAAAACAGAAATTATGTCGGGCAGAAGGAAGCTTGAATTTTCTGGCAAACATCGTGTCTATTCTTACCGTGTTATCGCGATCGGCGTGTACATCAATCCACGCCGGTTTATGCTCGACATTGCATCTAAATCAGCCTCTGAATAGACGGTTAATGTTCTATCGTGTGCCAGACAAATTTACGTTCCTGGCTGGCACTGTTATCATTTTCACTTCGTCCGCGATATTTCAATCTTTTCAGGCTGGAGCGTGGAATCGTTACTTTTCAAGAAATACGTGGCAGTGGAATGGAAAGAAACGTAACAGACAATGTTTGAAAATTGACGTTTAAAAATCGTATGCCATAATATAAAGAAGGAAGAGAGAGAGAGAGAGAGAGAGAGAGTGAGAGAATATGGATGTGTTGTAATATATTTTCTCTTGAAATAAATTCTCTCGTGGATAGAGTGCATTACGTTCAATTTCCAACTATTATCAAGAGGGTGATTTACGATTATGTAGATGGCTGTCCAAAGATTTATGTATTCTCTGTATTGTAAGAAGTATTAATGTGGAGCTTGAAGCTGCAAGTTCTTCGAACGAAGAGTACAAAATTTTCAAAGCAATTGAAACTGGAGCGATACGAAGTGAAAAGTTCGACGAGTGTATTGTCACTCGTGAAACATACTGAACATAAGAATTAACGATTGAGAAATAGAACACGCAATGATATATATCTGTTTTGACATTCACGGGCATGTCAAATGCAAAATTTCAAAATTTGAAGATAAGAATATATTGAAAATTTCCCTCGACTTGAGGATCGTCTCAGTCGATGACGTTCTCTTTGCAACTATTATATACGAGTTCGTCAATTTCAATTCCGCAGAATAAAAAGTAGGAGTTCTTATTGTACGGAGATACAGTACGTAGCTTGACCCAGTTTAAATTCACAATGAAAAACAGAACAAAAAATAATCTCACTGCGTTTCACATGTTGTTTAATGTTTTATACAACGCGTATAAGTTTTGTATAATATTTCGCGAGTTGTTGTGTACGTAACTACCGTGACGCGAATGTATTTTTTTTTTTAATTTCACAAAACAACGGAATATCGTTTCTCGCGTGTTTCGCGAAATATTCTTTGCAATATTGTATGATAAAACGAGCAGAGAAGAAAAAAACGTTCGTTTCGCGTGTGAAATACGTGGAACTCGTGCAGACTCCCCGCAGCTCTCGCATCTCTCAGAAGTATAGTACTTCCATCAGCGAGTACGACATGGGAATTTCATAGCAGAGTTCATTTCGTTTTTCCAGCGTCGCAGGAACGATCGGAAGATAGAAGATAAAACGCTCTCTATTCATCAGCATCTATTGTGCCAGTGTCAACAAAGGGACACAACTTGATCCCTTATCTGATACAAAGAGCAATACTGTAGACAAACAGTAGCTTTATCCATAGACACGAAGTTTGCAAGGCTATCAGCCAGCGAGCGTTTCGTATCTTGCCGCGTGCCGTATAGAAAAAGATACGTCAAAGCGAAACTGGAAATTCAATGAAACACGCCGCACCGTGTCTCTTCAATTCATTCTTCATCTGCGAGAATATTTCTACAAATTACGAGCGCGGAGAATAACGTAGATGAAAGTGTCAAATTAAAATGTATGCTGATTGTGATACCTACTGTTCCCAAAATTGTTCAACATTCGGGTAATTTTTCTACAAATTGAAAATGGCGTGATTAACGAAGCGTGTGAGTGTTAAATCATGTAGATGATGGTCGTTTCGTTCCAAAATTATTCAACACTTTCAGGAATTTGCGTGTAATTACTCTTATAAATTGAATTGTGAAGAGTGACATAATTAATGAAATGTGTAGATTGCTGATTGTTTTGTCCCAGAATTATTTAAACGCGCGAACTGATTTTCTTTAGAAACTGAGCGAAATTTTTAGAGTACTCTCTTCGTCTCTTCTTCTCATCTTCAGAGTCTTGAATTTCCCAGAAAAATGCATCAACATCCGTGTTACAACATTAGTTATGATTAATCCCACTCGTCTTAATCTCAACCCAGAAAAATCCATAAAATCGCGCGATCAACCCTTGTTGTTAGATCTGTCTGAAACATCCAGAAAACGTCACAACTCAATACCTTAAAAAAAAAAAGAAAAAAAAATTTAAAAAAAACAAATAAAGAAAGAAAAACAAGTGAAGTATAATTAATCCCGTCGAGTCGAAGAAAAGAAACGAGACGGAAGGAAAGAGAGGATTAACAGGTGGCTCCATTAAACGCGATCCGTGTCTAAGAATGCCCGAGGGAAGGATGCTTCCCTGTCGGAACGAAATTATCCCCCTTCGACCATCTTCCTTCTACTCTCTCTTTCTCCTTCTTCTTTTTCTTTTTGCGTATGATAAAATTAAAAAGTTGTTATTTGCAGCGCGCTCGGTTCTTTCTATATACCGATGCTGGTCATGCTGTTTTTCTACTGGCGGATCTACAATGCAGCCGTCTCCACCACGAAAGCTATTAATCAAGGCTTCCGTACGACAAAGAGCTCGAAAATGCTTGGATCCAGGTAAATCCGACGTGCAGCGTCGCCGAGAAATATGAAAGCGATGGAGAATTACGACGCGTATTATTCCATCGTCATTTCTCGCTGCCATTTCAATTTCGATTTCAACTAAAAAAGAGAGAGAGAGGAAAAAAAAAGAAAAACAATTTCACAGCAAGCTTTGCTTTCTCTCTGTTTTCGTCTGTTCAAAATTTATTTCGTTTCTTTTTTGATATCCGCTTTTATTTCCCTTTCGTTCTTGGTAGAAGTTAGAAGTAGCAAAATCCTCAGTTAAATATCGAAAATCTGTGATTTACTTGCGTGTCAAAGCTATCGCTTTGTTCCCGATGATTTTTCAAAGGAGAAAAATGGGGGAAAAGATTACGATTAACAAAGAACAAAGAGATTGTCCATGGAAAATCAAAAGACAGACAAGAAAGACAAGAAAACTGAAATATTCGCGCGCGAATCTTTTCGCAGATTTGACGAACAAAGGTTGACCCTGAGGATTCACCGTGGCCGAGGCAGCGTGCATAATGGGAGCAACAACGGGAGCCCGAGGAGTCCCGAGTCGAATAGCCGGTGCTCGGTGAAAAGGGACAAGATAAAAATCTCGGTGTCGTATCCGAGCACGGAGACACTGAATACAAAGTGTAACACCCTCGAGAGAACACCCTCGAGGTGTTCTCAGACCTCCGTGCACTATAGCAACGGACAGACGCACAGTCAACTGTGTCCCACCCCGAGGAGTACGCATCTCAAGGTAACACCGCGATCCCGCCGTATTATTCTCCGTTAAAATGTCTTCGATGTTGCTGTTCTCTCTGATAAGGAATAACGATCGAAGATAGACGTCAACCCCACCGGGGGGGGGGGGGAAGGGGCTCGAAGATAAAATCTCTTCTGTTCTGCTTTCACGCGTGAAATGTAAAATCTTTGAATTGGAAAATGAATTACTACAGACTTGGATTATTGCATGGCGAACGTAATGCGTAATACTTTTCAATTTCGATTAAATACTCGTACAACTATTCTGCAACCAATTTCTTTATCGAATAGAAATACTTGGCGAGTTTTTAAATTTGTTGATGTTTCATTTTCCTAAATAACCAGATTTGCAAGTTTCTTGGTTAAAATTGTCTTCTTTCGATTTCTTTGCGCAAATATACAATTCTCGTTCACTGAAAGAGTTCTACGTTTCTAAGGCGTTCGGAAGGCGTGCACGAATACGAGCGTGAAATCGTCGAATCATAAAACCCCGGTGACGCGTTTGTACGTTTTCCCTGGAGGGAAATGCACGAAGAACAGTGTCGTTAAACGATTCGATATGTTGGCGACAGGTGAGCGGTATCAACAGAGTTGGCAGCACCAGGAGACCCAGCAGACGGAACAGCTGCGAGAGTCAAATGATGGGTGATGAGATGTCGTTGCGAGAGCTCACCCAAGGTGCCGAAGAGAAGCCCAGAGTGATGAAGATGGGGAAGAGGAACATTAAAGCTCAGGCATGTATCCTCCGTCGAGACCTCGGCGAGGTGAAATCAAGTTTAGAGATTGAATCGAGTTTGATTGGTGGTTTGGATCTGCTTTTGAAACATTTAGAGATAATTTGCTTCCACCTTTGACTCATTTGAAAGTGAGAGCAAAGTCCCAAGGTGGAATAAGAACATTATTATTGTGTTAGTTTATATAGTGACGAAGTAAGGTATCTCTTAAGAAACAATTATTAGGGATTATTGATTTGATAGAAGAGTGGAATGGGATCAGGAAAAATGGATTCTGCAGGGGAATTTATTTGAGATAGAAGAAGAAGATAAAATAAGACAACTTGATGTCTTATAGGTTATTGGTTTGATGGAAGAGTGGATGAATTAGGGGGAAGGTGGATATTGCAGGAAATTTATTTCATATATATATATATATATATATATATATATATATATAGAATGAAATTGATGAAATAAGATAAATTAATCTCTTGAAAAATAATTTTGACAAAAGAATAGTAGAATTGAGAAATTGATTTGATGAAATTAGATTATTGATAACTCGGGTATTTACAGAAATCTAGCTGCTATTAATAGATAAATTAATAGATAGATTAATAGACAAAGATAATTGATAAAGTATCGTTTCACATGATACACTTTTACTTCATTCGTGGAATTCATACAAATATTTTAACGTCGACAGTCTTTCAGATGCAACAAAATTAGCAAATTGAAATGTAGATATTCTACTAAATATTGATAATATAATTAATTTCTTCTCACATTCCTACATTTCTATCGCCTATAGAGTTGCCAAAATTACTGAAACTGCTAAAAGAATAATTAAATAAATCGTATGAAATAATTCTCGAGAACATAAAGGAAATGTAGTAATAAAATCGAGGTGTCAAATCGTACGTTGCAGGTAAAAAAATTTCGAATGGAGACGAAAGCGGCGAAGACGCTGGGCATCATCGTTGGCGGATTCATCCTCTGCTGGTTTCCGTTCTTCACCATGTATCTGGTGCGCGCCTTCTGCCCCAATTGTATCCACCCCACGGTGTTTAGCGTGCTATTTTGGCTGGGCTACTGCAACTCCGCAATAAATCCGTGCATCTACGCGCTTTTTAGCAAAGATTTCCGGTTCGCGTTCAAGAGCATCATCTGCAAATGCTTTTGCAAACGGCGAGCGAATACGTTGAGACGCGGCAGCGACGGCAGCCAACTAGCAATGAGGTGAGCTCAAATTTTCCTAGATAACAATTACAGCGCAATGACTTCATTTGATGTAATAGCGTAATGGTATACGTATATAGTTTTCAACGTGTACGTCTGTATGAAAATAAAATTTGGGAATTTTCTTTAGATAATTCGAACGATACATCCCTAACGCGACAAATACTATTTCCAACTAAAAGTTCGCGATTTTGTCGAAGGGAATTCGCCACGAGGCGCGATTGTTTGCTCGTAGGAACGACCGGAGCCCCAGTTACTCGATGCAAGCGCCCCAGCAGGGTGTATCCATCGACGACTCGGACGCGGATCCCAGCTCGGAGCCGACGGTTCACTCGCAAAGCGAATCGAGATGACTGTAGCGTGCCAGGTGTGGCGCTCAGCGCGTCACCTTCGACCCGAGGACCTCGAAAGTAAGGATTCAGTCCTTCTAGGGGACCAGGACCTTCGTCCTCGTCCTCGTCCTCGAGAGGTCATCGAGACCGTGCCGCGGAATTCGAGCACGTTCGACCGCCCCCTCCGCGAAATTCCGAGTGTTCGATTCGCGACAAACAGTGGGGGCTTCTTCGAGTGTCTTACGCCAGCCAGAATTCGACGCGAAGAGACGAAGAGTTTCCAGGGCGATGGAAAAATTGACGCTCAAGCTAGATCGTAGATTTCGAGACTGAAGACGAGAGAAATGTTCCGAAATAATCGTGGATTCGGTGTGAAACGAGGAGAATTCAAGTGAGTCGCATACTTGGCTTCGAGAAGCATAGTGAACTGTTGAACTGTTGTTCTTGCCGGAGCAATCGATGGAGGAGTCTACGGTGAACGTTCGTGGTGCAAGGAGGACACTTCAAATACGCATGTATTACGTCTACGATAATATCTGCATACATATGTGTACGATAAACGGATGTTAAAGTTTGCAGGTTTGATTATCTTTTCAGTATCAACAGCGTCTGTCGAGACACTTTCTGGCCTCTCAGCTACAATCGCCGTCGTGTTGCCGCCATATTGTTTCCGTAGATTTTTTACCGTTCCTCGTTGGTTATTTGTGATAATAGCGTTTAACGATCGCCTTTGCTGAACACGCGACGCTCGGTGTGTCGTACAGGTTGCTTCAAAAATCATCGATCGTTAAAAGACGTCGTTAAAAGGTGCTGGAGGATTGTTTTTTTTTTCTTTTTTTTTGAGGGGGGGGGGAAATACTGTCGCAAGTGTAACCGAGACACGCACACTCATACGCATACATACATACATACACACGCCGTGAAAACAATAAAGTAAGAACGTAAGTGTTGTTATAAAGTGATGCCATTTAAAACGAAATGAATGATAAAAACTCGTGTTGGGACGTTTTGTACGGACAAAACTGTGTTCTCCCTCGAGTGTGTAACGATCGTTTCGAGAGGTGGAGGAGATAGAGCGACGTACGAAATCGGCGAGGTTCATTGTATTATGTGATATACCGTCTACGATACGTAACGAAACGAATGGATGAATAAATATGCGAATAAAATCCACGATCGTTGATCCTTCCTGGGAATTGTTCGTCATTCTGATCCTTTGTTAGTTGTTCGACGGCTACGGGGAAGATGGTGGATCATCATGGTTGTAAAGGATCGTCGGAAATTGGCAAAGTTTGACCGCTTGGTAATAAAATTTTTGACGATCTAAAAATCCAATGATTCAGAGGTTTAGAATCTTGAAAGTTCCGGGGTTGAGAAATTTTTAACTGCTGCTGGTGAACTTGCAATTTTAAGGCTTAAAATATTCAGTACATGGAAATTTGAGAAAATTCGTAATTTGAGAAGTATGTACTTGAAGTATCGAGAATTTTGTAAATTTAAGTATTTGGAGCTCAGAAATTTGGAAACTCGCCATCTGTAGGTGGAAACTCGAGAAATTTACGATCTACCAATATTTCAAGCTCTAGGAATGTTTTAATTTAAAGTTTAAACAACTCGAATGTTTAATTAATTAAAATTCCAACGTAATGTTTAAAAATTACGAAATTTTAGCATTCGACGATACGAAAAGATCCGAGGCGTTTCTCCAGTCACGATTAAATTTCCAGCAATCAAAACCCATATTATAACTACCAATCACAGGTACGTACGAATAAAATGCGTATTAATAAAAACACAATGACATTTACCTGCACTCAATCAATCATTGATCAATTTTTCTTCTCGCGTACAATTCAACTGGGAAAAATATTTCTTTCTCAATTAATTTCTGTATCAATTCAATTCGACCAATTTAGTCCAAACGCGTCACAAACAAGAGATGTGATCGAGGGGATTTAAATTTAAATCGACATTCACCGCTACCGTAATGAATTTATTCCATTCTTCATAACGCGTCGATCAAACCGGTGACTCGAACTGAATGGAAGACAGAAAAGAGATACGAGTGCGCAGCATTAGATCGAACATCGTAATTTATTGATCTGCTCTAAAACCGGCAACAATTACATAACACGTGTTGGTCCGCCCACGCGTTAGTTGCTGCAACAAGAAACACGCCGATCAAATTTAACACTTCGAATCGACTTCAAAATTGGCTGAAATTTCCCCTCGTTCCGGAAACTTCAAAAAATATTTTTTCAGAACCATTTTAAGACTTCGCAAGGCCGTTCAAAGGGCTGTTTTATTGGAACTGTTGCAACGAAACTTGAACGTTCGGAAGTTTGAAAATTCGGGAAACTCAAAGACTTGAATCGCCGAAAGTTCGAAGATCTGGAAACTCGAGATTTTGAAACAGTTGAAGAACCGAAAGTTCGAGATTTGAAAATCCTGACTCTCACTTCCGACACCTAAAAATTGTCTTAAGCCTGAATTTTGTTTTACTTTCAGAATGCTTTTAACTGCAGCTTTCTTAAAATTTTCATCGGGATTTCCGAAACTGTTCTCCTTTGAATTCCATTTACATAAAATAAACACGTACTATATAAATATATAACGTACTAATATAAATAAATACTGCATAAAATGAAGAGAAAATTAAAAATGAATACAACTAGGAAGGAAGGTAATTGTGAAATAAATATAATTGAGAAAGAAGGTAATTATGAAAAATTTGTAAGGAATTAACCGAGATCTTTAGATTCGTGGATGAACGGACGAGGTGAAAGGATTTTTGGCAATGATCGCTCGTTGGCGGAGGAGAAGAGAGAGAGAGGAAAAGGATGGAACGTTTAATGGGTCACAAGATTGTCGATACGCCAAATCGTCTGGTCTTTTACCTTTTGTTCGCGTCATTGACGAATTCCTGGCCGACGTAAGCGTAGGTCATGGTTCTCGTTCACGAGAAACGAAGAAGTTCAGACAGGCACAAGCGAAGGAATGTCACGAACGTCGAAGAAAGAATGAAACGTCACGACCATTCTACTGCTTCCTTCATTTACCAAATTCGAGGGATAATTTTGGTCAGTCTTTTGAAAAATTTTCTTGTTTCCTTCTTTTTAATCAAACGTTTATTTCTCCGTGCTTTTTGATTTTTGGAAAATTCCTTTCAGCTGGTAACTTTGATGAACTGCGACAGTATCTAAATATTTGACGAATTTCACCTACATAATTATTAAAATAGTAATTACCAAACGAAAGGATCGAAGATGTAGAGAATTGATCTTTAGGGTTAAGTCTAAATTTTCTGTAAATTAAAATCGATACTTTCTACGGTCAAATGTCTGAAAATTGAACGCGACCTGTCAATATTTCCTATTATACTTTTCGAACAATTTCCGATCAAGACCGGGAAATTTTAGATATTACGAAAGATTCTGATCGTCGAAGGTGAAATTTTCAGGGAAGATAAATCGAGAGGTGTACCTTCGAAAGACGACAAAATGGAAAATTTAAACGCAACCCGCGAGTTTTTCTACTTTCAGATGATTTGCATGCGAGACCATCCAGGGAGGTCACCGTGTCGACGCTCACGAATTGTCAGAAACGGAAACTCCATAATCGAGTAATCAATCGTTATCGTTCCCGCGAAGCCCGTAGATCAAAGCAAATTATTCATTTAATTCATTGTGTCTGGGCGGCATTCGCGCAAACAGCACTCGAGTTCTCTCGTTCCATTAAATTTTCAGGGTTCGACTTCAAAGCCGGGCGGAGGACTCGAAACACGAAATCCCATCGATGATGGCTCGTAAGAGGCCAGGTAGTATACGGCTGTTGAGTAAATTAATGAATTCACCCCAGTCAAAGGAGTGGCCTGCTTTTATAAAACAGTCGACGTTCCAACGGGAATTGCTCCTGTTTTCGACCGAATTTATTTTTGATCATCAAGATAGCCATTCCTTTGAGATTTCTTTTCGGTACACGCGATGAAAGGGATTCTTGCGGAATCAGCGATTGAGGGGTCGAAAAGTTTTTATTTCTTTTTTCCTCCTCTGAGATTTTAATTACTCCAGCCGAATAATATTGTAAATATGGAGATTTAGTGGTTGAAGTTTTTAATAGAAAATTGAATACGTCCAGGGAGTGTTGAGAGTGTTGATTACAGAATCCTTTGACATTTTGTTTCGTTTGACGATACACGACGAAAGCGAATTAAAGGGTTGACGGTTGACGTTTCTTTGTGATGTAAAATTTCACTTTCTCCTTCCTTTTTTTTTCTTTTTTTCCTTTGAAATTTTAATCATTCTAGTTGGACAATTTTGTAAATGGAAATTTAGTGATTGAATCTTTTTGAAGAAAGTTCAATATATTCGGTGGGTTGGGATTTTTGATTACAAGTCGTATTGGAGATTTTCTTTCCACGGTACACAATGAAAGAGACTTTTGTGATTAAAATTGGAGATTACAAAAATTATAAACTACAGCTTTTTTTAATGACTTGGAACTTCATTTTTTCTCTTTTTTTTTTCTTCTTTAGGATTTTAATCATTCTGACGGAACTCTGGTCAAATAATTTAGTAATTGAACGCTTTAATGCGAAATTAAATACGTCTGAGGGTTTAAGGATACAATAAGCTCTTTCTGTAATATAACGTGAGGTAGAATAAGTTCCTTTATGATGCAAAATTAAATTTTCCTTTGAGGGCTTGTACAGTTACTCGCGTAGAACGTAAATCTGTATAAACAATTTCGTAAATGAAAATTCTGATTGATCGGGGTTTTCAATAAAACAACTGACACATTTAAGGGTGATCGAAGTCATTCAACACGGTGTAATGTGAATGTTCTTGTGATGAAAAAAAAAAAACAACAAAAATTTTATCTCCTCTTCCTAGAAATTTAACGAAAATTAAAGTTAAACTAAGAATTAAAATTAAAGGAAATTGAATGAGCGGAGCGGCTTCGTGGATGAAATAATTTATTCATGTGTAAATTGATTTACTCGCGACAATTAACGCGAATAAGGGAGAATAAAAGAAGAGAGAGAGAGAGAGAGTGAAATGAAAAGAGAGAACGAATGCGAATTAAGTTCGTTCCCGTTTAGTGTCACGGGCGTTGCTTGCGCGGAACGAGCTCGAAAGGCATTCAGAAAGTTTGATTACCCCCTCACCGGTGAAATAAACCCTGCAGCAAGAAACGCGTTTCGCAAGAAATTCCCAATCGAACAGCGCAAAATGAAGATTATCTTGCCCCCCCCCCTTTGATCTTTTCGTTCTTTTGACAAAGAAATGAAAACGGCGGCTACCAATCATTGGAAAATCAACGACGAAGCTTTCCTTTCCTTGGCTGTACGCGTCATTTTTCTTCGATCGAGGCAACATGACGGTGGGGATGACATATCGCGAAAATAAGATTAATTAAAATTGAGAAGACGTTGCACATTTTTTATAAGTACGCTACGGATTTTTATGCAAGTTTGTATTTTTGAGAACGTGCCAAAAGGGAAAACAAAGATGGAACTTTGTTAGAAAATTATTTTACGTGTAAAATACTCTTTGGGTATTTTATATATTTTTCTTTTCTGTTTGAAGTCGTAAGATTTTAGGTTGTTCAATTATATTTGACTTTCAAAGTAAATTTCTTGATCATTTAGAGCAATAGGCATTGCAGTTTAGATTCTTTGCCCTAAAAAGTAAAAAGAAAAGGAAAGTATAAAATATTATCTTTCCAGAAATAGTTCTTTTTCTCAAGATTTTCTTATCTTCGTTGACTTTCCAATTCGTATCCTTAAAAAATTCCAAAGAAAATTCCGAAACAAAATATCTCCCCCTGAAAGACTACGGAATATCTTCCCCTAAGAATTACAAAGAAAAAAATTCTATCTTCCTCCAAAAATAAAACAAGAAGAAAAACAAGAAAGAAGAACGAAATATCCAAGAATGCCAGAAACGCTAACAAAAAAGAAGAAAAAAAATGTCCAAGAATTTTCTATCCCCTATTTCAAGATACATCGCGAACTACTCCAGCCTGTCCTCGATAAGAAACCACCCCCGATGAATCAATAATAAAATCATTCCTCGTCGCGGTCGAACCGACCTCGTTGGCTTACTTCGCTTCCGGCAGATTGGTAGCCACGACCCTGAACCCGTTATGATCCGCCACGTAATGAACCTGTTGTAAAATTCCATTTGGATCGATGTAGCTGTAAGCGCCCCTTGTCGTCCCATCCAACGACCTGGACTCTGTTTTCGCGCTGGAATCGCCCATGTAACTGTAATCGTATTGGCCTAAGGAATCCTGCGTGTGGTGGAGAGCGCTGTGCAACAGTCCGTACGGCACAACCGGAAGTACGTAGGGTACTGGAACAGCTACAGGCCTCTGGACAGGGTCCAGAGATACCAGTTTGTTTATTTGTATCGAATTTGGCGAATGAGGCGACGGTCTCTCGTTCTTTCGTTGTTGATTTGAAGGGAGTGACGATGACAACGACGGTGAAACGGTTGTCGAAGGCGACAGTTTTGTGAGGCTTGCGTCCGGTTTTGGCACCTCGATCCCCTCTGCTTCCGAGTTGGACAGGAGGAACGGATTCTTCGGGGTTTGCTGAAAGACGACGACGGTGTTTCAGTGATTTCGAATTTTCGATTGGAGTTGAGTTTTAGGTTGGATTCGATAGGTGTTTGTGTTTTGTGCAACGAGTGTTGAGTTTAGAAATAAAGAGACATGGGAAGAATAAATAAATAAATGTATGTAACAATGTTTTTGTTTCGATAGAATTCAACATCAATCTCGTTAAATGTCTCTACGTGTCTTCATTAGTTACGAAAATAGAAGATCAATCATTTTGACGAATTTGGAAGTTCTGGCGTCAAGACAGAAATTAATAGAAATTTGCATGAACAACAAAGAAAGAAATTAGATTATGTCCTTTCATATTCGAAAAAAATTTATCGAAAATTTATACGAAAATTTCGGTTTTGTAGAAAGGTTTCATTTGTTCTTGTTCCAAAGAGATAATCTAAAGACTCAATTATTTTTATGAGTCAACTCTTCACATTAAAAAACTTGTCCTGTAAAAATTTACATTTCTGAAAGTGTCTTATTATCTTCGTCGTATTCTTTGTTATTCGTTATATCGTATTATTCATTCGTTCTTCTTCGAGGGAATAATCATTGAAATACAAATTGCACTCAACTATTTCCATGAGATTAATCAAATAAATCCTTCAATCCAGTATCTTCGTTTCCCGTGGCAGTGAAAAAATATATTTTATGTAAAACAATATTTTACATCAAGCTGTCTCGTATTTTGCAAAGCCAGCAATCGTATCTTCAAACAAGAAAATTGCCGCGGGCTTTTCGCCCAAATATATAAATCACCAGAACAATTTTCCCCTGGCCCACCGCGACCAAAGTTATTAAATTTTTCTCCTATTTTCGCATTTGGCGAGTGTCAAAATTGAAACGTAGCTTGAAGTAAGCTTGAAATTCGACTTTATTAACGCGCTACAACCACTTGCTGGAAAACAGCAGTCGCGTTAATATGTATTTGTGCGGGTTCGGTTCACGAAGTGGTTTCCGGCCGTGGCCACAAATTCGTATTTACCCCGGAGCACGTTAGACATTTTATTAACTTTGCGGTCAACGTGCCATGTATATCATCGCGTGCCTCTCTCTCTCTCTCTCTCTCTCCAATTTTTCCAAAACGAATTTTCCCTCAATCAACAAACGTAGCAGACATTGAAAAAGTGAGACTTGAGAATTGATTGACGATCGATCGAGGGAAATTTATAGCAAAGTTGCTTCGTTTCACCCCTAGAGTGAAAAATGCATATACTTGTGATGAATTATGGTAAGAAACAATGAATCAAAAAAACAAACTTTCCATTCTGTCGAGAGGAAATATTTCCAGTTCAACAACTTGCCCAATTCTCATCCGTCGTCTTCAGATGCATAAAGCGTGCACTTACCGCGACTTCTCGTACGGCTAGATTCTTGTCGTCGTCGTTCGTCAGCTGTGCAAAGCTGAAGTAGGACGGCAGGATCTTGTAAGAGAGAATGTTCGATTGATAATTCGATTGATCCCTGAACTGCGACTTCTGCAGCTCGTCCAAGTGAGCCTTCTTCGCCGCGGCCACTTCCGGTGTGTCGTGGATCGCCTGAAGATCGTTCCTCGGCGGTTGCGGTAAGTTACTGGCGCTCACTCTGAATCCATTCTGATCGTCCGCCGTGTACGTTACCGTTTGCAGAATTCCATTGGCGTCGACGTAGGAATAACCTAAATAAAAGCAATGTTATTTTAGTAGAAGACACTCGAATGTGTATTGCTTCCTCGCGATAATGATGAAACGTAATTTACACAAATTTTATACTCGAGTTCACGAGAGCGCGGAGTTTTTAGAAGATTCAAGTAAGATTCGTGGTTGATTAATTTATCGATTAGATTTTGATCAGTAAATTTTGGTTTATCCATCATAATATTTTATTGACGGAGAATGAAAACTTCAGTTGCAATAGTTTTGTGCGAGTGCGAATGATTTTAATTAAGTGCTACACTTTATCGAGAGGGAATTCTACCAAAGATACCAAAAATAGTTCAACACATTTAAATTCTATGAATGTCTCGTTGGTCGATTCAACTTTATTAAACTATCATTTGCCTGTCACTGAAAGAAAATTCTCGTTGTACTAAATAAAGCAACAATATTCCCATGAAACTAAAAAAAAAAAAAAAAAAAAAGAAAGATTATTCAGAAAATTACGCTAGAAAGGAAAGAAAACGAGAAAGACAGAGAGAGAGAGAAAAGCAATAAAACGTCAACTCTCGAATAAAACTCTCGTATGTTTGCATTATCCGATTCGCTCATTCATCGTACAATGAATGGAATATCAATCAGTCGCCGGTGCCCGAACGGCTTGTCGAACGTGCAATGGTGAAAAAGAACGATGGAAAAAGGGAGGAAGGAGGCACGCGTTGAGTAAGAGGCTCAAGCAGCAAAGATGGATCTATCGCAGGGGCGTTCATTGCGTCACATCGATCATCGTTTTGCAAAGTGGCCGCGCACACGAACGTGGGACGTGCTGTCTGTCTGTGGAAACGTTCAGGAAAAGGAATGTGTGCCATTCGCGAGTCATCCGACAGATATGCGGGGCCGCGAATTAACTCGTCGATTTTTCTGACGACCTTTTTGTCCATTCGTAATTGCGCGCACGGCCACGTTAGAGAACGTAAGCAGAGATTTGCTCGCGCATTTTCGGACGTATTTTCAGGTACCTTGTGTTCGAGAAGTTCCTGCAGATTTCTTTTACATTTTCCACGAAATTGTAACTAATTGATTGATGTTAATAAACGTTGCGAATCAACTCGTTACGAGTACTTGGGTATTTTAGTTCTGGGGTAGTTTCAGTTCTATAAATTGTTACATCTTTAAATGTTAAATTTATATATGGTACTTCATTCTTGTCTGTTAATCGATTCTCGATTGTTTCGTATTTTTTCATTTAGGAAGCAGATTTGGTAGAAACAACGACAGAGACGTTGGAAATGAATTTACTTTCGAACAGCAAATTGACGCGAAAATTGAAAAATTTTGTAGAGTGGACGTTGCTTATAAAATTAGATTCACGTCCTTGCAGTTAAAGCCGCGAAAGAAACGAATTTTTCAAAAAAGAGCCATGCAACTTTTCAACAACCTACGCGCTTATATACTATATCTATAAACTCATAGTTCTGTCCAAAAATTCTTGTTCATTTTTACAAGAATTAAACAAGAATTTTTTTTTTTTTTTCATTTGGAAAGCAGATTTACTCTCGTTACATCATATCTCGTAATTCATAGCACTTTAAATATTAAAAATCACAAAACAATATAAAAATATATAAATACACAATTAATGATATTGCACAACCAAAAAATCAGCCGTTCAAATTTACAATAGAGAGAAAACAAGAAATGAAAAAAAAAAAATATGTAGAGAAATATCAAAATTCACAGTTACGATTCAGAGGCAAATATAATTTTCATCCGGATGAATATCGCGAGTATAGCGGTGCAGAGGGTCGTTATGACGGCTCTCCACGAATTTACCATGAAGAATTCAAGCGTCGAGCGAGGGTAATTGCGACGACTTACCACCCTGCGTGATTCCGTTCAAACTGGATTCCGATTTCGCGTGATGGGGCCCCGTGAATGAGTAATGATATCCGCCGGATCCGTCTTGTATGTGATACTGCTTCAATGGCGTCAGAGATCGTATTGGACTGAGCCAAACGTTCGCGATCGGTGACGTATCGATTCGCCCGAAAATCATACACAATAGAATTGTCTGCAATACAGAGGAACATTTTCTATAGTTGAATGCCATATTATTCCATCATTCTACAACGTAAATGTTATAAATACAACAATCTGTAGTATGTAATACAAAATACAATACAATCCCATGTAACATAGGCTGCACAATATACTACTAGGATAATCGCTTAAAATTTAATTTTTTTTTTTTTTCATAATTTTCTACGTGTCTTTGCAATTCGTATTTCTCTCGTATTTTTAGAGAAAAATATTTTCTACGATATAGATGTAATGTAAATAACACTGACTTGCTCTTTCTCCTTTAGTTTTTATCTGGGAGAAATATATTTTTTACATTTTCTACTTCTAAGAGATATATTCTGCCACGCGACTATGGAACGAATCTCTTTTAATATATCTTTTGTGTCTCTTGTATATTTCTGTATCTTTTGTTTTTACTGTACTTCGAAGCATCTATAAATATGAAATAAGCATCTTCTGGTCGTTCCTCCTCTGTGCATTTCCTACGCATTTTCTGATCGTGCATGTATGCATCTCCTATCTTGCTGTCTTGGATTTCTCTTGTATTTTCCGTGGATACGGAATAAATATCTTTGAGAGCTTCAAATTTATTTCCTCCCCTATCTTTTACATGGAAACACTTTCTTCTATGAAATGTCTGTTACCCCCTTCAATTTCCCCTACGACTTTCCTTCAATCAAGTTTAAACACCTCTTGTTTCCCGTCGAATTTAATTTCCTTTACATGAAATTTCATGTATTCTCTACGTTTCGTATGTCTTTTCACTCCCAACCGTGGAACAAGCGTCTTCAAAATTCTCTTTCTCGATCTGTTCTACACAAATGTGCTTCTATCTCGCTTGCATTGAGTTTTCGTTTCCAAATGATCTCGTATATAATTCAAATGTATCATTCACACGTTATTCAATTACGAAATAAATTACCTTCCTATACGCATTCTCTTCAAATATCAAACAAACAGAACCTTGTTTACTCATAGGGGGGGGGAGAAGATTGCTAATAAATCTCAGCTCGAATCGGCTCGAATTAAAAATCTGACGATAATTAATCAAATATGTAACAGTCGATGAACGATAAATATGCAGAATAAAATTTTGAGTAAATCTGAGCAAATTGATTCAATGAATTTTAATTAATTCAATTCAATGTTTAATGTAAAGGAATAGTAATTTCACAAACTCGAATGAATTTTTATACAGATACGTAACTCTCGAGTTACACGATCAGTTACAGAGAGACAGAGAGAGAGAGAGAGAGTTAAATACGATCTTTCTCTCTCGAAAATCGAAAAATCTTCAATTTTATAATCTAGTTTCCTTTCGTAAATGAAACTTCCTGCGTCTGAGACAGCTTCTTAAATCGGTGCCAGTCGCTTTCGCGAGTATAATTAAACTTTTTCGCGAAAACTCGCAGACACGACAGTCGGGGGAGAGAGTTGTCGGAGAAGCATCGCGTAAAGGACGCATTATGAAAACGAGGTTGGCGATAAAATCTCGTCGGACTCGGTGTTCCATCTGGAGAGCGCTGGACGATATGATATTCACCGTCGTGGAATCGAGAATTTCCATGCACGATAAAACACATTCCGAATGCGGACACACGTATGGTTCTTTGTCGATGTTTAACTTGCGTAATTTCGTCGCGTCTCTTGTCCGACGTTTCGACGTTTACGGAAAATTCACGGTTCGTTCGCCGTTACAGGGGCTGCCATTACGCGAAGAATGGAAAATATTGTACGTGGCTCGCGTCTCAACATTCCTGATCCTGCGAATTCCGGATCTATGAATTTTTACGTCCCTGCGTTTTCATCTCGCGCTTTCGTCGCAGCAGAACTGCAGTCTTATTCTTATTTCGTTTAATCGAGAAAAAAAAAACGTGGAAATCGCGACAAGTATATTTCCGTTGGCTTCCTCGTTACGGAGGATTTCAATGTGGCATAATTGAAAACGAAAAGCTGCTGGAATGCAAATATCTTGAAACTAAGATTTAGGGTAAGATGAAGTTGTACAGGTGTAATTAAAACAGACGATATTTTAATATTTTATTTTGGCAATACTAGCAACGTTAATTAATTGATAAGTCGTGAAGTATTGAGAAATATTTTCAGTGAACTATCTTGCGTTTCGAAATACTTGTCAAATAAAATTTCTCCAATTCTTCTTTTTTTTAATTCTTCCTGAATGAAAAAATAAACTCATATTACGTGATAGTTAACTGACAATATATATAATATTATAATTTATAAAATTCACCAGTGGAACTTTATAAATTTTATTACCGATCTTGTTGTTGCTATACGAGACTTATTGGTTGACAATTATTGAAGATATATAACTTATTAATAATGTTCGCTCTGTGTAAGAATATCCTAGTTGTTTTTCTTTTTTAATTATTTTAATTAAGCTTTTCCTTAATTCTTTTGTTGCAGTATAATTATGTAATTATATCTGGACGCTAATTATTAATTTCATCACGTAAATCTACGTGATTTTCAGTCGAATGCAAATTAGTTGGAAAGCAAAGACAGGGTTATTAGAAAATTACTAACAAGACGAATGAGATATTAATTCTTCGAGCAAGAAAATATCGACATTCTACGTGCAACAGAATTTCACGATCTTGATAAACTCGTTTCCTGTCTGCGTAGAACACGAACGTACGACTCGATTACTATGAATTCATTTCTGGGCTATGTAGAACGATGATAGCGATCGGCGATCACGAAATCGGTTTATTTGTATCCCGCGTGGAACAGTTACAGCGCAGTGTAAATGTCATCGGTTTATCTTTCGATGTATCTAAATCAAATTTGGATTATCTGCCATTTCCTAACTGAACATTAATCGCATCAATCCGCACAAATTTGTAGATTGTTGCGTTTAGTTTCTGTGCTTAATATTTATCCACATTTTACAAAGTGAAAGAGACGTTGTTCAAAAGAAATTTCGCAATTAATTGTAGTTTAACAATTTTTAATCAATTGGTCGATAAATAGTGCATTCGTTTTCTGACCAGTTCATTCTCAGTTAATTAAATAATAGAAAATATGTTCGTTTATAATTGGTGAAGTTTCGACACAGGTACAAATTGATCAAAATTCCGTCCAATTTCCAATCGAGATCACGATTTTCAAAAATCGTTCAACAAAGACCAAATTAACAAATTAATTCAATTACCAATGATCGTGTCGATAAATCTTCAAACGCTCTTCTTTTGTTCTTGTTCGTCTCTCACACTTTGCAAAAAGAAAAGAAATAGAATAGAAACGAGCAAAAGCTCCGTCACAAGTGGAGCTTGAGAACGGACTGATGTGGAAATTTTTCATAAAAGAAAGAATTGACCATAAGAGAAACGCGTGGTTTCCGCTTGATCAAGAGAAGCCACAACTAATCGATTAACCGATTCGATTACCAATAGTTGGCGGAGCAACGCGACATTGAATGGAGCGCCAGCATTCCACGGAAACGTTTACCAGCATTAATAGGGCGTCTCGCGCGAAACTTCCGTTCCGTCGACAAACTTCCGACCCTGGCCACAGCCGTAGTCTAATTTACATCCTCTCGCCGATTATTTCGCGGATTATTTCGGGATCATCGTGCAACGGTCCAACTCTTCACGAATAACTGTATAACTTTTAAAATGTTTGGAAATCTTCTACTCGCGTTTTACGATTCAGTGCCCTGCTTGCATTATATTTTTCATTCGTCACCTGCTGTCACTTTCAATTTCATCAAAAATAATTTCGCTGCAAAATGATACGTTTCTAAAGTTTCCAAAGTGATTTTTACCGAGTCTAGTCTAACACGTAACAAAAGGAAAAGAAAAAGAGATTGCATCGATTGGTATTGCACGATTCTGTTAACTAACCTTCGGTGCAATATTCGTTGTGCTAATTTATTTATTTCGTCAAATTGTAAAATTTCTCATACCCGTGATAACAAATATTACGCTCCCCTCTCCATTTCTACGTTAAACATCGCTCCTCCAATTTTACAGAAATGTCAAATATTACATCTCCCATTTTAAAACGAAATCGAAAAACATGGAACGATAGGATATCACCTCGGGGCTGATATTTTTGTGATAATTTCTACATTTAACATTTGACATTCGTTTGGGAGAGACAATTTTACAATACGATCGGGGCAGTGTGACGAGGGATGATTTACTTGAGGACATTCCCTGGATATCGACAAGGAATATCTCGAGATAAACGACCATCGAGTACTCGGAAATCGCACGAGAGGAGGCGCGAAACGAAATAAATACGTTAATGTCACTCACGAGTATCATGTTCGTGCTGTACACGGGGCCCAGGTACGTCGATGGTACTCGGAGGCAGACTATCGAATATTCACGATGCGTGTTACCCGCGCGATGTTTGGTCCCGGCGACGGATAATCCGAGCGTGGCACAGCTAACGGTTACGAGAGCGTGAGCGCTGGTGCGAACGTCTTCTTATATAGCCCGGCGTACGCCGTTGTCTCCCACCATGTGGACACGACGTAGGCCTACGAGGGGCCCTACGAGGGCCAGCAGAGTCGCACGAGGTCCTGCGGGTCGGTCCCCTACGGGGCACCATCAGCGAATCAGCTACGGAACGTTCGCCGCCCAAGCGATCGCAAATCACCCCGAGTTCGATTTCCAGCGCCGATAAATCAATGTTTATTGGCCGCGGAGGCGTCGATCTCGCGCGCGCGCGCGCATTCCAGCCTGGGGATGCTCGTTTTTCTGGGCCGGATGCCAGACGACTCATGTTTCCTCCGGTGTCCGAAAGTAGCGACGTCGTTAATCCACGTTACACCCTGCAGATCAAAGGGTTTTAATGTCGGTAGACACAATGGCCCGAAACGAGATTGCCCGCGGGATGGAAACTCGAGGACTACGTGCAGGATAATTCAGACGTGGGTGAGGGCCGTGCGAACGTTTAGCTGTTCTGTTATTTTGGAGCGACGGATTTTCGTTTGATTTCGAGAGATTGTTTTATATATTTGTGCGTAGTTTGGCTTTGATGAAAGCTTCGATATTTCTTTCTAATTTTTTTTCTTTCTTTCTGCGATTCTTAATGATGGAAGGAGACGAGGGTTAACGAGTTCATCAATTCCATCGGCATTACTCACGGGCTCGAGAACGCGCAACAAGTCCGCCGACGGGGGATTTTTCATCGCGAGGCCACGTGGGTGGTTCGCGTAGCTTTTGACATTGCCACTAAACGCGGTATCCAGCGGTCGAATGGTCGCCGCGTGCATGGGGCGCAATGTGCAACGCATAAGCGCATAAGCGCAGAAGAGGAGTTTCGAGGTGGAAGAGGTCGTTTCGTAGTCGAGATGGGTGACTTCGAGGACAGGCACGACTGGTGCCTGATGTCGTTACACGAGCGGCCATCTTGACGCTCCAGCTGTGACTCGCGGGTCGTTTAATATTAGAACTACCGACGTTTTGACGAAGGCTATTTCTACCAGGTCAAAATGACTGGTCTTTAGAAAAATACGTAACGATAGATTATTTTTATATTTGTTGATTTATTACTTTCTTACAAAGGAAATCCATGTTATGCAGCTGTAGACTTTTGGTATTGATTAATTTTGTATTGTCAATCGATCTGGAACCGTGGTATCTGAACGAGGGTTGGCACGTTTTACCACTTACACATCAATAACGACAATAAGTACAAGAAAGAAATTTCCATTCTAAAGTTAAGTTACTCTTATAGTATAGTAAAGTAAATTATTAGGTATGTGTAAGGAAGGTTATTTTCCGTTTACACATTTTTACGATCAATCAATAAATTGGTAATGTTGCACGTTGAAACTTAATGTCGGATTAAACAAGCATGATAGAACAATAATTTTCGATAGCAGAGCAGAGAATTGATTAACATTTTCAGCTTGAAGAGATGAAAAAAGTTTAATAATATTTAATGACGGAGAAAAAGTTGATCACTTTCTGCGTAAAGTTTTTGTAACTTGAGAGTTGATATTAATGAGAGCACGTAGAAGATAGCCTTATAATTTTACGAGAACCAAGTTTGATATTTGCTGTACTATTTACAACTTGGAAGTTTGAAGAACGTATGAGATGGTTTCTTGATTTTAACTAGACGGAGAGGAAGTTCGAGGTTTATCGCATTGCTCGATGTCCCTGAAGTTGATTCTCCTGGAAGAATGTGAGAGGTAATCTTGCGAGTTTAACGAGACGAAGAAGTTTAACGCGCTGTATAATTTTTGTAACTTCGAAACTTATAATTGAGCCGCGGACTTTACTCGCAGGGAAATTTAAACATACAGAAACGTATAGCGTGCGCGTAACATACAGAAATATATATATATATATATATATATATATATATATATATATATATATAGAAAATATCCAAAGTAGAGTATATTTATAATGCGGATACGTGAATTATTCCAACGTGTTCATTAAGGACAAAATATCTAATAATGTAAATATAATATTTATATTATTATAATAATTATATATTATATATAATAATAATATTTATATTAAATTTATAATAAAATATTTAATATGTCGCAACTTGTTAATGTCTACATATTGATGTATCATTATTACATCAAAGTATTAAAAATACTTACATTTGCATTATATATTTTAACAATTCTCAAATAACAGCGTATTTAATAAATCCAAATATATTTAACATTTAATACAGTAACATTTGATACACCGAATAAATAGAACAATATCCGAGTTCGCAATTATCGTTCGTGAAAATGCGAATTCGCCTGCTGATAATAGTGAACAATTATTGTAAGATGGTTAAATAATTTCGCTGCACCATTGAAGGAGGATCAAGCTCGTTTCTCCGACGTTTTGCAAACCTCTCGTGTGAAACGTGATCTCAATTAGACCAAGTTCGAAAGTAATTGTCCCTCTGGCAACGATAAGCGGCTTTCGAAATTATGAGCTTGCAAAGGTCGGGCCGAAGTCTTTATTGCGCGATGGTGCGCGTTTCGCTCGTAAAACTTTCCACCAGAAATAACCTCTGCGCTGCGTGTCTTTTAACGATTATTTTTTCCATCCCGTCGGCTCATCTGTTCTCTCTCTCTCTCTCTCTTTTTTTCTTCTTCCGATGTACATACCAAATGGACGTGGGCACGCGTGCATACAACGTTGCGCAAAAGTCTCTCACGCCTTACCTGCCGTTGATTAAAATTGTCTAGTTTCTTGGAGAAAGAGGAAAAAATTAATTTTCATCCGTATATTCAACTGCTAACTCGTAATTAACTGTGTGTTGCGTGAACATTCTCTGAAGCAAAAATTCACTACGACTCAATACGGTACCACGTAATTAATTGATAAATCGATTCACAGCAATCCACAATCCGCCATCTCCATTCACTTTCACCAACTAACAAAATAAAAACGAACGATTCGTTTTAGATTATTCGATTGATCAAATTTGTTCAATTCATTTATTTGAAGAAAGAAACAAACGGAGTGAACAACAACGGAGATCGTTGCAGGAAGATACGTGGCAATCTGCATCGCGCAGATGGACTTTCGCGTGTACCTGTTGGTCGAATCGACACCGTCTATCGTAAAGAAAAATTCGCCAGGTGAAAATTACGAGCGGCTCCTCTCGTAAAAGCTCGGTGTAAATAACCTGAGGATCGTGACGTAAGGGCAAGCGCGAACAAAGAGGAAAAAACGAGAATAGCGGTAGCTGGTCTCTAAATGTGCCAACCATTCTTGTCGATCACGATCGTGACACAACCTTTAAGCTCTCCTCCCTCGATTTTGCTGCCTAACCAACTCTGACTGCCAAACGAGTCGATTCTTTTTTTTTTTCTTTTTTCGATAGAGAAAGATTTTTCTCCATTACGATCGAACGTGTTTCATTGGACTTTCATTGGACTTTCGTTGTGCTCGTCGTTGATTTATTTATTTGCTTGCTAATTTTTGAAAGGAAGAATTGTTAGATAAAGAGCCAGCAAAGAAAAATCAACTCGATCTGCGATTCCTCCCTTTTCTTTACAAAATTTTTCCTCTCTTTAATCTGTGATTAATGTTCTAGCGAGTAAAGTAATTCCTTCCCAGTTTAAATACAGTTCCGTGCTTTTAAAGCTTTGACGCTTCGTTTTAACTATAAAATTATTAAATATTATTATTACCATCATCGGGCTTCTGGACTCTCTCCTATCCATCATTGTACTTTTTTGAAACGTTTCTGCTCGATTGAAAAGCAGCTTCATGTTGGAGAAAAAATGATAAAAACCACGTGGTTGTTTACGAGCGAACATACGCCGTGAGACTTGCGATACGGTACACTGGAACGCGGAGTAACACAAAGATTTTTAAATTTCAAAGTGAAGCAGTGGAGTATCCTCGAAATTTTTATTTCTGGCACGCGTAGTCTTGTTCGTGATTCCGTTCTCGTTGGGGGAGGGGAGATAAATTAAAACGTGGGCTCGGTTCTGTTTGTACTCTTCTGGCGAGCAAACAATTCCCTTGCGGGAGAAGTTGGGAAATTTTATTTAAGGATAGAACGTCTGAGAAATTTCATAAAATACGCGAAAAAGGGGTCGGTGGAAAAATTCTTCCGAAAGCCGCTCTTTCCGTCTCTCGGTGATATCTAGAGTGCATGTAGCACGGGAAATAATACCGCATAACGCGATTCCATTTCGGAACGTTTCAACTTCGAAACTTCAACAACTGTGAAACGTAGAGATATTTTCTATCTTCGTGCTCTTCGGGGAAGATAAATCTCGACTTTCGTCCAACGTAAAATCACGTTGGAAAATATTTATGGGACCCCGTCGGAGGCCTCTGTTTTTCGTTTCGATCAGCAGAATTTGTTCCGCGAGTTAATGAAATTTAAATCAATGCTGGAACTAGCGAGAACTTACATCAAAGGGATTAAAGTCTTGCGATGTAGTAATAATCAGAGATGATATGAGAAGCTTCGCAGAATATTCATCAGGATAGAACATGGTTAGGCGCGATGATTACAATATTATTTTACAAACTCGTTGGAAAATATCAGAACGAAATTATTTTACAAATTCGTCACGAAGCATCTTCTACGATATTCTCGGATCGACGTGACTTTAAAAGTCCATCAGCGTATTTTTTACGCGGTGTCGTTAAAAACACTGTCGACTCTATCAAAATGTTTTTCTGTCCTTTGTCCCGGGGCCATTTATGATTTTAAAAATCCATCGACACACACACACACTCTCTTTCTCTACGTACGGTATTCTTAAACTGCTGTTATTCGACAAATCCGCGAAAATGTGCTTCATTCGGTGCTTTCAAGCTGCTCGAAAGTTTGGATGCTCGGGCGAAGTTGAAGTCAACTTCCATCTCGTCACTTGCTTTCTTCTTCGGCTTGCTTCATTGCTCGTGGCGTTGGTAGCTTGGTTTACAAGCACGATTAAGCAAATTTTATTCGCGGAGCAAAGGTAAAAGATAAGAAAGACGACTTGAAATAACAAGTCATTCCCACTGATTGACTATATTTCCTTTTTGTTCAAACAACATTTAAACAAACACAGCGAATCACTTGCAAGTAACCTTTCGATTGAGTTAGTTCGTCGGAGTTTATCGAATGTCTGATAATTTTATAGCTATAATTGAAGTAATTTAAATTCTAAGTATGAACCTGATTAAACGGAAAAGTCCGAGAGTCTTGTCCACATGTCCAATTAAAAACAATTTTATTTGTCACGTGTCCTCTCTCCAATTAAAAATTCCAGTCAATTAAAATCATTTGCATAAAACTATTGCAACTGAAATCCTCAGACTGAACTTATTAACCAAATATTAATCCTTTATCTCGATTGAAATATCTCATTGGATCAAAATCACCTGTACCATTTGCACGAAACTACAGCATCTCGCATTCTCATGCCGCGTTAATAATAAACTGAACACGACGGAACAATCTTAATTGGATCGATTGGTACCAGTACAAAATTGCAGGGTTGAATTACAATTAAACTACAATTAATTCTAGAACATGTAATTTAATTGCTCTAATAATTCGACGACGATAATCCCTCCAATTGCAGTCGCTAATAAAATACGAAATAAAATCGAACTTTCGTGGCGTGGATTGAATCGAGGGATGAAAATCAAAATAAAAAAAAAAAAAAAAAAGAAAAATCCATTTCCTACTCCAAGAGGTAAGAGAAAAGAAGAAAAAAAAAGAAAGAAAGAAATCAACAGCGCCTAAGCATCGGGATGATCGATCCTTCTATCAGTTTCGTACATGTTCGCTGTGCTTATCGAGAGCGTTGCGGGATTTATGGCGTATTATTCGAAATAATCGTAAATCGTCGGGTGGCAGGGCGCGAAGGGCCGATCACAGAGGCTGTTCAAAGAGCGAATCGTCGAAAAATATTCGTACGACGAGCGCATTCGCTGTCGGTCTCCCATTAAATCAGCCGGTTTTTCAGCCATCTGGCTTCCGCGGTTCTACAGAGAGCTTGTACCGATTCGGTGATCGATTCGCATCCGACGGTCGAAATTCGACGTCCACTGGCCGGAAGGGGGGAACGAAGAAACCGTGGAAGAAAAATTCGCTCGCGCCGTAAAAGGCCACGCACCGTGGAGCGTTTTGCCGCGATGTGTACGTACATACGTGCGTAAAATGCTTGCTCTCTGTGCCGTGCAGCTTCTCCTCTTGCGTAAGCATGCTCGTTTCTTTCTCGTGAACAACCCGCTCGAGGAAAGGCAACGCAGTGTTCGAAAGAAGGTCGTTCTGAATAATTCGCGGCCAGAGGTTTCACGTTCTTCTCCCTCGTTGCGTTGTCTCGGTCCAGATTGATTCAAGAAGAACGACCGAACTTTTCGGACGCTCGCGACGACTGATATTTTTACGAAAGATTTGGCAATTGAAATGTTTTCTAAGTGTACGAGCTTCTGGTCGTGAAGAGAATAACTCGCGATTGTAGATTAGCGGGGACATTTTTGAACGATAATAATTTTAACTTTTAATGATGTTTCATTTTGTATAATATTCGAAATTATATGATATTTGTAGAATTAATAACGTTTCATTTTATATTTTATTCTACTCTTTATAATATTCGAGATTACATGATATTTGTAGGATTAATAACATTCCATTTTGTATTTTATTCTACTTTGTATAATATTCGAGATTACATGATAGTTCCATTTTGTATTTTATTTTACTTTGTACAATATTCGAGATTACGTGATATTTCTAGGATTAATAACGTTCCATTTTATATTTTATTCTACTTTGTACAATATTGGAGATTACATGATATTTCTAGGATTAACAACGTTCCATTTTGTATTTTATTCTACTTTGTATAATATTCGAGATTACATGATATTTCTAGGATTAATGACGTTCCATTTTGTATTTTATTCTACTTTGTATAATATTCGAGATTACATGATATTTGTAGGATTAATAACGTTCCATTTTGTATTTTATTCTACTCTTTATAATATTCGAGATTACATGATATTTGTGGGATTAATAACGTTCCATTTTGTATTTTATTCTACTTTGTATAATATTCAGGATCGGAGAATCTTTCCCTAGGTTGCATTGCGTTGTTCCGTCGATTTTCTTAGAGACGCTGGTTTCTCAAAAATGATCATTCGCGCAGCAATAAATTCTACTTCGCGTAGTAGCTTCACATGAAATTTTCCTCTCTCTTTCTCGAATTATTCGTGAGGAAAGACTGCGTTCATTCGACTGTGATTCGCGAAATTCAAAATTCGCTGCTGAACCACGATGTTACACGTGACCATGAATTAAACTGAGCTGAAGATTATCAGAATATATATTCGAATCACTCGCTCGAATATTTTCTCCCCGCGGCGTTCTTACGCGACTTTTAAAAAAATGTATTTCCGATATCTCTCTCGACCCATCGTGGAACTCATCGGAGCCATAATCCCCTTCTTTCCTCCACGCGAAAGTAAAGATAAAAAAGGGAGAGAGGGAGGGAGGGAGAGAGGGAGGGAGGGAGAGAGGGAGAGAGAGGGAGGAATGGGGGTGGGGGAAGGAAAAAGGAAATAAAAACAGAAGAGGAGAAACCAAAGGATGATCCTTCAAAGCGACCGCGGGGAGTTTTCTTCCTGCTTTCAGCGAGGAACTCGAGTTAAAAGTAAAACGAAGGAGCGCGAGACCGATTGATCTTAATTGATCAGCGAACAGGCTAGGCAACCTTGCGGTTTATCGCGTTTAAAGGCTTCTCGTGGGCGGCGGTGAAGAAAAGTTCGCCCCGGATGGCTGGCCAATCAGCAAATGGAATCGTTAGTTAGCCGGTGGTGATCTCTCTCGGTTAGTTCTTCCTTGTACTACACACGATCGTGCTACACACTACGCCACGGCATCGCGATCCACGAATCGGGTTCACGAGAGAGTCGTGGATTCTCGTTGTTTATCACACCGCGAGACCACCGCCACTACTCTAATTAGAGGCTTGTTTGGCATCGTTCGAATCAGTGACGAGCAACCTTCTGTTCCGTAGCGGGCGAAATTTTTGGATGTTTTCGAGCGTTTCCGCGGAGGGGCCGCAACTTGTCTCGAAGCAACCGGAACGTGATCAATCCTCTCGCGATTTTTCATCGAAATTTTCTAAATTCGCGACAGCGCGTCGAAGTTTCAATAATTTCTCGTAAAATGCACGAATCGAAGGTTAAAAACTTTTCTCTGATTCTTGTACTTTATTTTCTCCGATCCAAGGTTCACATTTTCTTCGCCGGTGATTCTAATGTTTGCCTGTTTGAAATTTGGAATTACTGCGACAGTATTAATATAAATAATAAATAAATTCATATAAATTTAATATAATTAATATAAATTTCACAAAATTTCGTTAAACGAGGGCTTTGAAATTATGAATTTATTTGTTTATTGTTGCAAGAAAGTGTTGTACTCGTGTTTGAGTTCGTTCGTATTTTTCACGCAGTGATAATATTGCCATCGAAAGGCAGATTGTGGAGGAACAATTCAAAGTGTATTATCTGGAAATTTCCTCAATTTCTATAATTTTGAAGAATATAGTACAAATAAATAGTGATTCCAACTTAAGAAGATATCTTAAATAAAAAGAAAAAAATTAATACTAGAATACAATTATTAAAGAACATATAAATAGTATAATTATTAAAGAATAAAAATTGATACTAAGAATTGCATTCATCATTTTTGTGTTCTAATGCGATAGTTGAGAAATATTTTCCATATAATTTTTATCGAGAGGGGAAGACGTATAGTTTGGAATACAGATGGAAAGGCAAATTAATTTCGCGATCTGTTAATGAAACAATTAACCTTCTTTGTCCCAGCAAACTTTGGAGGAAACCTGATTGACAAAGCAAGTCGCGTGGTGTCTCCCATAGGTCGCGTAGGCGTTGTTATCAGGCGGAAAGGGCACGAACGGGACTTCGAAGTTGATATTCCTTCTCCGATATTGGATTAATTGCAGGAACAATCGAGTATCAACTTCTGCCTCTCCGCGATGTCTCTCCGCTTGGAAAACAGAAATCGAGGCGAAATAAATCGTTGAATCCCCGCTTAGACAGAACTAATGGGCTGATCCCCAGACGGGAGATTTCTAAGTGCCAAACGATACATACATACGTGAAAAAATACATAAAAGATTAATGGAAAATAAAGTCTCTGCAACGGACTACGAATTTGAGATTCTTTTTCTGTCTTAAAATTTTCTAAAATAGAAAAATCCTCAAAGCATCCATGGATACATTTAGAAAATGTGAAGTGAATATTCTAGCCATTCTGTGGAAAGTAAAATTCGTTTCTGAATCGATACCTTCGAGTTTCTGTTTCTGTCTCTTTCAATTTTCTCTAGGAATGAAGAAATACCGAAGACCAAACCAAAGAGATCGAATGCGTTAGACGTTAGATATTAGACCAAATATGTTCAAATGAGTTTCCCAGAGTGACTTCGTAAAAAGAATACGCTTGGAACTCGTCTCCAAATCGATAGCTTGAAATTCCATTTCTCTTTCCCCCAATTTTCTCCAAGCAATCGTGAAAAACCGAAAAACTATCAAAATATATTAGAAGATACTGAGAGGAATGTCTTGTTTATAAAATTATATGAAACTTGAAATTTTTATTCAACTCGTGCTTCACGCTCCAAAATTTCATTTCTATTCTCAATTTCAAAAATTGCGGATCCTCGAGCCAATTTTCCTAAATGTCAAAGACTATATATATCCTAAAATCGTCGTTTGAAAACAAAAATGAGCAAAAGTACAACTTGAAGGAACAAATACATTTCTCTGGAACTTCGTACAGGAAATTTTAAAGTGGAAAATTGTGCACAGTAAAAACAATTTTCCATCGAGATTCTATTTTTTTTTTTTTTTTAATATAAATGTTTGCATAAACAAATCCGCAGCCTGGTTATTACGTTTCCCGTTATCGAGCTGTGTCGCGTTCGCATAACGTATGCTGGCCATTTCAGAGGTACCGGCTGGACGTTTCTATTATCTCGAGTGCGAATCGTCGTTCCTTTCCGCCTTCGTCGTCTTGGCCGGGCCCCGTATCGTTCGCGGCCCCGTAAAGTAACAGTAACCGGTCGGAGAAAAATGACGACCGGCAGAGACACGCGCGCCAACCTTCTCAATGCCACGCTCCTCTCTCTACAATTTCAAGCGCACCTCTACTGCTCCACTCAACGTTTAGGGACCATTGAATTCTTTAGATGTCGCAGGGTGGGAATTTCGAGAAGAGTATAGATCATTTCGAGTTTGAAGAATCGGGTTTCTCCGGATTGCAAGGAAAATTTAACATAGAATCTTGTGAGCTGTAGAATTTCTTAAGAGGAACATAGATTATTTGTATGATAAATTTGAGGAAAGGGATACGTATGTGAAGAAGTGAGTAGCTGCATTAGAAGAAATTGATTTTACGAGAAATTTAAGAAAAGGAATACGTATGTGAGAAAGTGAGCAGTTACGTTTAAAATTTAGCGGCCATTAGATTCTCTTAAGTATTGCAAGAAGAAATTTTTTAAGAGGAATAGCGATCGTTTCTAGTTTGACGAAAAAAAAAAAAAAAAAAGAATATGTGGATAAGTAAATTGTAAAGTGGATTTCAATCCAGTGATTCTGATTACAAAGGAATTGAAAACGTGAGAATGTGTTACGTTTAATCTTATTTCACACGGCGCGGCATAATAAATCAATTGTTTCCTTATCTGCAACTTCGAGGGCGAATATTGTCACTATAAACATGGGCACGGCCGTCGAGATCGACCGCAAACCCGATCGCTCTCGCGTGTAACGAATTAAACTGACCATCGCGAGAAATTAATGTACCGATACTTGATAAAATATCAGAATCTAAAATTGGAAGTGTCACAGCACATTCTCTTAAAGATACGGATCCTCGTTTTGAAATCGTTTGGCAAATTGGCACAATTATTCGTACTTTTTCTGAACTTGAACACAGATAACGATTGACAAAGCAATAATGATTATATTGTCGACTCGACTGAGATACTTAAACTAAATGCAAGGACTGACATTTTTTTTTCTTTTTTGAACAGGCTTGAAAAAGTCTCGTAATCTATCAGACACGGATTTCCAATTAGTTGGAACTGTCTTATAATGAGTCGATGATGTTGGACATTTTTTTCGAAGCTCGTTATATTTGTTTCTTCTTGTACGTGCATTGTTTGGAACAAATAAAGTGAAGAGAATGGACTGGCAAATGCCAGTTAACCTCGACGACGTATTGCAAAGAGATCCGTCGAGCTTGTTTGTGGATTAAAAAGAAAGAAATTGGTAGACTCATAAACCTTTGCTATGCGACCTCTGCAAGTCACGTATGCATTCTGCTCGCGGAGAGAAAAAAGACAAATGAAGCATCAATTAGGTTTCTACATTTAATTCTGAGATAGCTTGCTAATGAAAAAAAAAAAAAAAAAAAAAAACTGAAAGAAACATTGAGATTGCAATTTAAATTGGAAGACCAAAGTCTAAATAGAAAGAGTTAAAACGCTTGTTGGTAACGAGAAAATAAAAACGACGTATTTAGATAGCATGACGTTGTGAAATGAAATTTCAATGTAAAGCTTGAAATATTCAAAATCACAACGTGAGAATTTAAGAAAGTTGGAAACTGATGGAGGTTACGACGAATAACAGTAATAAATTATTTTTGTTTCGTTGATGTTATGTCATTTCGTCATACTGTTCCAACACCTGTACCAAACTTATAATGAAAATAAAATACAGGTGTATCGAAAGTAATTTAACGACTCGATGATCAAAAGAATTCTTCGAAACTCTTCAAATAAATTTCAAGGAAACGATCTGTTATATTAACAAAAATCAAGTATGTTCATCGTTTTGTACATCGAAGTATAAACATATTGAATACGACAGATCAACAAGAGATCTTTATAAAACGAGATGTAAAATTCATCAGAATTTATAAATTGGTCCAGACGCCAAGAAGTGGGGACAAGGTTCTGTTAATCGCGAAAGCGGAAAGAATCGGTGGAATTATCGGTGAAATAAAGGAAGAAAGTGAGGCGGATCGAGGTGGTCGATAATGAGGTGATTTTATGGGTTCTGCTGCGCGTAATCTACCTCTCCGCGGCTCGTTCGTCACGGTACGCCCACACGCGCGCGGACGAGCGCGACCATGAGCTTCGACGCGTATTAAGAGATACACGCGAGATACGTTCAGCCACTTCTAATCGCGCCGCTCATCTGACCCGAGTTCCTTCACCTTGGCCGTGCACTTGACTTGGCTGGAAGGTGATCCGGATTCTTCGGCGTCTTTTTCTTTCTTTTCTTTTTTCTCCACCGTCCCTCTCCTCCATTATCGTTCCTTTGTGAAATCAACATCGACACGGTTTCGTAACTTTCGAGGCGACGTCCCGAGTTGAATAAGCTTGCAAGTATGCGCAGTGGCTTGCGAAAGTGTTCGCTTACGTAACACGGTGTCGTGTCATTACACGTTTGTATCACAATGATCATTACTTTTTTTTCTTTTTTTTTTTTTTGATAACTATTACACATTTGTATTACAATAATTTTTAGCCATATACGTCACGATAGAAAGTTCTTACAATTGTTCGAACATTTTCGTGAACAACTGTATAGAATAAGTCGACAAAGAGCAATCACTGAACAATTACATCTCTTGTTTCTACTCATTGTCATGAAAAAAATGAATAATTTATTTCGATGAGTTCATTTACTGTAATCTAGTGGCACAGAGGATTGTAAATTCTAGAAAATAATTTTTGTTATGCAATCGCTTTTCAATGTCGTTCAGTTGGATAGAAAAGTTAATCTGGATCTATATTCCAAAGTGTTTTAATTTAAGATGTATCCTTGAAATAATTAAGAGACTTTGAATCTCATGATTCAATCCGCGTTACTTTGCGGAATGAGTATCTAAATTAAAAATTACAGTAATATCTAAGAGGAAGCGGCACAGCCGAGGAGTTAAAGAATTTATATAAAAAAAAATATAATGGGCAAGTCTCGCGAAGCTTTGGAGGAGTATCTCAAGTTCTTCGTATAAAAATTCCATTGACCTCTCTAAGCTTCTTACACCGACCATACATTTAGCTGATGGAGTGGTTTCCTCAGTTTCGCATTTTTGTCAAGGGGGAATTTGAAAAATTGGAAGAGAGGGTGTTATATATTGGTATCGATGAGGAGGCAACCGACGTGTCGCCCCGGGGAAACTCCTTTCGGGAAAATTGACTTCGAAGTAGTTTGAAGTTAAGCTTCTTATTTCGGCGGCGCTGATTTCCCACCGAGAGTGCACCGAGTTCCTACTCGATTATTCCTTGAACTCTAGATATTCCCTTAAGTTCCGAAGAGATTTCCAGTTTTCAGGTATTAACGAGGTGATGACGATTTCGACTTCCCTCGAATTGTCCATTTTTCAAATTTTGAAACGCGCGAAGATCTTTCCCAGAGAACACAAAATCTCAAAGAACAGAGACAAGAATTGAACGTAAAATAGAATAAGCAAATAAAAAATATCATTCCGGTTTAATATGCGAAGGAGTAATTATAGGACTTGCTATTTCAAAATTATCAGGATCACCTAATATATAAGGATATTGTAAATTAATATACATATAAAATAATAAAACAATAATAATTATGATTAAATCTTTAATTATAAAATAAGGATAAAAGATAATTTTATAAATATTATTTTTTGAATGTATAGGATTACTTGAACCAGTAATATGTGAAACTATTAAATGTAAAAATACTATAATTATAATAATCAATGGTAAAATAAAATGAAATGAAAAAAATCGATTTAAAGTTGAATTATTGATAGAAAATCCTCCTCATAATCATTCAACAATATTTTGTCCAATATAAGGTAATGCCGATAATAAATTTGTAATTACTACTGCTCCTCAAAATGATATTTGACCTCATGGTAATACATATCCTAAAAAAGCAGTTGCTGTTGATAAAAATAAAATTAATACTCCAATAAATCAAACATAATTTAACTTAAAAGAATAATAAAATAAATTACGACTAATACGAATATAAATTAATAAAAAATAAAAAGATGCACCATTTATATGAATTAAACGAATTAATCAACCAGAATTTACATCTTTTATAATATGAGAAATACTTCTACGTCTGCCACCAGAATAAACATCTTACGGATATGTCTTTCACCTCGCGAAGTGTACACCACTTACAAGAAACTCCAATTCACGTACGCTTCTCTCACAAATATTTCTGCTTTCCAATGCCGATGTTTTGCTGTGAAACACGCGGCACTTACAAGCCACGTGTATCGGGAAGAAAGAGGAACGTTTATCACAGTGTCGTCGATAGTCGGATCCCTTCATAAAGTCGCAGTATCTAAATGGAAGAGGTATTAAACAACTTCTCTCAAAGCTCTCCTGACTACACACAATTGAAAATCGGAGTTCAATAGCGTGGATTCACGTGAAACGAAGTGGGAAGCACAAACGCGTTGACCTCTAATCGATTAACGGGTTAAAAATCATGGAAACACAATCGAGACATAACCATTAAACCGTCGATTCCTGGCTACGGGAACCACTGGCAGAGGCTTGCCTGACTATCTCTCGACGGCTAGATGGAAAACGATCCGCGGAATTCGTCGGCGAGGCAGGGAAGAAGAGGACGAGGAAAGATAGCCGGAGCTAATCCAACGTTTCATTGGACACGCGCGCCGCTTTAATGCCGTAATATATTCCGGATAATGGGAAGCTGAATGGCGTTCAAGGTCAAGGGTGTGCAGCGCATTTCCCATAGGAAACACCGGGTGTTCCGTGACGAGCGCGGCACCGCGTTACCATCGCCGTCGTCCGAGGGAAGTTCTTTCTACTTCGATACGCCAGAAAAAAAACAAGCAAACAGGACACGCCTGTGTAAATACGACGGCTGGACACGCGACGATTCGTCGGCTGTCCGTTTTCTAATCGACCAGGATTCTCTTGGACGATAATTATTAATAAGAACTTGGCGACGAGCGATGCTAAGTAACAACGATTTGATCATTATCGGATGTGAAAGTATCGTTGTTATTGCAATTATCGATAATTATTGGTATTATTCATCGATAATTATATTTAATAATAAGTAACATCGTTGCAACGACTAAGAAGTAGAATGATTATAATTCTATTGTTCAACGACTGAAAGATCAGGTTAATTTCGTAGACCAAATTCTAAAAGTGAATTTTCAAATGATATTTCTGAATGTTTTAAAGATTAACTGACGTTCAAAGTATTAAAAGTGTTAGAAGGGTAAGAGGTGAAAGTGTCGAAAGCGACAAAAGTGTATAAAAAGTGAAAAGCGCATTGCATCCAAACGTTGTGACATTATTCTATGGGGAATCCTCGATCGCGCTGCATGGGACTAAAATGGTTAAATAATAATGACTTGATCATTATCGAATGGGATGTACAGAAGTTTTGTTATTGTAATTGGCGAAACTTTAGCTTTCGTTCCCTTCGAAACAGTCTCTGAGTTGATACGGGGACGAGGCAATCTCGAGTCCATTGTCGAATCATACAACCGCACGTCCATATTCTAGTAAATTACTGTCGACACGTATCAAGATATTCATAGCTCGTTGATATTTGGCAAAGTGATACAAAGGTATAGACTAGCGACTCGCAAAGCCATTAAACTTTGTCTGATACCGACGCTGAGATATCGACAAAGTCCAGCCAATTTTTGTTTGCACCGTTAGTATCAACGATAGTAACAAAATTCAAAAATGGACTTTGATTTTAGAGTCGGTGCGAGATGTTTTTGCAAATACACTTGAAGAAATATGATTTAAATGTTAAAGATTTAGACTTTTCCTGTGTTCAGTGTCATATTAAAAAGTATACTTTCGACATTCTGTGCACTTTTGCATCTTCTTCGAATATTGAACAAACACGTATCGAATGGAGCAATCAATTTGATACTGTTGAGAATTTATTGATATCTGAGACTTGTGAATAATGAAATTTTGTTGATGATGTTAATTCAATTACGCAAGCAGACATTGTGTTAGGAATTATATACGTAATTGTAAGCAATATTGGATTTCGTCTAATGGAGTATGCAAATTGGTCGAGTTTCTTGATTACATTGTTGGATTAGATTACTTGTAAGGAACTTGAGCCCCTGAAGGATTGAAGAGGTTTCCTGCAATTAATTTTTATTAATTGAGAATGAAGTAAGCTTCGCTGTTTCTTCGTTGCAGCGTTTTCTGGGAATTGCAATTGGTTTTCTTTTTTCGAAAATTTCTTGCATCTTGAGAACGAAAGTTAGTTCCACAACTAACTTTGCAATGATAAATTACAAATCCTTGCTTGTGTTTTCGTGTTCAGTTCTATTTCTCACGTTTGCTTTCATTTTTCAATACGCGTGACTCACTTGACGTTAAATTTTCATCAAATCTTTCATTATCGTAATAACAAGTTGAATCGATACGAAATTCTAATCGATGTAAGATCGATGAATAATCTTTTCGAACCGACACGTGCAACAAGCATTCGTTTAAAAGAGGAAACGAAATCAGGAGCCAAAGAACCAGTTTACGCACAAAAAATCATTTTTATTGTCGAGCACGAACAGCGATCAATAATTCAACGAACGATCGATCGTCGAAGTGATTTTCAATGCATACAATGACAAAGGCGGCGAAGTATTAAAAAAAGAAATAATAATAATAATAATAAAATAGTGCGCCAGTAGAACGAGCTATCGACCAATCATCGATCGACACTCTCGCCCTCTGCTCGCTAGCGACCGATCATCCGGAGGAACACGCTTCTGAAGCATTTCTCTCTGGATCAACAGTCACAAATATCCCTTAAGGTCTACTCGTCTCACAAATCAGTTCGTTTCCCAAAAAGCACGCGCAGAATCTTCTTCTTCTTCTTCTTCAAAAAAAAAGAAAATTCTCGATCAACATCCCCAGGTTACATTTACAACGACACGTCTAATGAAGATAAATCGGTACGCCGACGACAGGATGAAGCTGAGCGATAGGTGCGCTCTTGACTAGCCACGCCGGTTCGATGTTCACCTTCGAATCGCCGTGAATCTGACTGACGCCATGACTGGAGATGGACGTAGTGACGGTGGCTGCAACCGAGCTGACTTCCTTCGCGACCGGCACCACCGGGACCAAATTTGCTTCCTTGGCAATCGGTACTTCGCTGACCAATCCAGCGGTAGCAAGCGCTTCATCCTTGTTCACCACGGCTGCGCCTTCTTCTTTAGCAACGTTGCCTGGAACAGCAGGGACAGCCTCAGCCTGCTTAGCGAGTCCGTGAATCTGGCTGACACCGTGGCTGGAAATAGACGTGGTTACGGACGCGGTGCCAATTTGAGCAGCTGGTACGATAGGTACAGCTTCCTTGGCGAGCACGGACACGACGGGGAGCGACTCGCCGGATATGACGGTAGAGGCAAGAGGAATAACCGCCGGAGAAGACCGGACGACGGTCAATGGCGCTGGGTCTATCTTAACCGCGTTTTTCAGCTCGGGTCCCTCGATGCCCAACTGCTTGTGCAACTCTATGCGGTTCTCGTGGTAAGTGGGCGCTCGAGCCAGCACTGGCAAGTCTCCCAATATGGCTTGCACCGGCAGGATCGGCTGCAGATCGACCGGTTTCGCCTTGGCCTCGCCCTCCGTCACGTCGAGACGCGCGTTGTTGTGCACTTGAACTTGGCTCTGATGCGAGGTCGCCAACGGAACGCCACTGGACAGTAACAGAGGTTGTAAGAGAGTCTGCGATGAACCTTGTGCGTCTTGGGATTTCTCGTTCTGGTTAGAACTGAGACTGCGTCTTCTGCGGCTGGATGCTTTGTCCGCGCTCCTAGCGAGGATGACGTGAGGTAGTTCGTTGTTGGAATTCTCGTCCGAAGGGATATTTGTCGCGGCCACGCGGAACCCGTTCTCGTCAGCGACGTAGAACGCCGATTGAAGGACTCCGTTCGCGTCCACGTAGCTGTAGGATCCGCGGAGAACACCGTCGGCGTCTTTCACTTCCTCTTTCGCGGATGGTCCACCGGCGTAGCTGTAAGCATGTACGCCTGTCCTCGTGTCTTGGAACTGGTTGAACACCGGGATCGGGCTGGACAGGTACGCGTACGGAATCAGGTTGAGCGGTGTGCCTGAGACTAGGCTCAGAGCCAGGATCAGCGGAATCTGAAAAGTGAATCTTACTCAGTAACGAGATTAGGCAGGGAAGAGTTGAAAAGACTTCAAAGGTTCTTGAACAGCTTGGCACATCGTCGTTGTTCATATATCTTGGAGAGATGATGATAATTTTTGAACACAGTCGAGAATTACTGAGGTCGAGGTTTACAAATTTTGGAGCAAAGATTTTTGTTTGAAGAGAAGATAATGATTTTTAAATACATTTTGGGATTCTTTAAATGATAATGCTTGATTAGTTTGGGGTTGAATACTTTATTACTCTTCGTATTTAGCAAACTGAAATTCCTCTAAAATATTTTGTAATTTCCAGTCGCTAAAAATAAATACTATTTTTTTTTTTTTTTTTTTGTATATATTATATCAGACTGGCTTTTTTATATATTATATTAGCTGTAAAATTCATTGGAACAAAGGAAATTTCTTTGGAATATCTATGATTTCTAAAAAAATTTCCTAAGAATGGAAAATTCTATTTCAATATCAAAAATCGTGACAATTTCAATTTCGAATTGGAATCCGAGAGAAACAAATCTTCCCCCAGGATAATCGTGAACGTGCTCTAGAATCCTCTCAGGGTTGACAATTCGACGAATCGTAGGTCGAATTTTACGAACGATGGGTGTTCTCGTCGCGTCAGAAAGGGTGAGTTTATACTTGCATGAGATCCGTCTTTCTTTACGAGCCAATAACAGGCGAACGAGTGGCCAGTGTAGCACCTCGAAACGCACAAAGGTGATCGAGCAACTCGTGGAAACGAAAACGCTCTTTTTGCACCCTTTACGTTCACTCTGGCATTGATTTTCGTATTGTGACGGTCATTTGACTTTCAAAAACGTGAAACATCCGCAATTGTGACGAAAAATATTTCCCACGGTGCTTTTGTTTTTAAAGGCGCGAATTTGGGAAAAACTCTCTCGCAAACTCTCTTCGTGTGAAAGGCCGAATTTAAAATTTGAAAGAAATAATTATGGAAATTATGATTGTAAGAAATAAATATTAATCGCTTCAACATCCAATATATATTCAATAGATATATATTCAATAGATTCACAACTAAATTGTGAATATTTCTGCGCATTTTTAAAAATATAATTAAAAGAACGAAATTAAATAGATGATAGATTTTTACGTATTACGTGCGATCCGTAAATTTCTTTCATCTTCAAATATGTCATAAAATTCGCCGTCTATTCATCAATCAGACAATGACAATAGAAAATAATAATAACGCAAATCACAATCTCTCCGTTGAGAAGGTTGTTTGATCTCCTCTTTCACCCCGATAGACGATCGACAAATTCTAAACAAGACAAATTTTAAAAACAGAAAGCTACAACTTCCATTCTTCCATTAATCCTCGTTAATTCTCCCTAATTGCCTGCCAATCGGCATCAATTTTTCGCGAAAGCTCTCAACTTTCTTAACAGTGAACCACGCCATAGAAATTCTTCCCTTTGAAAGTATCTCAGTCCTCTCATATTCAATCTCCGAGTTGATCCAACCAATTGGACTCAGCTGGTCCTTCCAATAAAAGAACGAAAGATCCAAGTAAAGTATCGGGAAGAAATGCCACTTACCAGCGACTGCATCGTGCGTTCGGTTAGTGTATTCCCTGTGCGAACCTCCTTGCTCGACGAAGGACTGTTCGGGCTGTGCACCTTGCTTCCGATCTGGTTTTGACTTATATACATAGCGGAGGGGACGAGCGAGTGTCTTCGAACCAGGAACCCGCGGGATCGTCGAAGGACAGGCGGATCCGTTCACCGAATACTCGGAGACGCGATTCCTCGGTCCGAGATCCGGCATCCTTCGCCACGCCCTTCACTTCTTCTTCTTCTTCTTCATCGACCGGCCGTTTATTTGCTCGTCTCTCGTTTTCTCGCCGCTTCGGCTTCGAAACTAGATCCACGTTTTCTGTAATGGGATACCAGACGCTGCTCGCGGACACGAATACTTTACTCGATGGTTTGTTCCATTGGAAGAATGGAATTAGTTGCCATGCCGGCTGGAATTTGCTTGAGGTTCTACAAGAGCAAAACCATCGACGAATAATGTACATATACGTCGGGACAAAGTATGAAAGTCGAAGGAATTCGAGTGATATACGATATGGAACAATACACGGCGTAAGGATACTAATCTTTTATATTCGTTCAGAAAATGCAATATCTGAGTTATCACTGTGAGAATGTCGCAGAGACAGTCCTTGATCAGTTACTGTGAAAATCTTTTTCACTTATCTTCATATTTTTTTCTTTAATACTATACTGTATTCTACAAATGTGTCTTACTATGAATTTTATCCTGATCATCCTTGTGAGCATTGACAAAATGCAAGAATGTATTACTTTGAATTGATTAACAAATTAGTGTTTAGTACTGTTCAGAAACCGCAGTGATGCGTTGCTTTCTTCGCAATTGGGTGACATAATTGACAGAAAATTTTCAAAAATGAAAAGTTCAAGTTCTTGCATTACTTTCAATGCATTTATCAAATTGCTGAAAGAAAGAGTGAGAAGGTATCTGTTTAACCCGAAAATTAAATAAAAGAACAACTTTGATTTCAATACTTTTGTAATATCGTAATTAGTACCAAGTAAAAGTACTGAGTTTTAAAACTATTGCTTTGTAAAACTTCTAGTAGTCTTTCTAATCAAATAATTAAAAGAATATAATAAAGCAACATTGCTTTCACGAAATGTAGAAGTTTCTCTGTATGCCTTTCTTGAATGGGTCCTCGTGTACACAATAGAACGCGTGATTGCGTTCCTCCATGCCTTTCGTGGCAACGATTTGATCGTCCTTGGTCGTAGTATTTTACAGTACGGTAAAATTGTTTGGCTGCCGCGGCTTTTTTCCTCAGTCGTCCAGGAATCCTCCCTTGTTACAATAAAATCGCCACGCCAAGGCTATTCCCGATGACCCGGACGTGGCCGATCGAATGATCGAACGAACGTAGTTATCCTGTGTTGTGTATCGCGAACATCCTGGTTCTGGATTGTAATGGCGACGTGTTACCCCCGAGAATTATTTGTCAGTGTCAACGAAGACACGCGGCAAAGGCAAGCAGAGTGCTTCGTTGCGCTGTTGGTGCGGTGGATTGAAGATGCTGCAGCATTCTTCGATTTCAACTCTTGACGGTAACTCTCTTCTTGATCTGTTTTTCAATTTGCAGATATATAAGTATATTTGCAAATGATTGAGTATCTATAGGAAGATTGATGGAAAATCTTTGGACAATCGACATCTTTTCGTAAAAACAGTGATAATGATTCTTCTTTTCAGAAGATTTATGTATTTGAATATTGTATAAAGTAGCTCTCTATCGGTCCTCTAAAGATTAAAAGAAGAGGAATAAAGATATTATTATGTTTCCTAAAGCTATTGTGAATGTGTAGTAGTTAATTGCAGAAGGATTTTAACATCGGATTCGTCTCAATCCTTTTGATAATAATTAATTGGTGTCTTGAATCTTGTGATTTGTACGATAAAATCTCCAGTTTTCTCCAGTGTTGAAATAGTAGACGAGACATTTGAATTTAAAAGAAGGACAGAAACGATAACACGTTCTCTTGTACCAACGTACTTTGGTCTCTTATGGGGATTTCTCGCTCTTGGTCATCGCCCTATGGAAAGTCAGCGTGCATAACTTTGTGTAGGCGACGGTGGTCATTCTGTGGTCCCCAGATATCGAGCCTTGATCACCTTGATAGCCGTTTGTTCTTCAGCTACCGAGAATTGCCAAGCACGCACGTAGGAAGTGACAACGCTCCCTCGTAGGCGAGCTTCACTCGGCAAAACCGTGGATAATCAGCGAGCAGATACCTGTCTACGTGAGAAACTTGAAGTACGACTAGGAAAAAGGAAATAAATGTGGAAAAGGTAGTGGAACAACGTGGAAGCGTGATAATCGTGGAAGAAAGAACCGTGGATACTCGAAGGAAAAGACAAAGTACCTCTGTTTCTTTCTCTTTCCCTCTCTTCCCATCTCTTTGTACGTTAATTTTGCTTACAATGTTATTGTAAATGAATATTTTTTTCATTTTTGTAATGAATTAAATACATAAAGCATAATTGCAATACATTGCTGATGCATGTAAAATCGCGAAGACTATTAACTGGAAGTATCGTCATTGTCTTTTATATTTAATCTCAAGGCACTATTTTAGATACAATTCGATAGAGTAATTCCTAAATTTATTTTATTGAAATATTCTCATCTATTTGCTTTTTACTAAATCATTAATATTCTATACCCAATTTTATAGAAATTTTTGTCATAAAATGGCTTTAGAATTTTATTTATTACATTAACATACTAATTATATGCCTGTTATGCTGTAAATGTTACAACATCTATATTACTTTACGAAGATACGAATATAGTTAAGAATTCCAAGACGCCACGGCCAGCATAGCGTTTTCAAAAAAAAAGAAAAAAGAAATGCTAGAAGCCACTTGGACCACGCCTACACTTCTCGAGATCCGGCCACATATTTGCGGAGGTCGCCTATGTCGTAAACAACATAAACATAATGCTGATGGACCACACCCGGAGTACATATGCGCGTAAATATACACACATGCAGAAAGAAGTTTCTTGTTATAACAAAGATTGTGACACGATATTGGTATTCGTGACAACCAAAAAATATAAAATTAAAAAATAAAGACGATTAAACTTAAGTTGCACTAAGAGTTAAACTAAGAGTCATTAAAATCTTATTAAATATAGTTTATTTTGTATGGGACGGGTGATCATCGTGTGAAATATTAAAACAATGCATGTATTACGTAGTACTGCTGCGTTACAAAATTAAAGAAAAAAGATATAAATTATATAAGGAATATTAATGATATATTTGGAGAGAGAAATTTGTTTCAATTTTAATTTCAATGTAAGAACAGAAGTAGATACAAATTTAATTTTCTTCCGGCTCGATTCGTAAATGTAACACTTCTAGACCTCTGATTACAGTCATTCTCAAAATTCTGGATGATTCTACGGCTTTGTAGATACTAGCGGAAGATTCTACCTCTTCGTCATTGACGTGCGTCACGATATCACCAGCTTGTAAACCTCCTCTGAAATTTATACATAAATATATTAAAAACAATTAATTTTGTAGTACAATATGATTTTTGAACCGTACAAATGTGCTGGCGATCCCTCATTGACTTTATAGATCAAAACTCCACGTCTGATGTTATACGGAACTCCCTTCAATTTTTTTTGCAATTCAAAGAAAAGATCGGGGGTAAGAGTGAGCATCGTAACTCCGATATATTGAGTTTTTGTACCAAACTGTGAATCTAGTATATTATTTTATTTTATAATTTTCCTGTTAAATACTTTTTCGCTTTTTAATCTCAAAATATCATACCTCTGCCTTTCCTGCGCATTTCTGCTTTTTTTAAGAAATCTTTAGCATAATCTATAGGTATTGCAAAAGAAATACCAGATGTTACTTTCATTGCATTTATACCAATTGCTTCTGCATCCAAATTAACCAATGGACCACCTGAATTCCCAAACTAAAAGACCATATTTTTAATAGGAAAATAATGTGAATTAAAAATTATAAAACACTAACAGTGATTGCAGCATCTGTTTGAATATAAGCCATTTGTTTATTAAGAAGACCAAGCTCTTGACTTTGCCTGTTCACACTGCTAATTACACCACTTGTTATTGTGTTACTTAAAGCTAATGGAGATCCAATAGCCACTACAAATTCTCCTGGTCTAAGATTTGAGGAAGAACCAAGCTTCATTACAGGCAAATTTGTCTGTACAAAAAATGGATAATGAAAACATATGAAAACACATTATTATGTAAAAATCTTGTTATTATCTACAACCTTGTTAATTCTCACTGTTGCAAGATCACTGTGTACATCAAAGTCTTCCACAACACCATTATAAGTACTTCCATCATAAAGACGTACCTGTGAAATAGATTGCATAAAAATTTCTGAAAGAACACGTGCAATATTAATTCGTGTAATATAACTGTAGTTGTACAAAGTCACAACAGTTACCTTAACAGTTGTATTAGGCTTAGCACTAACGACATGAGCATTTGTTAATATCAGACCATCTGATTCAACAATGAAACCAGATCCGTTGCTTATATTAAATGGTCTACCTGTTTGGAATCAAATCTATTTTCTTATTGATGATTACTGTAAACTGGAATTATCTAAGTTACACTTATCATCTAGCAGATTTAAATCTGCATTTACCCCTCTTGTTTTGAATCTCTATGTATACCACTGCAGGAGCTGACTTCTCCACCACATCGGCTATAAAATTATATCTATCTCTATTATTATTGTTGTTGTCATTTCCATCCCAGGGAATTTGTTTAGCATGTATTGTGGACATCGGATTTATCAAGTTGCTGCGCCGGTTCCAATAATCGTCCTTCCATTTATACAAAATATAACCAACACCGGAGAAGAAAATAGTACAAAATAAGGCATTTCTAATTGCTTTGTCGGAAATTCGAGACTTTTGATCTTGCGTGTACGAACGTTTGTATTGTGAAAAACGATTCACGCACGAGACTGTTAGAAATTGTTTATACTGGAATTGATTTCTTTTTAAAATAGACCAAGATATACGTGTCAAGGGAGCAGCCATTTTTTGACTTCCAATGGTAGATGGCTATTTGTTGTAGTTTTGAACGTCAGTCCCGCGAAAGTCGACCAGTGAATCAAAATTTATGAATCAATATATTGATTTAAATCGTGAAAAAGAGATATCTGATTTCTACAGAAACAAATTGAATTTTTGCTACCTTTTAGAAACAGAATTTGGTGAGTGGATGCGTTATTATATGTAGTAACTCAAGTCCGGTAGGTTATTATAAGAACAGCCTATATAAAATAGTAGTTGAGATCATAATAATAACTACATAACTTGATTTATTTATATACAACATAAGCGTAAATTTCAAGTCTCTTTTATTGAAGTATACATATATTACATCAATAAGAAATCTTATGTACAATACAGAGAAAAAGACTTACAACTTTTACAGTGACTGTACTACGTTTGTTATTTCTTTGTATTTACAACTCCGTTTAGTTTATTTCGTAATTTTATTTTTTTATGCATCTTTAGGTGTTGAGGCTTTTTCACTTTAAGCTTAGATATTATTTTTTCCTTTATTAAATTACTGTCCAATCTTTTCGATGCTTTTTTAATTTTAATTGTTGGTTCTCCCTTTTTTCCTTCAGACACACTCGAATCGTCTACTTTCTTTCTTTTTACGTTGATCGTTCCTTTTTCGTCACTAGTTTTGCGTTTTTTAACTTTCTTAATCCTCATTGCATCAGCATGAATTTCTTCATCCATACAACACTCTTTTTCAGTATGACCTATATAAATAATAAAATAAATTTTGTATATTGATTCATTATAAATTCATTCGATTCACTTTAATTCATTATAAAAATGAAAATTACATACCAGGTTCGTTACACTTGAAACATTTTCCAGTAACTTTCGGCTTCTGACCGCATAAATGTTTCATTACGACACATCTTTTACAAGTTTCACAATGCTTCCAATAAGGTTTCACACATCGTTTGCATATGTTACAATGTTTATATGTGAGGCCATTTTTTGAGGTACATTCTTGACATTTTTTACAATGCTTATTTTCTTTAGCAACCCACTTCTGACATATTTTACAATATCTATAACCATTTGATTTTGGAAGTTCAACTAGGTTTAATGGTACATTTGTAAAAATTCGAATAGGTGAAGGTGACTTGGTAGCATTGGAGTCTGTTATAAATAATGGATGATTATCATAAGATACTTTGTAATCAGTCATTTTCAAATCCTTCAAGCCTCCTGATACACCAGGTGGATTACTTTTTTGTTTCATTATAGATTCCATAAAATATGGAAATATGAACATAATTTTTAAGCTATCCTCTTCGTTCTCTATATTATTCCATTTTTTGTAGAGATCAGAAATTCTTTTTATGGTCCAAGACATTGGCTCTACTCTACTACCAAATGGTGGATCACATACTAAGTATGTATCCTTTCCCCCATTTTGTGTAAGAAAATCTTTAAATACATGGATAGCACTCTCGTTAAAAAAATGATTATTCAATAAATTATACCAACAATAATTAAGTGGCCCAAAAAAATTATGCTGCAAACAAAAAACAATTCAAATGTTAAATTTACACAGATTATTTAATGAATTAGATTTTGGAGCACCAATTTTTTTTCTTCTTGTATCTTCCTGCATATTGATAACAATGCTAGTAATCGGTAAATGTACACAAAATATAGTACCCCAAAATGAAGTTTAGCAAATGAATTAAATGAATTTAATAAATAATCCTTATATAGATTATTTTTCACTCAATGAATTGTTTAATAAACTTACGAATCTTCCATCAAAATCTAATAAGAGTGTAGACATTGTGTTTTCATAATTTTCTAGAATGTATTCATGAATTTTTGGAGTACAGATACAAAGAATTTGTTTTGCTCTCAACTTCAAAAGTATATTCACTATGTCTTCTGTAGATTGTTTTGTGAAGAAGTACTGAGCCTCCTGCCTAGAATTTTCTAAGGGTTTCAAAATTTCTGTTGGATGCTTTAATTGATAATCTGTAAGACCTTCTTTTATGTCATGATTTTTGTGTTTGTTCATCATATCTTTCTCAGTCTTAGATATCAGTTGCTCACAAGTATAGCAGTAACATCTGTTCTCAGGTGATGCAGACATTATATCATTAAAACGCACGAATAATTGTCTGTGACGATAACGAGACATAAACTGCTTTCTTTCTTGTTCCCATTTAGCAGCCTGCTGTTTTGTTAATTTCTCTCCTTCTTTTAAATAGAATTTGCACATCTTTCTCTCACGGCAAGCTGCGCATACATAAAACTTTTCCAATTTTCCATTTTCGTACGTGCCAAATAATAAAGTTGGTCCTGCATTATTAAAATATATGAGAACATTCCTTAGAATTTTGTGCATGTTACAATGAAATGTAAGAAATATTGATGAAAAATTACCATGCGGACATTGAGGATGTTTATTCAGATCGGACCAAAAGCACTCCATGTCTGATATTCGATAAAATCGAAATTATAGAACGACTTAAATACAATTATCAACGTTCGCCACACGAGTAAAGTTGACCATACTTGTGAAGATATTTTATTTACTATATTATTAAATATTTATTTGCGAGACTTGTCATTTTACGGACCATGCGCGAGACATTTGTCCCAGTAAAAACAATGTATACCACGTGGTTTTGCAGCATGAAGTTAATCGATTATCGTATTCGAGTGTCGTTTTCGATTTTCGATATTATTTTGAAATATTAGCAAGAAACGTTTCTCGCCTACAGTATAAATTTGAATACCGCGATCGCGAGTTGTAATACGAGACGAATCACTTTTAGTGAATTAGTGAATTATAATGATTGAGAAGAAAGTTCCCGGATTAATTGAATTGACGCGGGATAGTTGCTGTTTCAAAGTATGTAAAAAATTTCAAAAAATTAGTTTATAATACAGAAATTATTTCATTCAAAGTGGAACAGGGTATTGGGTATAACTATTGTCTGCAATTTAATGATTTAATTAATAAATCGTTTCAATCATCGTTATAAATTTCAAATTAATGTCGAAAAGTTTAAACGAGAATTATAATTTAATAATTTGCGAATATTTTAAAGAAAATATTTATAAATATTAAATTTTATTTTGAATGAAGTGAAAAGAAACGTTGGTTAGAATTATTCATATTTTATTATAACTTTGTTCCTACAATCACTATATTGTTTGCTGTATCACATATATATACACGTATATATATATATATATATACGTATATGTATGTGTTTTCGAAAACATAACTGTTGATATATACAGAGTGCGTCGAAATAACATGTGCAAGCAAACATGGAATGATTATCCATAAAAAAAATAAGCCAAAAATATACAATAAAATTTTTTTATTCGAGTTCGAAAATGTAGATTTATTTTTTCATGAGGAATTATTCCGTGCCTACTTGTACATGTTATTCTGACACACTTTGTATATACATATATGACATACATAAGGCAATTTAAGCCTCTACAGGCTATAAACATCTTCGTGCGTTGTCTTGTCATGATTGTTTGTAATGTTCTATCATAAAAATACAGATAATAATATATTATGTTATAATATTTGAAAAAATGTTCAATTTCAATTGGACCATAGGTATACATTAATAAGAAAAAAGAAACAAAAATATATATATATATATATTTGAATCTCGTTTTCTCTGGTTTTTTTCTTCTTTAATACTGCATCGACAAATAAATATCTTGTGGATTGCTAAAATTATATTAAAAATAAGCTAGTCTAGGTGTACATACCTAGAATAAATAAATGAGCATAAAATTTGTGTCTCGAATCTTGCTAGAGCGAATGAAAAACAGTTCTGTCTTTTGTATTCATTTTAAAGCATCTCTAAAGAATCTAGAGAATCGACACATACTTATTTTCACTTCTTCTTTTATTTTTTATCTATCTTTTTATCTTCTTTAGGCTGTGTTCATTCTGCTAGATTATATATCACAGACTATCCATTTGCAGTTGGGAAAAACATTTACTAGAAAAACTCTTATGTTGCAATACTTCTACTAACGTGTCAGTGCAACTATGAATAGTTTACAGAATATTATAATTTAATTAAATTACTCGTATGTACACACAAGGAATTCTAAATTTGTAACTCGTGTCGTTTGGTCTATATATAAATCGCCATACATAGAATATTAGATAACAACACATATCGTTTTTCTTATTTTTTTCGTTAAATGTAATATGTATAATACTGCAACTGTGCATGTGTACGAATACTGTGATTGTTCTTTTTCTTCTGGAACCATTTGTATGTTTCAATCGTTGCGAAATTATACAGGAAACAGAATAAGTCATAAACAAAGCACCTTTTTCTCTTTTTTGTATATCTAAAAATAATTCTTGAATTTAATCAATACTTCTATTTCTTGATTTTGTTTGTAATTCTAAGAATTTACTTGCTAGTATATTACCGTCAAATGTCTAGACAATAAATGTCTTTACAATAATTACTAGTTTGCACATTATACATATTTTCAGGAAAAAAAACTCACGTTCTCTCCGCAAAACCCATCTTGCCATTACGTATTAACGTGCTGCTTTATTTCAATCAGCATTAGTAACATTGTTTCATTAAACTACTAACTTTAGGTAATTCTTTATATATACATAATTGACTACAAAGCTTCATTATTCAGCTTGCTGCATCAACAAATTTTTGGTCTACAAATATTTGCAGATATACAAAGGTTGCAGGTATACAAATGAAAAGTTTGTAATGTATCTATATGTTACAAATAAATAAAACCATAAAAAATAGAAAAATTTGTTTATACAGCAAACATTGGAGCTTCAAAGAATACTGGGATTAAATTTCATTGTATAAGCATATACGTATTTTTTTCTTCTTCTTTTTTTACCTTTTTTTTTTTTTTGTTTTTTGATAAATCCACAATTTCTAATGTCTAAATGCAACGCTAGGATTTCTTTGGTAAAATCCATAAAAAGGCTGTCGCGATCAAAATTTCGTATAAATATGCCGAAAGCATAGCGAATAGATAATAATCAGTTCATGTAGGCTTCCATTAATGTAGAATAATAGAAAACTTCTTTGTAAGTAGACACACACAAGTGGATTTGCTGCTGATTAAAAATTGACCACATTGTACTTTGGGAAATAATTTGTAAATTTTTTCACGTGAAAGCATACACAGAGAGTATCTTATCGATCAATCTTTCGCACGAAATTTTTGTTAGCAAGATGGCAGTAATTGAAACTCGAAAAACAATGAAAAATATTCAAACACGTGCGTCAAGATGTTTGACGTGATACTCTGATTTAGAAAATACTAAAGAGTAACAAAAACAGATATTCAGAAACTTCCTATGCAAAAGTGTCTCTAAATCGCGTGGTTTTTAATTCTTTATCCGCTACTAGACATTCAAAGTTCCGACTGTCTTCAAAAAAATTACAAAGCTATCAGCTTGGATTGACACGAACTCCATCTCTCTTGCAATTTTCGTTGCTGCTCTACATGATGGTCTGAGAGATTTCTCGACAGTCCTACCTGTCCTGTCTTCAGTTTCCTAGGATCCAAATTTGCTCCTAAAGTTTGGACGCCTTTAGCAAATTTCGAGAAAGGCGACAAGATATCTTTGGCAGTAGATGCCACAGGACTTGTTACGTTTGTTATGTTGGTCTTTATCGACTTCAGAGCAGACTCGCTCTGAGACGACGTAATATTCAGACTTAAATCTTGCTCAGACGTGGATCTCTTCTTATCTTGCAATCTATTTTCAGTTTGCAATTTGTTTTCATTTATATTACTAAGTGCTATTTTGCTATCAACCTCTCCAGTCGAATGACTAATGTTTTTGAATAGATTCAACGTCGATGGCGGTAACAACCTTTCCTTGTCCTCAGTCACGTTTTGTATAGTTATTTCAGGTGTCTTTTGAGGAGACGCGCTAACAGTACTGGTTCCAGAGCCGGATTGTGGCACGTGTAACGCTTCCCTATCGGAATTCTGTTCAAACAATTTGTTAGATTGTATGGACAAATTTTGTTCTTCGTTGTTCTGATGCGGTTCTATTATGTCTGCATTCTTAACACCCATTATAATGCCAATAGATGGGGTATAAGCTTCCATTAGGTTCTTATCGTGACTGAAATTCTCTGGTTTTTCTAAAGAAACAGGAGGGATGCGAACGTCCTCGTCGTCGCTACTGCTACTGCCGCTACCACATTTTCCTTGAACATTGCCTGATATATCTCTACTTCCAACTGTGAAAGTAGGCTTCGAAGGTTCCTCAGATTTTTTGCCGATGCTTTTTGCAATGTCAATTGGCTTCCTAGCACTAAAGCTATGACTTAATTTATTCAGTTTACTAAATTGCTCAGACATGTTGTTTAAAGCTTTTGTTCCTACAATCAAGTAAGATATTTTGCGTTATTATTAGTTATTAGAAATATAGATTCTTTTATTAAAAACATACCTGCGCTTTTTAGAGCTAGCAATTGCGTCTCTGAGACATTTCTGGTTAATTCTGGAAGTGATGAAATGTCCAATAGACCCGTGGTTCCCTTGCTATTCACTATTTTACTCTTTCGTCTATCTAACGTGACGTTCATCGCTATAGGAATCTTTGGTAATCTGGCTATCTCCATCGCCACAGAGATAGCCTCGCAAATTGATTTTAAAGACTCTGAAATACACGAATCAACGTAATATAAAAAATTAATTATTACAGATCTAATAAAAATGATATTCTACCTATGCTTTCTTCTTCGGTCTTTATAACAACAGCCATGTTATTAAAAAATCGTAAATTTGTACTGCGAAACATGTGAAAATAACCACATTCGTTGACCACCTTGTAGTTTATTCTAATGCAATAAAAATGCTTATTTTTAAAAAGGGAGACCGAACTCTCTGGCTGGCCAAATTCAATCAGTACAATATCTTCAAGCGAAACTCTTTGATAATTTGTGACTTTATCGATTTGATCGTCATAATCAGCCACGTAATAGCTATCTCGTGTTAATATTAGAATAGTGTCCATTTCTGTCTCTGTTAAGTCACCAGTCCTGTTAAAATTAAATAAATTATAAAAAAAAAATAATTCTTAAATATTACAAAAATTATAAAAATAGAAACAAAAATATGAACGTCCAACGTACACAGGATCAGCATCTATGAGTCCCCAACTGCCTAAAATAACTTCTGGGTCAGGTATAAGCAATTTCTTACAATCCTCTATCAATAACTTCACGTGAATCGCTGTAGCAGCATTATCTTCTTCCTCTGTGCGTTCTTGAAATACTTCTTCGTTCACGCAATTCCCTAACATCAAATCGATCGTACCCTGTCTATAGACATCCTTGAAGCGATTTAAATAGTATCTGAAAGTACACGAGTTTCCTAAACTGTTGCTTTGAAGCTATGTACAAAAATTAAAAAAAAAAAAAAGAAAAAAGAAAATGAAACAAAAAATGAAGATAGGACACTGTCGTAAAGGGATCAGGGATTAAATTGTTTCTCTCGGAATTGTTAAACTCAAACTGAGAGTTAAGCAACCATCATGCAAATAAGAGAAGAAATTACGTGCAACGCAACTTCAAATTGATTATAATATGTAGAGTCACAGTTCTAGTACAGAGTGTCGTTTTGTATCGTTGTTTGTTGATAAAGCAACAACTGATTTATAGTTTTTAAAATAATACACTTTATTTATCGAAAAACTTTCAACCCAAAGCCAAGAACGAACCTTGCCAAATCATACATAGCACTGGCATAAAGAATATCAGGATAGGTGGCAAGTTGAAGCTCTATGTTTGGTGGTTTCACGGGTATTAGCTCAAGACAGCAATTATCAAGGATGTCTAAATAGTGCGACCAATCGGTATTCAGTTGATTAACATCGACAGGGTTCCCTAGCAAGGTATCTATCGCCGCTTGACGTATGTCATCCATAAAGTGTTGCTGAAAATATCTATGGGAAAATGAAAGGAAAGTGTCAAGGATCTATGTATGTATAAAATATGTCAATATTTAAGCGATGACCTTGATTAAAAAAAAAAAAAAAAAAGAAAAATGTCGAGTGTTATTGATTTCTAATGACGATACTAATAACTTGTAACATTTTATTCATTCTAAGAAAAATTACAACACCTAATGGTTTATGTGTTTGCGAAATATCTTGAATAATGGAAGATAATCGCAAAATGATGTATCGTGTAGGATATGTGAATGAGAATGGTGTTCTATTGCAATGCAATGGATGGTGTATTATAATTGTGATCCAATTGTACCTGTTCGCAGAATTCATGCCATCTTTCATTAAACCGGTAAATTTTCTTTCCCCTGTTCTTGTGTAATCACCCTATAAGCAATAAAATAACTACTATCATAGTTCAGCCATGTTATAATCGACGAGTTTTGCTTAATGGTTAATTTGTAACCGTTAGGGTAAAATCAGTGTGTGTTCTACGTGCGGTACGAACCTTGAGAGCATTTGTACCAGCATATTGTTTACTGATAATGTCGCCGTTATTTGCCCAAAGCAATTGAAACGTTTGTCGGATATTTGTCGGTAACGTTCCGTCCGGCGGTATTAGTCCTAGCTTTGAAAACTGCATTTCCATCACAGCTTTACCCAAAGCGGTTTGCACCACGTTCGTTCTATCTAAACAATCTATGCAATTCACCCGAAACACTCCTTTCTGCATGCAGATTGTGCCTTGCTTATCGTGCCAACAGTACCCTATGTCTGTCAATACTGTAGCTAATGCATTGACCAGGATAGAGACATTTTCAAAATGCATTCCTCGACTGTGTTAGGTATAAAAGAACATTTAGCGGCAGTTCGTGATAATTCATTAGTGTGTACAAAGCATTTTAACTGCTTACCAGTATTCATGGAAATCGAAAGTTGTATATGTTATATCTGGATGATTATAATTTAGTACATGGTTACTATAGGCCTCCCAAATTATTTTCTCCTTGCCAGTTTGCTCTACGAGATTCACGATACAAATTGGACCGTATAAATCCAGTTCTTCAGTAAAATGTTTTTCGAATGCAACTTGTGTTTCTGCTTCATCTGATGGATTGAAAATCATTATTATAATATTAAGATAAGAATGAATTTTTTTTTCTTTTTGCTAGTTACCTCTGTCTATACGTGGTGGAGGTTTATATTTATAGCCAGGTTGAGACCAGTATACTGGTACACTGCCTCGCACTTGAACGAAAGATACCTGATGATCATGATACCAAACCAACTGCTCTGTTTCTACATAGTTTGCGCATTTTCCCTCGTCATCCACACCACGTCGCTTATATCTTTATTGCGGTAGAAAGATAAGTTATCAAACAAATTGATATATAGAATATATAGGGTAATAAAAATAAAAAAAATTACCTCGTTCCCGCGCGAAATCTACTTCTTCTTGATATTATTGCTAGATTGAAAGTTTCATGATGTGGTTGTTCATCAATGCCCACTTCTACTTTGCACTTCTCTATTTGCACGTATCCTTGAATAACTGGTAATATCCACAGATTTGCTTTATCTGTCTGCAAAAATGAAATAACTTCTTGATAATAAGTACCTAGCAACATTATCTAAAAATTTAGAAAGATCCTAACTTTTAAATTAATTATATCCTGCAACATGTGTTTGTTCCAAAAAAACCTATCGTCCACCTTTTCCCAAAGCGGTTTATTCTGCTCTTTGTCATTCTGTTGGGACTCAGTGACACAAAGCCTCTGCAGGCTATTAGTGATATCACCAGTTTGACAGAAATAAAAGGAGTCGGTTTCAGTGAAAATTTTATTCAATTCTTCCAATATTCTTTTCTCAAATCTCTCCTTATCTTTAACAATATTTCTTTTAGTCACTGTGGATTTCACCTGCAATCAGTTTTGTTAATACAAGAACATTCCTCTTTATATAAATGATTTTTTTTTTTTACTTTTAATTAACCATAGGAAGCTTACTTGAGATGTTGCAAGTGCAGCTGCCTGTTGAGTGGTATTTTTTATGGTGTTTGTAGCACTTTTAATGGTTCCCCAAGTTTTAGCAAAGGCTGCCTTTTGTGGCACGTCAAACAGACCACCTTGGCTTTTTTTCTTTGGCAAATTCTGATGCTTCTTACATGGCAAAAGTCCAATGTCATTATTTTCACTGCCAAAGTGCAAAAATGCGATTGATTTGATCTTGTATATAACATGACCTCCATACAATTCTCCAGCTGGTGAAACTTCTTTGATCAACATTAAACGTGATTCCAATACGGATGGTTGTTCTATTTTCCCTACGATTCCATAAAATATTCCAAGACATTCCAAATCCTTCGGAGAGGCCCACTCCCAATCTGCAAATAATTTGCAAATGATGAAATCTTATGAAAAAGTCAATAGAAAAAAATATTCAGTTTCAAATCTTGCAATACTGTATTGCACCTAATTGCATTAATTAGATTGTGGCTTTCACATGTTTATATAATTCATAATCTGTAGCTATTGCAAAATCTCACGTACAGAACAGCCTTTTGAGGTATTCTCGCACTTTGCATTATTTCAATAACATTAAGTCAATTATGACTTGATATAAAATTCTTATTTCATCAGGTACTGTCGCGAAATCGAATTCTTAAATGAAGATCATTTCGGTTACGTTTCACGGAAAATCGAACGTGTTCTAAATAAGAACAATGAACCGAGAATTACAACGTGTATCGTATAATTGACACGAATATATATACCTGTCAAATGAGAATCGTATACCCACCCGATTTAGCGGAGAACTCTCCCGTATATTTGTCACACCACAGGCTGTGTCTTTCTTTCACGAAAATGAAATGCGTATCGGTACGGAACAATTCCATGCTTCTGATTTTCCCACTGTACGGCAATTTTTACGCAGCATGTGGAACGTCAATTCTCCACCTCGAAATTCGCCTATGACGGACACTTCGCCATCTTGCTCGCGTACGAGACTGACAATGGGTTGGTTTCGTTAACTATATTTTCGATCAAAGAGCAGATGGCGATTGGACAAAGGATTAATTGTATATCTTATAACATCTAGAACTTCGATTGATAATAATTTCCAATGTTTAATGGTATTTTATAAAATCCAATATTTTCCTATAATTTGGCACTAATCAGATTTTGATTTAATCTAGTAGATTCTAAAAACTGTGTTAAAAAATTTTGCTAGTTCAAAATTTGTATATTTCTACGTTAATTAGAAAAAAAAGGAATGAACGTTTCATTATTTGAAATACATAAGATTTATTTAGATGATCTGTGATTACATATTTTATATGTTTCACAATAACTGATAAGTACATCATAAATACAAAGAAGCGTGTGAAAATATGCGAATAACGATTAGTTAACGTTATCATTGATATCAACTTATACTGTTCATGGAAGAATATTTGAAAGATATCTTTTCTATACACACTGTGTCCTTCTTCCAAACAAATTTAAATCGTTGCTGACGAACACGCGATACTCGATGGATTTTGTTTGAAATATACCTCTTGAGTAATGAAAAGATCCATAAAATTTAACAAGCATTTAACATCCTTAAAAAAAAGTGACAGTTACTCGCTCCTTCCTTCATTTCCTTCCTTACTTTTCTTTTCTTCTTTGGTTTTGTCAATTATATATTCTTGCCATTTTCTGTGATTAAGTGTTTGAAAATCATCCACTTTGGCTATTAATTTTAGATACTGCGACAACTTTAGCAACTCCCTATCTTTTCTTCTGGTAATATGTGCATGTCTAAATGGTTTTATTTTTAATCCTGACTGTGGATTCATAATAAAGTTCCTTCTGATATCGTCGAACATGATTGTGTTTTTTGCAGAGAACTGTTTATATTTGCCCCAAATAATAGCCAGTGGTTTTGCTGTGATAGTACCATATTTTGACGTATGGACATTGATCATAGCATTTGAGTCAAGATGACATGCTATTTTATAATAGGGATTGCTAGAAACACCAAGCACTTTCATTTTCTCATTGATCCATTTCATACTAGTTGCTGACCAAATTACTATGTCATAATTTAGGTAAGCCAAGGTTAGAAACTGATGAAGAAATGGACGCATCAATTCCACACCACTTTCTGCTGTTGATTTAGGGTCGAAAATGGTGTAGTCTATATCTAGCACCAGTAGTTTTTTTCCTTCTCTGAAGGGATTTAATTCTACAAACCTATACAAACCAATTCTACACTGAATTTGAAATAAGCACAGCTTAACATTCTCTATTTCTATTTCTTCTTCCTCAGTCTTAAAGTCATTAATTACATCAGGTAAATCTTTTGGCGCGTGACACACTTTAGCTATGTCTTCTTCACGAGATCCCATCAGCATTAGCTTGAATCCAGGCTTCATGCCCAAGTCCCTTAGGATCTCCTCTTCTTGACATGCCTTGTCTGGTGGAAAGAAAGATTCTATAGACACTTGATGGAGTTTTAAACGGCGTACAGTCAAACATGTCAAAACGTTATAGAAGGATAATTTAAAATCAAAGTAGAAGTCGTTTGAAAAAATTTTATTTGAGAATTAACAACAAATCTCGAACGATGCGTGTGATTGTACGTAGAGGAAAATAAAAGAAGAGAAGCTCGTGAAAACAGTTCAAAACATAACCTTTGGTTCGAAGGTTCAAAAGTTTTTGACGTTCCGGAAGGATGCTTGTTTCCTTGTATATACGTTCTTTCAGACCACGAACGGTATCGTCCAGGTTCACGTCCGGGATTTCGATTTTTTTCCTGCCCCATACTATGATGATCTTCCCTACATTCTCCATTTTTTTTCGAAAATAATGACGCGACACCAGACGATGTGTACTACGAAGTAGTCGAACGTACACAATTCTATTAGATTCTGTATATGTATACAAAGGACATTGTGGAATATGAACAATCTAGTATACACGCTGTATCTTTGTGTCGATACTGTAACGTGAAGTTCATCTTCCACATAGATGGCGTCGAGGTAGCTGGATAAGATGGTGCTGCCATCGCAGTGATGTTAAAAATTATTTAACACGCTTACTATATTTGATTCTTATTTTCATCAATTATCAATTAACATTCCAGTCACTTTTAAATAAATGATAATTACCAGCTACATTTATACATGCGTATCGATATATTGATTCGCGTGCTCAGTCGGTCACTCACATTTGACAAAGAAATAAACAAGTATATTTAAATTTTTGCCACAGACTAATTACTTAAATAGCTTTTTGCATTTAAAAAAATGGTTATTTGTAAAATTTAAACTCTCGTAAATGAAAAGAAAAATCCTTTAATCATTCACTTAAGGGATGAGAGAGTGTAAGTTGAAGAAGGATAAAATAATGAGGATGAAGAGAAAGGAAGGAAGGAAGGAAGGAAGGAAGGAAGGAAAGAAGAATAAAAAGTACGAAGGAAGATATCCTTTTATCTTTTCCTTGTCTTGTTACAAATTCGTGAAGAATTTGAAAGAAGAAAAATTGCTGTCTCCAGCCTCTCTTTTCAGCCCTCAAAAACGCGATTCGCTTCGTACACGAAATTTTACATCGACCAAGAGTGAGAACCTTTTTACGAACTTGTTTCCTTCTCCCGGCTGAACGAACTCTTACACGACCCTTGTTTCCCGTGTTGCGCTCCCTTTTATATGCGTATATTTTTGCGAAACAAAAGATGGAAAGTTACACAAGAGTGCAAGGGACGAAGAAGTTGTTTCCTCGAGTTCATTCGAGAAATTGTTTCATATACCGAGTTTCTAACAGCCGATGCTCTGTTTCACCTGTTATGCGAGGTAGACACTGTAAAAACGTAGCTACATAGGTGCTATATCCACGAAATCCTTTTCACATCAATCTTTCATAATCCAGAACTAATAAATTATTAATATATACTGTTATGTATTACTCGATGTTATTATTAATTAAAATTTTATGGTACTATTATTGTCATCAATTAATTTTTCTTTTGCCCCGTCCCAAATTTTTATAGTATACAATACCCTATCACATGATTATTCAATAAAAAAACCAGTTCAAAGTTCAACATAAGAAAAGATCTTCATAAGCGTTTAAGTTCAAACATATTCCAACTATACAAAACATTATTACCAAATAATTTTCTTCGCGTTGTTTCACACATCCTCTCCTCCTCCCATCTTCCATACAACGCGTGCGTTCATCGCGCCATAATGATCTAACAATGTGCTTATCGGGCAATAGAAGTTACGACACATTGGTCAGGTTTCAGTGTCGTTCAACGAATAGGTTAATATCGATGATTCGGTTGAGAGTTAATATCAATGATGACGGCCTTTATTATCATGACGCGGTTTCAGGATGGCTACAACGAGTTATAACTGGCCATGTAGTTTGTAAACCGGCCACTTCGATATAGTAGACTGGACTTTAATATCCGACTGTATCCGACCTTTTCGTTATTAAGCGGATATATCCGTCGCGAGGGATTATTTCTTGTTTGGTTTTGCACGATTTATCACTGTGAAAGAGCTAGGCGAGAGGAGAAGAAAAAAAGGAAACGAGAAAAAGGAAGAAAGGAAGCGTTATACGTGTTACGTTGTCATTTATGCTTAGTTTGTTGGTTTTTCCTCTCTCTTTACTTCGTTCTCCCTTGGGACGAGCGATTCTTAAAAAAAAAAAAAAAAAAAAAAAATTGTCGACGGATCGGAAATAAATGGGATAATCCGCGCTCGATTCGGTACTGAATGGTTGCTGCAACAGAGAAGAATATTTTTCGTTTTCTTTTTTTTTTCTTTGGAGGTGACAACGAGGCATGTTAGGTTTCGTGATTTGGGTATTCGAGAGCAGATTTATTTATTTCTGCCTACGTGAGACGTAGCTTTTGCATAATTTTTGTTACTATTTATAGAAACGATAGACAATAAAGTGATAAAGGCCAGACTTTATCTATAATGTTAAAAATCCGAGACATAAGTATTCAAATGTTCAGAATTATCTTACGAATGTAAAGGTGCATAGATGGACATGATCGAGTATCTTTCAGGATTCATATGGTGAATTATTATGAAAATGATTTACACTGATTAGCTGTTGACTAATATAGGGAATTGTCTATCTATTTGTCATCTACAAATCATAATTAGAAAATATCTTCACACAAAACTTTTCATTGCAAATCTCAAAGAAATCCACAATGAAAGAAACTAGCACAAGATGAAGTGAAAATTCCACCTTGTACTTCTCAAATAACCGAGCCTGCAAATAAGACAATTATCGCGCATTTTAAACATATATACATACATCGAAACATATAGACAACCTAAAGTCTATAGACAAAGAAGGAAAAAAAGAAGAAAGAAAGAAGGAGAAAGTTGGACGTCGGGGGGTTAAAAGAAGATTTCCCTCGTTCAATCCGTACCGACGTGCGGATAGGTTTCTTGGTATATTTGAAAAGGAGGGGCGCAAGGGTCAGCGTCGCTTTCTCTCGACGTTTTTTAACGCGATCCAATTCCGCTCTTTTAATTGGAAGCAGATATAAGTTGGCGGGCATGTGGGTCAGCACGATGGGGCGAGTAAATAAAAGGACAAAACGGATGAAAGGGAGGGTTAGGAGAGAGGATGGTCATGATAAGTTCACCGACAGAAAGGGACGAGGGCTGTTGCTGTTTGTTGGAATGCTGCGAGGCATTTCGCCGTGGAATTCTATAGGAAGCTCAAAGTGGCATCGAGCGTGCCGTTACTATTCTCACGATCCCTCTTTTCTTCCGTGTCTTCCAATCGATCGTGTCTCTTTCCTTTTATTATCCTTTCTTCTCTTATTTTTAACGCAGAGAGAGAGAGAGAGAGAGAGAGAGAGAGCATTCACTTTCTTTTAGGCCTAGTTTCAAGGTATGTTTAGCGACCAAGGTAATTTACGAGGACATAGGTTCACAGGAAATTAGATTTAAAATTTGAAAGAAATGAATTGGAACTTTATGTATACGGAGTAAGAGAAAATTTATACAAGACATTCCCTTTTTAATTGATACTAGCTATATATTAAAAAGAACTGTTAACCCTTTCTTAACTAATTTTGTAATCATTCATAAGAAAGTGAAATCTCACTCCTGAACTTCGTTGAATGATAGAATTTTTATTCTTATTAAAAAATAGTTTCAAACGTTGGACTTGACGAACGTAAAATTGTTGACGAGTTTCCTAGAATATTTTTCAGATCTTTTTAAAAGCCCAGAATAATAAAATAACCAGGCTTGAAAATTATCCAGTTAGGAAAGTTTAAGATTTTTATTGACTTGACATTTCATACGTGCAGAATTAATTTTATTACTTAATTAATTAGCTTTACTAATTTTATCTAAAAATTAGATATTTCAGAATTCTACAATTTTTAAACATTGAATTTAAAATATCAATCGACATGAACTTTTGTCACAAAGCACGTTAGATTTTATGAGCAGGGTATTATATGTAGCTGTCATGTGTAAATTTAACAACACACGCAAAGTTGGAATAAATCTAAGATAACCGAAGGTAGTGATTTCCTACCCCTGAACAATTACTTGATCGAGAAGTTCTACAACACGATGTCGAACAATTACGCGATATTATCACGTAATTATTCGAGGTCTGTTGAGTAACACATAATCAACATGTGAGTTTCAACTACGATAACCATAGAGAAATTTAGCTCCATTTTTATTGCCACGATATATGACATGTGCCAATCAACCAAAGATATCACGCCATCTAAAGAAATATAAAAGCTGGTTGAACATTTTCTTTGTGCTGCTTTATCGCAGCAAAGTGCTACATCGCACGACACATTAATAACCAAGCTCGAGATTATGAACAACGATAATTTATGTAACGTGTCCTTATGTATTTATATAAGGTTATAGTAGATTTAATAGAGTAGTAGGGCGGAAAATTGTGATTATATGAATAAAATTACGTCGGTGTATTATATTACGTAAATTTATAGTTTATTTTACATGTCTACCGAAATAGATATTTATATGAGATTTCTGTGATTTATAACAAGGTCGAAAGAGAACCAAGGGAAAAAAATGAAATGATTGATGTACTTTTGTATGATGTATTTCAATGTAAAAGTATTGAATGCTTTCTCATAACACTTTTCTTTTCTTTTATTATATGATGTTTTTAATATTCTTTAGAAGGAACAGTAGTTCTGGAATTGTTGAATAAGATTTCAATGTATAATATCTCGTATCGTCATACGAAAATTTCAGGTTACATAATATTGTAGATATAATATATAAATCCCAAAATTTATATAGACTTCTAACTCCACATGTTAGTAAGTATTAAGATTTGCTAATAAAATTACTACGTATGAAGTACATAAATTTAACTAAATAAATCTGATTTCCTAAAAGGATATCTGTATCGTTAGCTTGAAAATAATAATGTTATATTATTAAAAATAGCAAGAACGTTGATTTTTTTTGTTAGAAAAATTGATTAGAAAAAAATCAAAATTCATCAGTATTAAAAATATAAGAAGATTACATCGAGTAATACCTTTTATAAGAAATGAAATATACCAAAATATATGAAACATATCAATCATATCAATAATACGAAATTTTTAACTGTGGAATATTAGTTGCGAAACCTTTGATATTTGGCGATAGATTTTCATCTGGGATGAGAAAGGAAAATTCAAAAAAAAAAAAAAAAGAAAAAATAGAAAAAAATACGTAATGCTGTTTCGTTACGACAGATATCAATATGAATAAAACTTTTGCTCGTGTACAGTAAATGTCGACGGGATGAAAACAGGGGTTCGATCGAGAGTGTATCGTTCTTTTCGTGAATTAATTATATTAACCGTGGCGAATTCGGCGAATTTGCCTGATCAAACAGGTCGATATGCAAATATTGGCCGAGATTTCGTCACTGTGGCTTAGCTACAAAAATATTTTTCATCCGTCGGAATATTCATGGACGCCTAACCGACGGCACTGTTAATTAGCCGTCGGAGAAAGTTGAACTTTCATTAATACGTCGATCTGTCGTTTGCTATTGGCTAGCTTCTCGCTAAATTTCAACCTAGACCTCGCATGATTTCCAACGATCGACTTTACTTTTCCACAATGGTAAACTCAGCGAGGTAGAAAGAATTCGTCTTGTTCAATGTGTACTTTGTGATTCTCTGGTTTCTTTTTTCTTTCTTGCTTTCTGGTTATTGTATCGTTTGTTGATTTATGAAAAAGATAGAAGAAAGGATAATATATACATGCAGTCACGATAACATTTGCTTTATTATTGTAGAAAATTTTTATGAATATATTTTTATTTTATACGATTCAAAACCAATTATTAATACTGTGGTATAAAATATCGTTATTGTAATATTAAAAGCTTATAAAGAATATGTTAAAAATGGTTTAAATATTTATTATATCATTAAATGATGTATTAATATCATACATAATTGACTGTTTAAATATTAAATTGACTATGTAAATATTGAAGTATTAATAACTTCACGTTTGTTTCAAACTTGATAAATACCGTCATAGTTATATTTCGTAATACTGTTAATACAATTTAAAAATATATTCATAAAAAGTTTTTCTATAAATGTTTTAATACTTTCACGAAACATTCTGTTTAAGAAACCAAGAAAAATTTTGTTACGTATTTATTTAAAAAAATTTTTCTGCCACGACTGGTATTTTAACATTTGTTGTCTTATGACTAGTAATTGTATTCTTAATTATTCTTAAGACTGTTGACAAAGTATGTATCATGTTTTTCAGAGTGCACCCTGGCATTTCTGACACCGATTTATTCACTTGCTACCGACCATAAGTCTTCGTGAAGTTAATAGATTTAGAGTAAAGATAAATTAACCTGGCTATTACAGATATGGACACTTATTAATTGCTTACATTATTAGACAAACGAAATTATGCTACACTTAATATATTATTGTTAAACTGTCACGAATATTCACGAGTAGAGTATTTATACGTAAACGTAGAAAATTTAAAGTTTTAGAAGTGTACAATAATATTACGACATAAATTATAACTTATCCTTTATAATATTATTAATAATACAATATTATTTTCTCTTTGAATGTTTTAAATTATCAGATTGCTAGAAAATAATTTTATTATTCATAGTCCAAGTTTTCGAAAAAAAAAAAAAAAATGTAACAATTTTGAAGATATTAATAGTTTCGAATGATTTCTCAAGCCTGTTTCATTCTTTGTAATTGTGTATATAAACACAATTCACAATTACTTTCAAAAATTAATTGCGTTAACCATTCTTGGGCCAATGATTTTTATTTGTGTTGAAAGTTTCCCAAGCACTTACATCAAAACTTAATTATACCAGTAATTTTCAAATTAATTGTATCTCTCGTTTACACCGAGAATCTTCATTTTTTAATTAGTCTCTTCACTACGTCGATTAGCATTCCAACATCTACCAGTATCATTGTTCATCCCTTCAATGTGCGAAAGCTAATCACATCAGCGACTCCGTTATATTTCCTTGAGAAACGAGAGAAACCGGCGATTTTGTAGAGAATCGAACGTAGAAACCCTTTGGTTCCTAGTTCACCTGCAGGAAATCCCCATGATTGATGCCGGACAGCACAATGTTGCTTATATAATGCATAGGCGCGCGCGGTGTATACACTCCGTCAATAACTGCCGCGTGAATGCATGCTGCAATAACGTTAATGCAACTCGATATGTAAACGCTAGATATTCACGAGAATATCTAACCAGGAAAATTAAACTCGCTGAAGAAACATCCATCCAAGTTCCAAGTGATTTTTCACTTCTCCCTGTTTCGGTTTTCTATTTCTTTGAGCACATGTGCGCGATACGTGTGGGTACTTGGGTACAGACATATCATTTCTATTTTGATCGTCGATCCACAGACTACAATGTTGATTTCCCTCAATACTGCAGAAAGGTTTAGTTTCTACAAATTTTGTAAAATTATAGAATTTAGGTGGAAGACATAATGATGAGAAAATATTAATAGCCGAGAATTGAGAAATAGAATTTGTTGTGATAAATAAAGATTCGAAGGAACTGACCCTTAATGGATGAAGCTATTAGTTGTAGTTTTATTCTATTTCATCTAATTATAGTTTTTCGTTCTTATTTGAAAATTAGATAGAACATTATATTGTATATTAGAACATTAGATATCTATGGCAATAGCGGATAAATATTTAGCGCACACGATGCAATGAATGTTCACAGTTTAGTGATAAGTAGCTAAGATGTAAAGAGTTATATACGAGATCAAATGTGTGTCAGTTTTATTGATATTATTGATGTGTTGTTACATGCTTTTATCGCGATTGATATCAAGGAGCATAAAAGTTTCTCTTGAAACTGTCTTAATTTATATTTGTGGCAATAATCAACCAATCAATATAAGGCTCGGCCTCGTCTTATTTTTTACTAGCGGATCTTTGAAACCACCATAGAGTTTTGTTACGTGCAACAGTATGATGATACAATCTTTTGTAACATCTATCATTCTCTCTGTTCCATCGATCTGCACAGAGTTCGGTATAAACATTAGTAGAGCGTAGTGGCGATTAATAATATAGGGAGAATCTGTTTGAAAATCTGACGGTGGAGCGTCGAGGAAATTTGATTGATGAAGCGATTGTAATTGAACTGTTGCAATAATTAACAACAAACGGCATGAATGATGAGAGTTTCAGGTTGCAAATACAAGGATTTGTTACGGCCGCGATTATTTCGCAAATTTCGCAATAAAGGGAAGGTTTAACGGGGACGCTGAGCAAAACTGATAACCAGGAAACCGGCGGTAGCCGATAAAATGATAATTAAAAAAGTTCATCGGATAAAATCTACGCGGGCAGCTAACGTTAAAATATTATATTATCGTCGGGTATCGAATTTTTGGTAATTATTGTACAAATACGCGACGTGAAGTTTTTAGAATTTGAAATTATGTCACGCGACCGGAATTTCGATTAAAATTTCTAAAAAGATGACTGTTAGATACAAATAATTGAACTTTATACCTGGAGGATTTTGTTTACGTTAATCGTCGCTGTCGCGTGGCGTTTTATCGCGATGTTTGATAGTATACGATAATGTGTAATAATGTAGGCTAATGTGATAATAGTAAGTTTACGCAGTAACGTGCGATTAAAATTTTGACTAAAATTTGGGAAGGAATAGTTAAAAATTGGTATTTAAACATTTCTCTTTCATCGGGAGGAGTAATTAATTAAATTTTACATTGAGTGACTGGATTTTCTAATAATTAATCGATGTTGTGCGACGTTCTGAAATAGTGTACAACAATGATTTTTTAATCATTGAGGAACCATATAACCTAACCCAAAGAATGGCTGCCATTATTAGATATGCAAAGGAAGTCATGCTAAATATTAAATAGTTATCAAACTCATTTTTTTTTTTTTTGGTATTTATCCATTTGTCTACTGAAATGTGCTATCATTTTGACTTGCTAAATATTACCATATTTCTACTCTCTTTTTCAATAACACGAGATTGCAAAAAGTTTTATTCACGTTGCTCGTACATGTTGATAAAAGCACGGAGGAGTAAAGGAATGCACATTGGAATGATTTTTACATCATTTGTTTAATAAAAAGAAATTTAATAGTTTTCAGAGTGTACAGTAGGTGCCGGGGTAGGTACAATAATCTGATACCGCGGAAATGAAATATGAATCGTCAGACATATTTCACAGGGAGATCATAAGGGTAGAATACGTGCGAAACGCTTCTCGCAGCAATCGCATCGAGCAATCACCAAATGTCAATATTAACACCATTAAGTTCCATTAATGGAATTCTGAAAAACGTGTCGTGGGATTTTCTTTTCCAGTGACAAAGAAGCGAGAAGGCCACGGCTTGCGCAACTGGCGAAGGAGGCCAGCAGCGAAGGGGAAACAGGCCGAATTTCGTAGCGGGTGCATGCACACAGCCATGGCGAAAACACACACACACACAGAGAAAGACACATACACACAAGCACAAAGAGATACGTATAGAAGGGAAAATCGAGGAGGGCACACAGGTGCGGGAAGATAAGCGCGCGCGACGACGCGACGCGGCGCGTCGCCACTGCTGCAGCGTAACGTAGAAAGTCAGTCCGACGGCGGCGCCGCACCAGTCGAACGCGTCAGGACGCGCCTTTTCGTGGTCCAGCAATCAAACATCGGCCGCTCGTGATTTCGTGCGCCCCTTCAGTGCCTACGAAAGAAAATTATATCAGCCGGGAAGGAAGTTATCTCGACCGAACGAGTTTCAACAGACACCGAGAAGCATCGCGCGGCGACAATTGTCGACAGATTCTACTACGGTAGAAATCGGAGACTGTTGGAAAGAGGAAGAATTCGAAAAAAAAGGGGGAGGCAGAGGATCGTGCGTGTGACGGGAAAGAGACACACGGAGGATCAGCGCGTTTCGATCCTCCGGAGATCGGTTTGGTGATTGATCTTGGAATAAAAGGAAGAAATTTTCGTTTGTGATCGAGGACAGATCGATTGGAGAACGGTTTGAAAGGGTCGGTGGATCAAGTGCCTTTTTCTTTCTGTTTCGCGGGACTCTGTTGGTACCGCCCCTCTGGGCGGCTCCTGGCTACCGGAAGTTTCCTCAGCTGAGGAACTGACGAGACTTCTCCTCGCAGCACGAGCCTTTCAACCACCGGCAGCAGGATGTTTTCGTCCTCGAGAGCTTTCCCGCCGATTCTCTTCGCGGCGCTCTTCGTCTGTATCGGTGAGTGACTTCGTTTTCTTGTCCTTTTTTTCTTTTTTTCTCTTCTGTGTCTTTTTTTTCTTTTTTTCTTTTTTTGCTTCGAAACTTGCGAACGAGTGCGCCCGACTTACACGCAGCTGTGATATTGTTGTTACATCTTTTTGCTTCGTTCGAAGGGATGTTTGTACGAGAGATTATATTTGAAAGTTAATATTTTCAGATTCTATTTGTAGGGATGTGTAAAGTTGCTAATGAACAAAATTGAGAATCGTGAGAATGCACGTGATGTGGGAAAAAAGAAAAGAAAACACATAAAATATTTCTACGACATTCAACATATAAATATTATAATTATACATACTCATACTCTGTAGTATGAATTTCCTACTGTTCTTTTAATTATAACCTCAAAGATATGTGTTTGCATAAAAGTTCTCAACTTACTGAAAAATTATTTCGGTGTTTTCAAAATTTTTGAACGTTCGTGAAAGAGTTGAACAAAATCTTCTTCCTTCTGTGGTTTACGCTACTTGCAATACTTTTCTCCAGAAATTTCCACTGTCTGTCAAAAATGTTTGATTTTTTTCGATTTCGGTCGTGACGATACATTTAGAAAAACGAAACCAAATATTTACGTGCAAAGTTCTGAAAGAAAGTGTGCAGAGGATAACAAAATCGATCGGCGTGCAATTTATTTGAAAGATACTAGACGTTCCCTGTTAAAATCAAGTGCGATACTCGAAGAACCCTCCGCAGTAATTTAATATCACCGCGATGCTGTTCAAAATAATTAGTGGATCGATCTCTCGAGTAGGATGACCAATATTTTGACAGCCACTCTCGGCATGGAAAGTAAATACAGATTGGAAATCGCATGTGTTAAATATGCATAGTGCTCCTTTGTTCCCTGTGTTTGCTTATCCATTGAAATCTACGAGGACTCGTTAATTATTTCCGTCACCGTTATTATTGCCATTAAATAAAAGCTTTTCGTTGCTTAAAAGTTGATTTGACTCTTTGATTCTTAACGTTGCGTAATTTTGTTCGTAAATTTTTCTTTTCCAGCCAATTTACACTCTCGTTCAGAAAATTATTTTTAAAGATTCTCGAACTAAAATATTTGAAAAGTGTCGATCATTAAACTGACAAATTTTCTATGGTCAATTATCCTTTATAAACGAATTCTGAATGTGTTCATATAAATTTGCAAAATATTACGAAAAACTTGAATGTAAATTTTAAACTACGTTACTTTGAATATCTTATATATTTTTACGTATCAAATGCATTCTCTACGTTTCTGTATAAATGCGTAGATATCTGCAGTCTACACTCTAATAAAAGTTTCACATCCATTTCATTAATTTTCCCTATGTACGTATATTCACCGGTGTGGAAATATTTACTCGAGGGAATTCACTATTTAAAAGAATGAGAAATTCATCAAGACAGGACTTATTAAGTTATAAATGAAAACTAAATTATTCAACAAAATGCTAACTCAGTGAGAATATACATAGTTTTAAAAAGTCTCAGGATATTTTACATTTACATTTATGAAAGTATTTACTCGGAAGAATTTATTATTAAAAAATGAAATGAAAAATTCATCAAGAAACGAATTACTGAGTTATAAGTTACGTTATTCAAAAGCTACGTTATCAAACGAAAATGCACAGTTTTAAAAATCCTAAGAATTTCTTACAATAATCCAATGACAACCAACTCTTCAAAAAAATATTTTTTGAAAAAAATATCAACTAAAAATATTTCACGATCTTAATTTCTTGCTGTCAATAAAAATTGCAACAAGGTTATAATTTAGGTCTGAATTTTTAATTTAATTCAATCTTGTCGCTAATTTGGGAAAAGTACAAAATAAAGTCAAATATACTTAAAATGTTAATTGTCTAACGACCATATACAGTCAACTCAACAATTCTGTTTGAGGGTTATCGCAGAATCTTCATACAGAATAGTATTGCATTTAAGATACGCGAGAAAATAATAATAAATAAAAAAAAAAAAAGAAAGAACAGTGGGCAATTTTACTGCGATTCGCGAGCGCGAAAACTTTTAATCGGTCATTTTCCGTATTCACGCACGGTGACAACGACAATCGTTTCATCCGCGACTCATTAAGCGTTACCAATAAACGATCGCTCGATAACAATCGTTGACCACGCGATATTCCTCGTCATCCCGATTAACTCCCTCCCCCCCTCGAAAATCCACCACGCTCCATTAATTATTTCCATCAACCCACCGTCGTCATTAAACGGCTCGATTATCCACTTCTCGCGAAATCATCCCGCTGAAAACGTGGCCACTCGTCTGCGTTCTCTTCGACACCCGTGTCCGAAACCGAACAGAATCGTTCGACTTCGCGCGCGATTTACGGTTTATTATCCGTTGGATACGATTCGTCACGGCGGTGGTTGTTGTTCGAGGCGTCGTCGCGACGAGACGCGTCGTCTTGCTAATGAACAGCGTTATTTCCGAGGGGAAGTTTACGCTTTAATCGAGTTGGGCGCGATGCGACTGGATAGGGGCGGGTCTAACCGAATTTTCGGCTGTCCCACATTGCTAAACGGACGGTGGGGATTGGTTGAAAGGGGTGAAAGGGGTAACAGGAATTAGGCGAACAATCGAGCCTGGTATATCTCGTCGAACAGACGTTTCTAGGTAACGTGAATTTCGCCAAACGGCGAAAAGAAGAGATTTTAACGGCGGCGGGGGTTGGTTGGTGGATGATTGGTTATGGAATCGAGTTTGACATACTCGATTTTCGCTGCTAGAGTGAAAATAAAACTGCACTCGCCACGGGATCTAGTTCTGATAATATCATACGTGATCATAGATCTAGGTTGGTGTCAATGAGAGAAATTCTCGTCTCATTCTCACACACTATGATCAGTGGTCAACTATCCAATGATCCTCAATAATGCTCAACTATTCCAATGATCCTTTAATTACTACTTTTTACACTGCTGTTATAATACTTTTATTACTTGCTAGTCTAGTCCTATTCTGTTCCAATTAATAACTCCTGAACCAGAACATTCAACTCTCGCCGCTGCAATAGTTCTAGCTTGTAATCAATAAGAACCAGTCGATTCGCTTAATCAATAAAAACACTCGATATTCCAATGTCTGAGCAAGGTAACGTACAGAGTTTTGCTCGGCAAAGCATCGAGGTCGGTCAAAAGAAATTAATTGCAACGTCCATCAGACGCCGAGCCATCGGTATCCGTTGTTCTTTGATTCCTTCGAAGCTCTGTTTCTTTCGATTCGTACAATGGTCGTTAAGTCGTTCCATCCATCAAACGAAACTTTTCTTCCGCCTCGTAAACGAGGAAACCAAGTTTGCATTTGGCTAGAAGGAAAGAACGGATTCGTTGTGTCGTTCGTTCTTGCGCCAGCCAAGCCGGAAGCGAGCTACGTGGACCTTAGTTGGTAAGGTTAGTAGTTAGGTTGGGCGCACGTAGTGGCGATTTTCGGCTCTGGACTATCGTTAACTAAGTGTTGGCAATTTGCAAAGTGGGATTATCGACGATGGCCTTGCTTCGGGATTTCGCGACGTAATAGCACTTCCGATGCCTTATGCTCGGCCAGACGCTCCTTACGGACTATTGTGCTTGTTAATAATGAGCATCGTGGAACTTGTAATGTTTGGAACTTGTCTTTTAACAATAGATTTTAGGCGGTTAAACTGAAGTAAAGAAAGTTGAAACAGAATTGTTTCAATTCTATTAATACTTGCGCGAAACAGAGGCTTTTCATTTTAAAGTGAGACCAAAATGGATTGGCAATGTGACCTTTTCTTATAAAGTTAACAATTTAAATTACAATTTTCCATCAGCATGTTGGATTTAGTTATTTTCAGATCAACTCTGTTTGAATTGTTACTTTTATTTAAAAAGAATTTATTGAAAGCTACGAAAATTTTTGCGCAATGAGGATGTTAATACGTGTCACAGTATTTTCCTTTTTTTCCAGATTTTTCTCAGATTTTCACAAAAAGTTTCAAAACAATTTGTCCACGAGGAATTCAAATGGAAAGAGTATACAAAGTAAATCTTTACATTTTGATTTATCAGATTGATGAGCGGGATTTAGCAATTAGAACAAATTTCCAAATATTTGTTATTCGTACGTAATTGATTAACCTTTGTCGTTCCAACTGGTAGCAATACTGGCAGCTGCAGGCTCTATTTTAACTGACAGAATTGGAGTAATGATAAATATTTATCGAACAAGAAATAGATACGAATCCAAGATTCTGTGCATTCTTTTCTAAAGTAACTTCCAGTAAGATTCTGCTCTCCATTCTTCTCTGCTTTCTACAGATCTTTGTACCTTTCTTTTCTCGAAGAAAACTCGAGAGAAGTTCGATCAACAGTGTGGTATTCTTCTGCAGATGTCGGCCGTAGGTCACAGCGGAAACTCCACGCGTATTTCTCGACGCTGTTCGCGATAAAACTCACCTGCACCTCGCGAATCGGTTTGCTGTTAAACGCACCTGTACTTCTCCATTTGTCGAATGCGTGTTCAATTCGTTTCGCGTTATTTCGGTGCTCGTTTCTTGCATACCTCATACCTAAGTGCAAAGAATTCGACAACTTTAGTAACTTATAATATAACTAAAGCGAAGATGTAGAATGTAATCTGCTCTTGATTGACATTTTCAAATACTTAATTGATACACGATTAATTTCTTTAAAAAGAAACAAGTTACAATAAGTTCGCTTGTTGCAAACATAGTAACAAAGAGAAAATAAATAATTCGGAAGTGAACAGAAAAATTCTGATATTTAAGTGTCAAGGGGGTGTTCTAATGTAAAGTGCGTGTTTTTTAACTTTCTTTGGAAATTGTTTGCAAAGAAACTATTATACCCTTTGCAGTCAAATTGACAAGGTCTATTTCAACGACGTTTCAAAATTTTTTGGGACAAAAATCGTTAAAATTAGTGGCATACTCTCAAACATAGTCGCTTTTAAAAAAATAAATCGTCTCACGGTGTCCGTGATTCCGGCCATTCCGCTTGTCGGAAATAAAAAACCGTGATAGTTTCTCAATTAGTATGGATTTGGCTATAGCCGGAACTAGAACAAAAGAAAAATGTCGGTAATTAAAGAATTGGCGATACTTTGAAGTTCGATTGTCGATTTTTGCGTGTTTTGTCATACTTTGCAGGCCTAAAAAAATAATATAAGAAATAAAAATTTTTGGTTGATTCTAGTTCAGGCTGTAGTCACACATGTATTTAAAATTTTGCTTCAATTGGTCAAGTAGATGTTGAGATATCATGGACACCGTTCTGAAAAACATAGTTTCCAGAAAAATGCCTTTAAAGTTTAGTATTGCTGGACACTGGTCGTCGCATCCTTCAAACACCCATAACTTCGTTAATTTTAGGAGTTCACATGTAAGGTTCCAGAGATGTATTTTTGAAACTATATCCTTTAAGAATATGCAAGAAAGAAAAGAAATCGATTTTCTTTAAAATTTCACACTAGAATACTCCCTTGAGTGAAAGTTTCCAGCTTCGACTGTAAGAGCCACACTTTATAAATTCTAAGACCATATCTGAATGCTCCAAATTCTCAATTTCCAATTTAACCAAGTTGATCTCCAATTTATTCAAGTTCGCTGTGTACCTTACTCTTGGCTGGCGCATTCGGCAAACTGTTTCTCCGCGGAAATCAGGCGACCTGGCCAGAACGGCGCGTAAGGTCGTAAGTGATCTCGTCTGTTTCTTGTTCTTCAATCTTTGCCGACCAACCCCGTACAATGCGACGCTTTAACGCCAACGTTTCCATGTAAACCATGCCAATCACGTAATGGAGGCTCGTTGAAAGGCGCTCGTGTTCTTCTCTCTCTTTCTCTCTTTCTCTCTTTCCATCGTTCTCTCAACCCTCGTACGTTTCTGCATCGACGTGCACACACCTAATAAGGGCATGAATATGGAGTCTCTAATCCCAGGCCTCGCGTCGACACTTCAGCTCCGGAATTTCTCTATTCAGAGGGGTAATAAAGCGATATGGCGCCGTAAATATACGGGCTGTGCACCCTCGCGGTCCTTTATCACTTTATTACCCTCGTCGTCTTTGGCCCGCGCAGGAGGGATAGGCTGATGCGCCGGCCTAATGCGCGTTTTTATCGTTCAACCCTCGCTGTATCGATACCTTTTGTTGGTGGATCGGCTGGCTTCGATCTGAAAATACGGTCTCCCGGTCGCGACGTGGATCTGGGGATTTTTAATTTATGGTGCTGTTCAACTGTATTTCAAATTTTAAAAGATTTCTTTTGTTATAATTCTTAATCGACGTTATCATTATTGGTGAGGTTGAACTGTTAAAAAAATGTCTAAAATGTTGCCACTGTCTCTTACTTATGGTTACACAGGTTGCGTAGGGTAAAATTCATTCTGACGTTCTTCAGTAAGTTTTAAATTATTATAAAGTGTTTGAAACACTTATTTTTCTTTAAATATTTGAAATTTGCAGATGTATGTGGACTTTAGTGATTGGTTGAATATAGACATACATTATCCAACACACTGTCTATGCACATGATCTAATACACTGCCTGTATACATATGTAATCTAACGCCTATATGTAATGTAACACATATATGCATAATCTAATACATTGTCTATATGCATGATGCGGTACACCATAGTGAGCGTATAAATAGAGAAATATGTGTTTCATTAAATTCAGTCTAATTACAGTCTCGGAAAATTTTACAGATGTCCCTCGTCAATCGCTATAGTGTGATAAATTTTCTACGTATAGTTAATGTACCAACAAACTTCCAAAAATTGAAGCTCAATTTAATGAAAAAAAGGAGAGAAAGATATGAATGAATTTTTCTCAAATAGCATAGAATTAAAAATGTAGACTGCATTTATAGAACGTAATAATAATTAAAAAAATTTATCCACATATTTTTTTCCTTTTGTGAAGAGCTAAAAATATACAACCCCTTTTAAATCTTTATTTTATGTAATAATTACGACCTAAATGAAACTTTTGATATAAGCATTCTCCCTATTAATATTCTCACCACTGTGGACGAAGTATTAACCCTACGTATATTAATTTCCTGTAACTAAATATGTCTCCTTTGAACTCGCGGGCAAATAACCCTCGCAATGATATTTTGTTTCGCAAAAGGACCGATTAACTTTCAACTGTTATTCTAATAATAACAAAAAGAGCATGGTCATCAAATACAATCGTAAATTACAATAAAATAAATCTTAATACACCAGGTAGAATATAAACTATGATAAAGTAAAATACAAAGTAAATTATGTTAATTGTATAATTAACTCCTTACTGAGAATCGTATAAATTTAGGGCTGAATTAGTTAATCTTTGGATCTGTAATTTTGTTTGATTTTATTACTGATCTCTGACACGGTGAGAAATCGAGTATCCTAAATTCCAACGTTAAGTTATTACGACCATCTATAACCCGACGAATATCACGCGAGGGTTAAATAAAATCCAATAAACCTCGTTCTGTCTGATACTCAACAAAATTCGAGCCGATAGAGAGTAAAAAGTCCCGAAGAAATATGTCCTACAACGCTATTCTCAAAAGATAGCAGTGATCGTGATATCCTTTGTATCTTCGATCACTCCCACCCTCCCCGAGCGATGCTTCACCGGATCGGTATCTCTCGGGTGGAGCATGAAACCCAAGGTCGGAGGAGCGGGCCACACTCGTTCTATTCGAGTTCTCGGCTCAAAGAGGTTACAATATGTATGGCCGCGTTGGGTATAATATTTTTAAGCTCGTGTCGCGACGTCAATACGGCCAGAGGGGGGTGAAAATATATACATGGATCCTGTCGTTCGATATGTTCCTTTGCCCGTATAGTGATGATAATTCCAAGCATACAGCAATACCGTAATTTCACATTCCTAATATAGCAACGTTAATTCTATAGCATATAGCAAGTAGTAATTTCACAATGAATCGAATCAAACGTACATAGTACATACATACATACATACATACATGCATACACATATATGTGGGATTGGCAGTTTTGGGAAAGGACCCAGGACTTTCCGTGGTGCTCGACTGCAGATGTCCCGAGTCGTAAAATGTAAATAATAAAAAAGAAAGTTAGGCCAGCCGTTCAGGCCTAACGTCTAAGGCTAAGGGTATGGATTCGTTTGCGTGTACGTGTGTATGTGTGTACGAGTAACGAATTTTGTGCAGAAGAAGGAGAGTACTTGTAGAGAAGTCGGAGAGCGAATCGAGCAGTGAGAGAGCGAGCGTCGAGAAGTCGAGACGTATAGAGAGAACAGAGTGAGATTTGCGAGAGAGAGAACAGAGTGTATCGAGAGTTGTGAGAATTAAGAACTCAGCATATATCGTTATTCCTTATTTAATATTAACAAACCAATCTTATTATTATTCAATTCCAAATAAACATCATTTAATAAAATATTCTTATAAATTGGGATACCTAAAATTGGTGACTCAGCCGAGATTCCTACATACATACATACATACATATATATATATATATATCAATCTGATTTCCTGGTAATGGTAAACGCATTTATACTCACTATAGCAATATCATCGATTTGCTTCTAACCGATCGCACATCAGCCGTGAAAGTCATGAAATTATAATTCACAGGGAATCTGTGAATCTGTCGGCTTGTATATCACCGGGTCGCCGATGGGGCCAAGCAGCCGCATAATCTGACCGGACGTTGCGTCGCGTTGGTGCGTTAGGACGACGCGCTTGTTTCGCGCGTTTCGTGGTTTCCCGTTCTCCCGATTCACCCCCGCATTGTTCCGATCTAGTTGCTCGTGACGATAGCGCGCCCGTGTCGATAATCTTCCCGAATGTGCCTATTATTTCGTTCGAATTCCCGTTCGACCAACGAAAAGGCCTGGCGGCACGACCCGAAAACTTCATTTCAGTCGTTTGTAACTTTCTTTTTTGTTTTTTCTTTTTTTTTTCTTGGTGCAGAATTTCGCGTGTACGAGAGCTTGTTACGTCAGTGAAGAATTTGTACGCGAGCATGAATAAAATTTGTGTGTAGATAAAACGAAGTTGGATATTAGACTGAGGTGCAGTTCGGGAGATTTAAAAATTAGGAAAGTCGGTAGCAAGTCCTGATCGTCAAATGATACGTGGCTGGATAATTTTTAACGTGATTACTACTGAAAATTTGATGCCAACTGTCTATAATTTTTCTCGCATCGATAATTTCCCTTTTCGAGATATCAAGGTTTAAATTTCTAGCGAAAGTTTGATATTTAGACTTGTTACGCGGAAGGTATAATAAATCCTGAAATTTGAACTCTATACGTGAGACGTGACTTTAAAATTTTAAAATTTACGTTATATGGTTCTTCTCAGAAACAAAGTAGGTAAGGATTTTAGGATTATTTCAAGAGTACAGGAAATCTAACATTATTGATTTTGGAATTTTTGTAAAAATTTTATTATTCGTATAGTGAAAAGTTTATCGTACTACGAGGGGATGAAAAGTATGGTTTTTGTACAATTGAACGAACAAAAGTTTTTGGGATTGTTGGAAGAATATAGAAAGCATCGTCGGATTTTAATAAAAATTTTGGCTTTCGGTGAAAGATTTATTACGACACCAAGGATCGGATGGCAAAAGCTTTATACAATATATTTCATGTAATTATAAAATTGAGTTGCTAGAAATTTTGGAAATTTGTGGAAAAATATAAAATGTATTACTGACTTTTGTAACATCGATAAAAAGTTGATTGTGTAACTGGAAAGCAAGAACGTATGTTTCGTGTAATTGACTGCACCAAGGCTTTATGATTATTGGAAGAGTACAGAAAATACAATTGCCCTCTGTTTCCTTCTTGGAAAATTGACAAGGGATCGTGTGCTGCTTGAAATAATTAATGAGATTCAGGTATAGGAGATGGAATTCTCAAGTTGATTGGATAAGAAGATTTTTGAATCATTGAAAAGAATATGGAAACCTTTCTGAACTCTACTTGATCCAGCCAGAGACAAATTCTGCTTGGTGCAAGAAAATTTACAAAAATATAAATCATCTACATCTTTAGAAACGATGAGTTTCAGGATATTCAATCATTGTAAAAAATATATTACAAAGATTTGACAAAAATGTAGATCATAATGAATCTATAAAGAGAGTCGTTATAAAAGTTTTTTTTTTGAAGGAAACATGACAAAAAATTCCCAGTGACGACAAAAGTGGCACAGAGAGTCGTGCGTATCTTCAAAAATTTCAAGATTCTATTTCTTCCAAGTGGAAAATGTTAGACGAAAAATTTATAATTTCGAAACGCCTGCAAAACTGTCGAAACCAACTGAAAAGATTCTCGACAACGACGGGGAAGAAGTACAGAGAACTATTGCGAAAACTTGAAGATCTCTCCCAGTGAAAAGTACGACGCGAACGCGTATTCCCCGTTAGGTGTATATCGCTTTATTAAAGGAGCGAGCAATCTTCATTTCCGTAGTGTAATAAAGTCGTGCTTTGGAAGAAGGGGGCGATGGATACCCCGTCGAGTGCGGTATCGTGAAGTTTCTCGAGTGCTCTAAAGGCGTGGGCTCGAAGAAAAGAAACTTGAAGCGTGAGCTGCCGTGGCCTAGTGTCCGTAGCCTTAATCTTTAATAGCGTGTGTTCAGTTTAATGGGGGCGCGTGTGTGCGTTCGCTGCATATGCCATTACACTTTGTGAAAAGAGCCCAGCTCCACTAGAGAAAACTTGGAGGGGGAGAAATTGTGGGCGAAAGATCAAGTAGAATTTCCTTCTCTCGTCGTGGAGCTTGAGAGCTTCAAATGTACTTTAAAAAATATAACTGGAGAAGAAAGTGTCGTTCTTATCATGGTACCTTTTTGTATCATGGTTCGACCGTAAGTCGATTACAAAAGATATAAGAGACTGGATACGATATTAGTATTTTCTATGTTTTTCTTTTATATATCGTTTATAAACTTACGTGAGTTTGTTTATTTCTTTTATCTATTATTATGCAATATAATTTCATTCATTTGTTTTATTTGTTATTGCGCAATATGATTTCATATTACCATTTGCTATTTGTTTATCAGTTTAATTAATTAGAGGAATAAAAGCATTGAATGTGACTAAAGTTGAATGGATACAAAATTCTTTCAATCACTCCTCTCTGAGAATAACGGAATGAGTTTTACTTTGATTGAAAATTGTTACTATCTTGAAAATTGCACTGCTGCATAATATCGCGTAATTTATTAATTTCACACCTATACATTTTGAAAATACTTGTTGCCTCGCTATCATTCATTCACTTCGCCATTACTTGTTATTGTTAACTCCTAGATTTTTTACCTTTCTTTTTTTAAACACGCACAAACTCTTGATTATAGATCATTTCTGATATTTATCTCTGCGTAGTACTTTATTTCTAGAAAATTTCCTTTCTTTTCAATCTCCAGCCTAAGGAAGAGAAAAAGAGGAGAAGAAAGAACGCGAAACAAACGACATCCATTCGATATAAAAGCCAAAAATCCCCTTCATACAACTGTCTCCTACCAAATACATTCTGAAGAATAAACCGGAAGTGCTTGAACGTGGCAGCAGGAAACGCCGAACGACCCTGCGGTACCGGAATCGCGTTCCGCGCGAAATTACAGTAATTTTTTCCTGTCTTCGAAGCGCCGTTTCCTTTGTGCCGCCACCCTTCCTCGGGAAAGAAACGAATTCGTACGTGAAATCGGCGCAGCACTGCTCAGAATCCTTTCTTCGAGCAGAAAAACGAGGGTCGCGTGAAATTGACCCCTGTTATAAACGCTCCCTTTCCCCCGAAGCATGCTACTGTCGAAGGTAGACCTTTCTTCGATTCCTCTGCCTTTCTGTTCGCGGCGACAATACCAAAAAATTGCTGAAAGTTTCTGGAATTCATTTTCAAAAAAAAAAAAAATTTCTTCGTCGGAGAAGGGAGAAATATAGTTCGAAAAAATAAAAAGAAATTGGGATATAAATTCTCGCGGTTTGTTTGCTCTAACATTCTTGGTACATTATACTATATTATGTTATAATGTACTGTACTATGTTATAACATACTATGTTAACTTTGTCATTATGTTACATTATCTAGAACTACGAAATGTTGTAGGAATAAAATAGCAATCTCTAGCAAAATATAGATATTCCTTTCAAGTGAAAACAAATTTTTTAATGTGAAAACTCATTCCGTAAAAATACAGTGTTATTGCGAAATATCCGCTCAAGACATCTTTTAACAAAAAAAAAAAAAAAAAAAAAAAAAACGTGAAGCTCGTATATTGAATTTTGGAATTACTAAAGAGATAATAAAGAATTAACGGTGCAAAACTTTCAATGCAAGCTTTTGTTGTAAATGGACATTTTTAATCGCTCGGAACTGTGATCTTTCGTTCCATTTTTAAATTTCTTAAACTATTCTGTGTTCTTTCTGACACGATGTAGTCTGCCTACACTTTGCGAATCACCCTGTATATATCAAAGCTGCGGTTTTTCCTCGATGAAAATAATACAACGTGCAGTGACGTATGTAGCTTAGTCGAGGCTTATGTTTTAATCTCGTTAGAAACGTAATGAAACACGAGATTGTGAAATATTGCACGGCCAACTAATCTTACTGTCAAAGTACGAACATAACAAACGAGCAACCGCGCTTGAATTGAATTGAGACAGCATTATAATAAACTATGGCGTCGATGATGGTGAAGCTGTTCTTTCAAACGTGATTTTCAATTCGTCGATCGAATTAGAAAAACTGGAGCATAAGTGAACAATATTTTTAGTAATAGTACAAGTATTTGGAGATCTACTAACCCGATAAATGTCAAGCGATGATATGTCACAATGTTTCAAGTGTTTCAATCCTTTTAAACTGCTAAATTTGAAAGAACGTCTTACGAAGTTGTTATATTTTACAATATAAATTCGATCGAGAAGCAAACTGTTAAATCATTGAAGAAAGTTATATTTTTAAAGTGCCGAGCCTTGGAATTTTCTTTTATATGTCCAACATTGAGGGACAATGTTTTGCAATATAAAATCATCGAAAAGAATCGCAGATCCTACGATCTGGGTGTTTTTAATCTCATTAGAAATCTCCATCCGCGAAAATAGCGTCTGCACGCGGTTCAAGCACGAGGCAAAGGCCACGAAAGTAGCGAGGCGCGCGTGGAAAGTTTGTAAATCGGCCCTAGTCGAGTGGCCACCGGTACGGGAACGTCGACTTTTCGAAATCCGCCGTCTAAGACCCGGTCCCTGGCCTTTTTCAGCCTGAAGAGGTCTGAAAAGTTCCTCGGAGGTAGCTCAATTTCGAGGATTCGCGCACACAGGGCCACTAGCCGATGCTCCATACCGCCCAATTACTGAAAATCCACCGTTCCCTCTGGCGAACGTTCAATGAAACCCAAGAATCTTCGACTCCTGCCCCTTCTCTTTCCTATCCATTTCTACATTTCCGCGAGAGCGTCCTGATTGCTTCCAGACAACATTCTTCGTATATCACACGCGTGAAAAAAATTCGAGTACACACATTCTGCGTGTGTGAAACACGAAACAGATTTTGTAACATCAGTATACATTTTTTAATGTTAATTAGGTTAGTGATTTCCTTGGCTAAAGTTTTGCAGCACGTTTTGTGAACGTGTTTGTCGTTTGTATCGTTGACGAAGTACGACCAAACTTTAAGCCAGTTTTATAATTTTTATATCTCAGGCCAGAGAATATGATTTTTATATTTCATATTAAAATTTTTGTACTTGAAGCGAATATATGTGATTTCTGAGAAAAGATTTCATTCTTTATTTTTCGAATGACGTGACAAATCTGATTTACAATATTTAACCACGTCACCCTTTAATCAGAAGTTTTTACAATTATAAAACCGATAGCTAGACTATTTTTCAATTCTTCCAAGTGTAAATATGATTATATTTTCTCTAAAAAGGAGATATACGATCGAATAGGAAAATTCTGAAAAATTCAAAAATCAGTCGCTTTAAGAATTACAAATGTCCAATTTTATATTCGAATCTACAACTTCAATTAAAACAGACTAGTCGTTTACTAGAACGTATGGCTACACCAGTGAATCGTACCGACACGAGTCAGACTCAAAGACGAATTTTACCCCTCGATCGTCAAAGTGCAGAACACACGCTCGAGTACGGTCAAATTTCGAGGATGAAAGGGGCCGGGTAAAAACTAAAAGAGAAGGCGTCTGAAAGGAAGACGTGCAATATTTTTTCTCTCTCTCTCTCTGTCTCTCTCTCCTATTTTACGCGCTCTTAAGAGGGCAGTGTAAAAGTGGCGGGAGATTCACTGTTGAACTGAAGGGATTCACACCTTCGCTTCGGGTCGTCGCATCTTTCACACACACGAACGGCACTCCGAATCGTTGCTCGAGAACGCGCGGATCAAAAGTCCATACACGTGCGCGAGATCTCACGATCCCACGGATTTCATGTATAAAGACACGCGAGGCATAGTAAACCGAGCGTTCGATTTCGGAAATCCCGTAAGCGAGATCGATCTCTCGCAAACGTGGCTTTTGCGAGAGTAATACGTTCCTCGATAAGTTAAGCGAAGCCATAAGAGAGACGAAGCACGCTTCTTTCGATATGTGTTCGCCGCGAAATTGCACCTTGAGCTTCGATCCCTCTTGTACCTTTGTTTCGTTCTCTGTCGAACATCGGCGCTCGTCTTGCGAAACGGATAATGGCTTAGAGTTCAGGAATATGATACTCTGTAGAGTATAATTGTATCAAATGTTTTATTTGTAATTTATAAATTTCACATCTGTGTCGTCGTAATTTTATGATCTCGATCGAAGTTCATCAAGACTCAGATAATAATTGGTCATAATATTCTTTTAATTTTGGAATAAATTCTAGAATTTAATTGTAGTGTAACGAAGGAAATACTCATGTTTCTCGAGAAGGTGAAATAATAAAACGAATTGAGATAAATCTCAATTTTCGAGACATCGATTATTAATTACAATGTTTTTACAAGAAGTTGGAAATTTATAAAGAGAAAAATGATGTTGATCTTCATTTTTTAATTAATAATTAACCAATAACAAATATCGTTCCCTCCCGATTCTAAAATTCCACGATCACCTAAATCTATTTCCGCAATAATTTTTTCCAAACCAAACCGAACCACTCCTTACGTATAATGTATCTTCTCATTCTCTTCGTTATAACGCCCGCAAATACATTAATACACAATATCTGTATTTCTTCGTTCCTGACCTTGCTTAAGTGTGAAGATCATCGAATAATACATCGTTGAATTCATCTTTCACATTATAATGTGATGCAAAAGAAAAAAAATATAACATTCCATTTAAAAAATTGAAGATCATCTTCAGTTCTACATTGCGTACGAAAGACAGTACAACTTTGTCCTCTCTCGTGTTCTGTGGCACCTTACGAGAAAAAAATGCTGAACAGTGAATTCTCTTCCTCTCTATTTAATTCACAATCAATTTGGGGGTCATTTTCCTTGAACCCGAGAAAGATCCTCGCTGGACACGTTTCGTCGCGGTTTCGTTTTATTAAAGCGCGCGTAGACGAAAATCGTATCGACGTTTCAAAAAATTTCACATTTTTCGGCGGAAGAGTCGGAAGAGGGCGACGCGAGAAGTTCGATCTCTCGGGGGAACAAGCACGACCCAGTTTCCCGCCTCGGCCACGCGATTTTCGCCCTACCCCCCGCGAACCAGCCCGTATTTAGACGTAAATCACCGCAATACGTCTCGCTTCGGCTTCGATTCGTCAGGCTTTCCTCTACCATACCGTCTGAACGCGATCATCTTCGCTAATCCCGCGAATATTTCTGGATCTACCTCCGGCCTGATGTCGCTTCCTTCAGATTTCTGGCCAATTCAGGTCGTAGGTGAGATTCAGTAGCCTCGCGTGCTCGTAGCCTTTCCTCCATGGTTCAGCAGAGGAATTTCCACTGCGTTTTCATGATGAACAGACTGCGAATGTTGGTGAATTTTTGGGGAAATGTTCCGACAATGGATAAACATACAAAGTAGAATATTACTTGTAACATTTGGTAAATGAAACGAACTTTTGAAATTGGGCTCGATTCAAATCCTATTAACGATGTCTAATAATTATATGTTAATATTCTTTTTTTTTTCGTTTTTTGTCATTTTAGATGTTTAATTTGTTGTTATTCTCAGTGCTGATTTGATATTAGCCACTTCTATTTGTGTTATTTTCATTGTTGATATTTAGAATTTTATAGCCGTCGTCATCATGTAATTCTCCTGTTTAATTTACAGGATTCTCATAATTTTCATCATGAATCTCCAATGTCCATCATTTTCACAATTTTCATTTTATTAATCTTCAGAATTTTCATTGTCATTGTTATTACTTCAGTCATTAATCCTCGTTAATTTCCATCATTTTCGCTTTCATGGGGCGTAATAAACGAAATTTTTGGTAGAATGTAATAAATGAGAGTTTCGAAGATGTTTTGTTACGTCGAGTAAAACAAATCTCTCCAACTAACACGTATCGATATATCTATATATATAGGAAATTGTAAAAAAAATTGGCTATGTCACAGTTAACAAATTAGTAGACCTTTCAGTAAATATCTGTAGTCCTCTCAGGACCATGGGATTTCCACCCTTCTTGATAACTGAGACCATGTGCTGGTGCAGGTCGATTAGGCCCAAGGGGGGTGCAAATCTGTTCGCGAATTGCTCGCACCCTGTCTCACAGATTTACGATGCATCTATGGCTGTCAAATGGCGAAATGTTGAACAATTCGTACTACTCTCGTACATTTATTTGTATAAAATAAATTCTGCCTCAATTGATCTTATTGTGTAGTATAAAAATTTGGGATTTATGTTATATTTAATATTCTCTTCAAATTTATCAAATATTTTCTTTAATCTGGAAGTGATTTATTTAATCTATTCTAGAATGAAGAAGCATCTGTCGTTTGAATGAAGTATATTTCTACTGGTGAAACAATTTTTTAAATTACAAAGTATCCAGTTTCGTTGATTAATAAAAAAATTATCTTTCGAGACTTTTCCCGTGAAATATGTAGGTATTTTCTCATGTAGTTTATCAGAATTCGACACTATAAATCAAAGTTCCACCACGTTTAACTCTAGAATTCCCATCTTTGCTTTTTCTAGCGTCGATCAGATTTACTGCTTCGATCCTTTCGCTTCTGCACTCTCCTATTGCAAGTGTACGTACCAACGCAGTTAAAATCTTTTCTATGTTCCTTTAAATTTAGTCCTTTCACGCAAAATGTCACTGAATCCATTTCTTTCAATCGAATACATACAGATGTAAAAATATGTCTATAAACTCTTGAAGTTTTCAATTTTGATGACACGACGTGAAGTGTAATTCGAAAAAGGTTTCTAAATTTATGAGTATTCTTGAACGAAGGAATGACAAAAGTTCATTCTTGTGTCAAATTTTATGAAATCTACCTCCTTCGACCAAACCTAATTTCAATTCTTCATAAACGTAAGAATTCTTTCGCAACCACTATCACGCTTCGAAGAAAAGAGAGCATTCTGTAACTGGATCTACTTGTGTCGTGTCAGGTGTTACTAGGTAGTATATTTCTCTCAACTTTTTCACCAAATCTAATTTCAGTTTCGCCATAAACCACTCTTTTTTTTTTTTTTAAAGAAGAGAGCACTATGTAACCGGATCTACCTCTTCCGTGTCAAATGTTACTGAATATATTTCTCCTATCCTTTCATCGAATCTAATTTCAGTCCACAACCACTATCTTTTAAAGAGAAAGGAGTACTATGTAAGTGGATCCAGTGCTATCACATTAAATGTACTAGATATTTTTCTTCCAACCTTCCAGAAAATCTAATTTCTCCCAGCTCTTCCGCCAACCACCATTATTATTATTTTTTTCTTTTTCTTTGAAGAAAAATAGCACTATCTAAATCTAGATCTTTAAACCATATCAAACTCAGCTGCTACTATTTTTTCACGAAACAGTAGCGCTATGTAAAACTAGATTAATTCCTGAAACCAAATTAACCTCAATTTTCCTTCCCTATCAAATAAAAATAGCGTCACGCAGGTCTAGATCTGCCTCGTTAAATTAAATAAAACTCAATTCTTTCTTCTTTTAAACTAAAAGAACTATGCAAATCCAGATCTACTTCCTCGAACCAGATCAAACTCACATCCTCCGCCTTTTGAAATAAAAATAAATGTAAAGCTACTCCCTCGTATCAAACTGTATGCCTTTCACAAACGCTTCGAAATTTTCTGAAACCTCCTTTGTAGGGCCGTTACATTACGCGTATTCGGATAGAGGAATTACGCGAAATTACTTAGAATGCAATTAAAGACGAGCGCCGAATCGTGGCTTTTATCTCGTTCGGGTCATATAAATTTCATCGAGGAGGGTCTAACGATGCCGTTAATAGCCGAGAGAGCTTTATTACGAATAAACGGTGCAAGGGACTTCGTCGTAAAATGGGATCCTTGGACAGCTGTGCGTCAGATTTGCCGGGATTAAACGACCGGCACCTGCTAATCCCCTTAAGGGTAGATCTTGATATGGGTGCTGTGATAAGGGGACAAGCGTAGCAAGAGATTTTCTTGAGAGATCGACCGGTGAATTCATTAGCTGGAATATCTGATGCTTCGCTGTCTCAGACGTCGAGACGATCGTTGTTGCCGGAACGAGCGTTCAAACAAAAATTAAACGAGGCGCTAATTGCTAATTTGCGTGAGTCATTGTAATTGATTCGTGTCACTTGTGCAAACTAATTCGTTAAATTAAAATTGGCACTGAAACAAAAGTGTGTGGAGGCACAAGTATCCATTCATATTCTTGACTTTCACTTTCATCTGATAATTTTATTTCATTCCTCTAATTTAGTGTTAGCAGCTAACAATGGAATAATAAAAATGTAAGAATAAATAGTGGTAGTAACAGTATAAGAATAATGTAATAATATAATGAACGTATACTATAGTTAATTTATTTAACATATATTTTTCAATTTAATACCAATTGTAAGTTTACGATACTATTTGTCATTGTAAAGTATACTTATTCAGATTTGATTACGACACTATTTATTATCGTGAAATATATTTATTCTAGTTTATCTTCATCCGAAGAATTCTATTTCTACAGAACAGTTAAATCTTTCTTGCAAGTTTTTAATATCGATAAAACACAAAAGTACCAAACTCTTAATTTGAAAGAATCAATGCAACAAGATTATTCAGAATATCCATAGTGTTGGAAAACTCGTCCCCCCCCAAAAAAAAAAAAAAAAAAAAAATGCTCGATGCTTTAACAACTGGCTCTGTGACAAATGTGTTTGCCATCAACCTGTTTCCTGTGAGATAAAAATGAACGAGACAGAGGAATTTCTTATTCGGAAGCGTTCATAGATTTGATGAAATTGAATCGAACGGTCGAATAAATTAACCATCGTTGTTCCAGATGGGCTGGATCGTTTTCAGAAACCATTAAATCACCGATGAAACGAGCCTTGGCACGAGTTTCTGTTTTTCAAGCGCGTCGTCATTAGAGATGAGATCGAATATCTCGCAAGTAGACTGCGGACTTTTATGCATTTATGACAAACATCAATGTGCAAAAGTGCACACGATGCATGCAATAAGCAAATATATGTGAAACATTCAAGATGGAATATCTATTACGAGCTTTATGCGATTCCAAATTGTCGTCGACACAATTGAAGCAAAAATTTGTTTCCACCGTCAAACATAGCTACTCTGCATAGATTTTTAAATTTTCATATTTTAAAATTCCTCACGAATATGGAACCATTGTACATTTAGATATTATTTGTAACAAAATTGATTATTATGAAATAAACAATACTAATTGCAATATTAATAAAATTAAATAGACTTTCCAATCGTAATATTTAGAATGAAACCAATTTAACATATTTAAGTTCCACTTTCGCAAAGGTGGGAAAAATGCGTGAGAAAAAGTCCGTAACTAGACGAACATAGCTCTCCATTGGATTCAGCTTGTTACGATACAAATACATCGTAAATATACTCGTCGAAACACTGTGCAGTTTCGTGTGGCGTTCGAAACCCCCTGGGTATCAAATTTTTGCTCAGACTCGACGATACATATTGGACTTGATCCTATCGCCAGTCGTCACGGTTAACGCGGACCCTCGGTCGATTCAACCAGCCGTGAGTTTTGTTGGAAATTCGATTATCAGTTGGAGATTCTTCTGCTCGAACGATCGGCCAGCCGAGAGGGTTGAAAACGAAGTGACGGCGGTGGTGTTGGTGGCGGTGGTGATGGTGGTGGCGGTCGAATGAAAATGGTGAATCAGGGACGCGCGTCACGACACGCTAACCTATTAGCTTAAAGTAATTTCCGTTTAATTTCGCAGGCTTACGAGCCTCGTAAGCATCTCCCCTTCCCCGCACTCCGTTTAACGAGCTTTTAATACCGAACGCCGGCGCTAATAATGTCCGGATAATGAGACGTATTTCGCTTGCCGCCTGGTTCTTGCTAGCCATGTGTGCTGCTGTACAACCATGAATCACCCCGTTTTGACGACTTTGGCCGACGGGCGTTCGAACGTGCGCGCGTTTTAACGCTGCCCGACTGTTGATGGATTTAGGAGTTTGGTTTTACGGAGAGTGATAAGTGAAATGCGATTGCATCTGTCAGACGCAAGAAGAACTGGATCACGTGGCTTGATTGTAACGAATATTTCTTTGACAAGCAATTACATCAGTTTCGTTTCGAGATCGAAAGGAATTTTTCGAAAGATACGAAATCACGCGAATTTTAGCCCTATTGAATAATTTCGAGTTTGGTTTGTAGAGAGTGGCAAGTAGAATGTGATCGTATAGGTCAGACGCAAAGAGCTATTATAGTTTAAATGGGAACATTGTAATGAACATTTCTTTGGTAGATTTACATTATTGTCACTCAAGATCGAAAGGAATCTTTGGAAAGATACGAAATCTTGCGAATTTTAGCCCTATTGAACAATTTTGAGTTTGGTTTGTGGAGAGTGGCAAGTAGAATGTGATCGTATAGGTCAGACGCAAAGAGCTATTATAGTTTAAATGGGAACATTGTAATGGACATTTCTTTGGTAGATTTACATTATTGTCATTTTAATTTCACTCAAGATCGAAAGAAATCTTTGGAAAGATACGAAATCACGCGAATTTTAGCCCTATTGAACAATTTAGAGTTTGGTTTGTGGAGAGTGGCAAGTAGAATGTGATCGTATTGGTCAGACGCAAAAAGCTATTATAGTTTAAATGGAAACATTGTAATGGACATTTCTTTGATAGAATTACATTATTGTCATTTTAATTTCACTCAAGATCGAAAGAAATCTTCTGTTGAATAATTTCGAGTTTGGTTTGTAGAGAGTGGTAAGTAGAATGTGATCGTATAGGTCAGACGCAAAGAGCTATTATAGTTTAAATGGGAACATTGTAATGAACATTTCTTTGGTAGATTTACATTATTGTCACTCAAGATCGAAAGGAATCTTTGGAAAGATACGAAATCACGCGAATTTTAGCCCTATTGAACAATTTTGAGTTTGGTTTGTGAAGAGTGGCAAGTAGAATGTGATCGTATAGGTCAGACGCAAAGAGCTATTATAGTTCAAATGGGAGTGTTATAATGGACATTTCTTTGATGAAATTACATTACATTTTAATTTCATTTAAAATCGAATTTCTGGAAAGATGGAAAGATCACGGGAACTTAATGTGAATTTGATATGAATAGTTTCGAGGAGTTTGTTTTATGAAGAGTGGCGAATTGAACGATTTATGAAATAATAAATTGAAAGAGGCGTCGGAGTAAAAATTTTTATACTATTATCACACTGATTATCGATTTTGGGAAAGATATAAAAACCAAAGGTGTGTGTCTTAGTGTTACTAAATCGCGTTTAACTGGTAAATTTGTAATGTTGAATTAGAAAGTGTGATAAGTTAAAGAATACCAGTAGGACGTGACTGTTCAAACCAGACGTAAGAAAATTGGAAATGAATTGAAGTTTCGCGATTTCTCTGATTTTATTCATCGCATTTTGCTCACGATTAAGATTGCACTTCAATGCCATTGGAATCGTCTTCGTTTAGGAGATTCAGGATGTTGAATTAAAGAGTACGATAAATTAAACAGTACTAGTAGAATTTATTTGATCACAAAATGATGAAATTTTCATTTCGTTTTATACACTGGTGGCATTTCCCCACTGAGTTGCATTTCCGATGGCAAACATTTCATAGAATGATCGAAGTTCGACTATCTATCGTATCGAGTTCGATAATTTGACAGATTGTTTCTTGAAAAGAAACAAGACCCGTGATTGCACAAAAAATTCGGAGGCCACAGAGCTTAAACTTCCTTTAATTCAATCGAAGCGGAAAGAACTCGCGGAAAGGAATCTCGCAGTAGATCGCGTCAGTATCTAGTCAGGCGTCGGCGTCGGCGAATGCAACGACAATTTCGCAGAAATTGGTAACCTCGCCGGTAATCGAGACTCCTTCATCAATTCTCTGCCACTTGTCAATAATTTCTAACCGCGTCGGACGAGCGTGAAACGGCACGTCCACGTGTCGCGAATCCGAAACGAGAACGTACGACGAAGAGTGGACGGAAGAAAACGAAGAAAGATCTCGCCGACGACACGATCGATCGATCGTTCGGCCAAGCCGAGCGTCGTTAACAGGCAGCATCGAGAGCTAGCACACGTCAAGGGATAACATTATTAACCCAGAAAGGGCGAATTTATTCCGAAAATATCCTCGTTACGTGAGCCTCGAGTCGGGAAAGTTTCGAGGTTGCTCGACGCGCGATGATTGATCGCGACGAGGGAGGGTTGCACGTAACTGGAAAGACCGCGGGATCTCGGCGAACAAGTGGCGGATTAAAAAGCTAAGGTTTGAGTCGTCGAGGAGGGGGGGGGGGGAGGAAGAGGTTCTCTCGACACTGGAGGATGAGGACATGAGGCGCGTTTCCTTGGCGGAGTCGACGAAACTTCCGACGGAAATTTCTAGACGCTCGTCGTTGTAATCTTTCCCTTGTCAATGGCCCTTCCGTTTTCCGGGCGCAAGCCTTTCCACTGCCTGTCGGAAGTTGAAACGAGGCTAAAACGGTGAAATAACGGCGACGCCGGATGCGTGGCGTTTCTTCGGATATTCTTGCATCGCTTGCTCTTCGGGATTTGTTTGCTGCGTCGAGTCGGGCTCACTCTCTGAACGTACCTTCAGAGATATCAGAGGTTTCGGATAGAACGGTGAATTTGATAATTAATCATATATAAATTAATAGCTGTTATATATAAATGAGCTTGATGCCTCTTGTTCTGGAGAAATCAACGGGTATCGTTTTCTAAAAAGTTTCGTTGTTTCGAAAGTTTCTCGTTTCTCGTTGAAATAACGAGTCCAAAACTCGTAACAAAATCTCGATGTTTTCGTAGAATGGAAAGGATGACACTCGTTTGACGGAGTTTCAGTGGGATCTCTTTTTAGAAAATGCGTGTCTGTCTGAAAATCGAATTTCTTGGTCCGAGTGTAAGAGGTTCATTCACGTCAAACACACGAAGAGAGCTCGTTGCTCGGCGTTATTTTAAGATTTTAACGCCTAGTGAGTGGAAGAGACAGACAGAGAAAGAGAGAGAGAGAGAGAGAGAGACCTCTATTTCGAAAGGAGACGACCGCACAAAAGGATCCGTGGAATTTCCATGTGGAAGAGAGAAACGTTCGCCAGGAAAATAGGTGGGAATACCGTGAAAGAATCCCTTATCTCGAATGGCGCTCTTTCAAACGCTTATCTCCCGTTCATTCACGTCATCTACTGTCGAAAAATAAAACACCCGTTCGCAGAGAAAATTCCAAGAGACATTTCTCCCTCTTTGAAACTATGTGTATCGAAATTTCTATCGAAATGTTATCAAATGTTTTTGAAAGCCCACGTTTTTCATTTTGTTTCAAATTCGACGACGAGTCGGAAATTTTTAATATTAAGACGATTGAAGACGAACGAGAAGATCAGTTTGTATCTTCTATATAATAGTTGTAGATAACACGTTCTTGATTTTTTAAGCAAAAATCTAATTATCATTTCTAAATATTTGAAATTATTAACATCGTTTTTCATATTATAATATATTAATATTATTTTCCAACATTAATTGTGACATTGTTACTAACATCGTTTTTAAATGTTTGTAATAGCGTGATAATGGGAAGTAGAATGTCTTTAAATTCAGCATTGTTGTATATTCTTTTTTAATTTTTCACAAATATACAGAAACGATTGTTACGTCGTATAAAAATTATACGTCGTATGACTGTGTGATACTCATATCACGAAGCTCAAAATTCAGAATCACCAGCTTCTTTATCCGCTTTTTTCTTTTCACAGAGTTACAATGCTCACATTTTACTGGAAAAGAAACTCGCATAAATTACAATTAACCCCAGAAACACGTCAAAAAAAGGCCAGCCCCGCGTTACATCTGACGTCGCTTATTATTTTCATTTCACTCTGCTCGCCGACAAATTGCTAATATTATTAATATTCGCGCATTTCACGCTGCACCGTGGCAGCAAAACGCCCAGGGGAAAATTAATGATCACGGTCAAAATTTCTTGGAACATTTCTACGGATAGAGCGGACGCTAAATTACCGCGTTATTTATAAAGGAAACGCTTCCGCCAGGCCGTGACGCGTCCTTTAATAACAAGCCTGAGTACACGATCCGAATAATTTATTACTATCGCGGCATTCGTATATATGGGGAAAACTCGCGTATGTCGGGGGGTCTGTCGTCACGGTTGGACACGGTTAGATGAGAACGCTAATATAATATGACATCGATAACAGACAGTAATGACGTCAGGCGAGGACCACCGACGACCTACATTCTCTCGAGTTTCGTAAGAATATTTCAACGGACGTTGCAAGTGTCTCGGAGGGAACTTTCGACGGCTTAGAGCGCGTTCAGATTATACCAAGGCTCTCACGTTCTGATCAAATTCGACGGGTGCCTCTTAACTCCCGACGAATTTAGGAAAAACCCCGTTCTCAGCGGGCGACGATATTTCTTCGCTTACAGCCGTTAATTGAACGTGTCTTAGCATGTTTCCTGGTTTAAAAAACTTGGACGACCCACGTGCGCGAAATCATTTTTCGCTGCTGCAGCCGTTCGACGCGCCACGTGTGTCGCTACCTTTTAAAGAAAAGTTGGAGAAACTCTCGAGCACACGCTGAATCCCTACAAATTTCATCCAATTGTGATTTGACGACAGTATAAATGAATCAGACAGCAATTTAATAGTAACAGTAATAATAAATTTTTGCTTAATCGTGATACTTTGCAAGCGTGTATAATAATATAGTAAAAATAATAAGTTGAAAATAACTGAGAAATAGAAATAGTGAATTTAGGTATTATACAGAGATACGTGTAAATAATTCAACGTTCTTGCATTTCATTCGTTCATAATTCGAATGTCGAATGTCCTTTGAGGGTGGAAACGTGGGACGTTTTTAAACTAGCAGAATTCTCGTCTGTGGTACGTACGTACGTACACGTGTACATACGTTACGGTATTATTTTTTTTTTCTCCAGTGTATCGATGATGCATAGCGTTCGGGACTTTACGGCCTCGGGGAAAAAAGCCATTCGAGATTCTTGGCTTGGTAGCTCGTAAATCAAGCTGAGAAACGCACGGTCGGGACGCGATAAATCTACGGGGAATTTTTAATCCGTGGAGAAGTCGGATGGCATCGAGAAACATCGCCGAGGAGGAAAAGAACCGAGTTTCTTCGAATAGTTTCCGCAGCTAGACTGGAAACGAGCTTCTTTTCGATTATCGACTTATAGTTATTTGCGGGAACACTTGAATATTTGTAGGAACACGTATCGACGTGTGATACATTTTGAAATTGTCACACCATGTGTTTTGATTTGAAACAAGTCTGAAATTGTGCATAGAAGCTGCAAGATGGAATATATACAATTGTACTGAAATAATTGATCATGCTATAACGTGAAGCTACCTAACTTGAATATCTCTTAAAGAGATCATGCATATAAATAGTTTTGTTGTGGAATTAAAAGATCCCGCCTAAATTTATAGAGTTGATTAATCTGGCTTTTGAATGGCTCAAATCCGATTTCCTTAAGAATATTTTACGACGTTTATTCGCGGCTTAAGTGTACACGTTACAGTTTTACAATGTCAACACTCATTCCTTGATAATATTTTACTCTTTCTAAATCCTCTTTATACAGACTTTATATTGTGCAGTGGCGCAATACGACAAAATTCGTTTTTTGGAACATTAAGCTAAAAAAAATCCTTATCTTTACGTTCCACGAAAATTCAAATGAAGGAAGCATTTAATTACCCGTTGCTAGATTGCCGATTTTCGTGCGTTTATGGGTTTATTAACAGAAATTGCACAGAATGCACAATGTTTAGTAATATTTCTAACATTTGGTAAGTGGAATAAATGTTGCTTCCATTCCTGTGAATATATTTGTAGAAATCTTAATTTATTTTGGAATGTTTATTATATAAGCATTCTAATTTCATTACTCGGATATATTAGCGTTCGAATTAACTTTTGAAGACGAATTAATTACAATTAAATACAATGTTACTCATTATCACCAGACTCCAGGTTTTCATGAAAACTTGCCTTTTTAGAAATGTGCTCTTTCACATGGCGAATATTATACGAAGCACTATATTTTCTACGCGTATTCTCCGAGCAATGCTCCGAATAATCAATTTCAAGCTAAATTTTAACAAGTAACATCGCATTTCTCTATTCTACCACTGTGCCGTCTAAATAATTCGTATGCTAAAAGAAAGACAAGGAGAAAGGGGATCGAGATAACACGTTCTCGTCGCATCTTTGTTAATTAACCCAGCGATCTTGCAATTTCTACATCAACGTATTCCTCGTTCAGTGTCACACCGTTCGTGCGATTCCATCGCCGATGGCAGCTTTATTCTGTACGTTTTTCTCTTTCGCTCATTCTTTTCATCTGTTCGTTCCTTTTCGGGTGACGCGGGTCCGGTTCTAACGAAGCCACGCGGAGCAGAACGAAGGGTTGATTTCCAGTTGGTTTGCGTGGACGAGCTTACAAGCTCACATCATTAGAGTCTTTGTGCGGCGGGACGAGAGGACGTTTTCAGTTCGTTTCACAGTCTCTCAAACTCCCCGGCCGGCATAATTTTTTCTTTTTTCGCGCCGCCATTGATACACCACTCCTGTGGACCGTCACGGGGAAAATCATCACGGTTACGCGACACTGCCACTTATGTACACCAAAAAACACGCCCCTCTATCTTCTGTCTTTCTCTTCTTCCTCGATAAGTAGTCGTTGGACGAAATTATTCCGACGCGAAGGTGATCGTCACGATTGATTTACGTATTATTCATTCTCACTCTTTGGGCGAACATTATCGCCACGCCAGACGCGATTGATTTTGCCCGGTGTGATTATCTCCTCGAACATATTCACTTTGAGGATTCCACGTGTTATGAAATTGAATACCGTGGCGCTCGGATTGGAATATTTGAGAGAGGTAGGATTCGGTGTTTGAAATATTGCGGATTTTTGGTGGACGCTCTTTGTGCTTGGAGATTTTTATTAACGTAGCACCTTGAAGCGAAAATCAGCATGACAATCGATAGCGTTCATTTATATTCTCGAATGTGGCATTCGTGGCAATTCATCATCGATCATTCGTGAGATAAAGCCATCAACTTAATCTTTTCGAATTAATCAGTACGTGTATTTTTATAACACGACGGCTACGCGTTAGTAGTTGTTAATTACTAGTAATTGATTCTCGAAACATATAATATATTTACTCACAATCAGTAGCATATGTTTTTCAGATTTTTATTATATTTTATATCTTGCATTGATCGTAATGGAGATAAAATTGAATGAAATTGAAGATTATTTTGAGTTATTTTGAATCGTGATACGTTTGAAATATATTTATTTATAGACAAGTGTCTATCTCTTCTTTCGTGTTAATTGAATTCTCTGAAAGAGAAAAATCTATTGTTAGTTTCACGACCGGATAACGAACAGTGCACCATTCGAAATGTCAAACTGTCGATATGTCTAGATCTCTCAGAAATATATACAATTTTTACACTAATTGTTCCCATTTCTCCTTTTCAGGAATAGCGGCTGTAATTAACTGAATTTTTGTTCTTATATCCGAAGATGATTATCTCTCAAGTCTCGTCCTTCAGACTCTGGAATCCAATATTGTGTCTCTTTCAATGGAATAATGCGAATTCTTCGAAAGATTACTTGTTAATTGACTTTTCTGAACGGGATATTCCATATCGGAATCGTCGAGTCTTCAAACAGACTACTTTTGTCCGTTTTCCATATTGCAGAAAATCAATTCGTTGCGTAGCAACAATTTTACATTTATCACAAATAATTGTTTCGTTTTTTTGTTCTCCGAAGGAAATGCTTGGAAACGATTAAATATTTTAAATTGATAAAATAATTATTAACAATCGTTATCGTTCCTTTCTCGATTTTTAGCATCTGACCGGGAAAAATATTGATTATCGAAAGTAATTAAATATTTTAAATATCAATGTGATATATTTGATGATCGTTGCTATTCCTTCTTTCAAACGGATTGATAATTTTGATTTCCTACAAGGAAAGAGTCTTCTGACTGAAACGGGGAGAAAAATATAGTTGTTGAAAGCAGTTAAAAATTTCAAATCCCAATCGTACGTATTAAATAATATAATTGTGGACGATACGTTACTACCTTCACTGCCTCTGAAAAGAGAACGAAATTTTTACTCTCTGATCGAGAAAAGAAAAGGAAAAGAAACAATGGTAGGGAGTAATTGAATATCTCAAATTCCAATTACATATGTTCGACAAGTAATAGGACAAGTGTGGCTACAATTCAGTGAGATATCTCGCGGTGAAGTAGCGTGGAACGAAGTTAAACTAGGCTAGAAATCGACGGTAGAACAGCGTCGTGCAGCGTCGGGCCGAGCGCAGTAGAATAGGTTCATGCTTGGCCGGCCGGGCCACAGTGGAATAGTTCTTGCTCAAGTATTCACCGTCGGTGGCTTATTCAACTGGGCTGCTAGTGGAACTGTAGTATGTGCGGTCAGACATATCGCGAATAGAATGGACATGTGCGAGGCTGAAATTATTCACAGGTACAAGTGCCTAATCAAACGTCGAGCGAAGAAGATTGCCACTGTGCCTAGTCAGATATTTGTAAAATATGTCTGTCTGTTACCATTCGCGCTTCGTAGAGTATTACGAAACGTCCAACTTGTATATTACATTGAAAAAAGGGAAAGATAATTCGGGTTTTGTTTTCAAATATTTTATTGTAACGTAATAAATACTTAATATAATAATATTTATCACGGTATAATATAATGAATACTCATTGTATTTAAATTATTTTTGGTACCGTGTTTTCAATAACATATCAAAGTTTTCGTTCGTTGTTGACTATTAAACTACGAATCGTTATGTTATTAATTTTGAAGTTAGACACACACACACACACACATACACAAAATTCTTCCTCTCTCTTCTATTATTTCTCGAAATTTCAGCTAATAAAACACACGTTTCTTTCCGAAACGTACGATAGCCGTGATTTATCTGGGTTTTCGTGGAAAAGGAATCTGCAATTCAAAGGCTTGGACCTCGGTTAGACGCGAATGGAAGGCTTCATTAACGATTCCGCGGATTCCTCTTCAGACCCTGGCCGGTTGTTTTGTCAGGACGGAAATTAAACGGTCGAGCTTTAATCCTCCATCTTCCCATCCCAGACGCTCGGCAATTTGGATTTCCTTTCGCGGACCATATCATGGTCTCTGTATTATCGGAGCGAATTCTGTCTTCGATGCCAGGAGAAAAAGTTTCCTGGACAGCGATCCTGTTTTTCCAGGAAGTAACTCGATTCTATCCCTTCTCCCTTCCCTCGTTTCTGTCCTTATCCTTCGATGAGGGTTGCTATTGCGTCACGAGCTAAGAAGCTAAATTCAACGATAACGGGCGAAGATTACGCGAATTATCACAGAATTGATAAAATTACGTGGGATTGGCTCTCCAATCAAATTCTGTAATCGAAACAAACGTTCGAATTAAAATATTTATCACAATATACAGCGATATTCAGCTTATTTTTCTTTCAATCGTGTTCAACACGCAAGAATTGAAAAATCCGCATTCCACGACCAACAATAGATCAACACAACAAGTGGCAAATGTACCTACAACGCGTAAAGAGTAGAACAGAATCTCTCTTCGTTCGACAGAGACGCTGAGAATTCGATTGCCATTCGAAATCGGTGAAACGATTCACCAATCGATCGCCGATGTTTGTTTTTAGCTTTGTCGTAGGGAACGAAGAGTAAGCGAGCGACTGATTAATCAGCTCCGGTTTCGAAAACAATGGGAACTTCGACAACTAATATGACCCGCGGCGGATAAGTCCGCGTTGCGAGGTTGAAAAAAGGCGAGTTCCGCCGGATTCGTAGCTTCTCAACCGTGAAACGAGCGTTAACTTGATGGACTACGGTCGCGAAAGTTCGTCTAGCGAGTTTCTCTGCCTCTCTTTCTCTCTCTCTCTCTCTTTGTCTCTGACGATTGCTTCGCGCTAATCCAAAAGCGCAAAGAACGAGAGAGAAAGGAAAATGGATAGGAAATTGTTCGCGCTCTCGCGACACGAAAAAAAAGAATTCCAGCGACAATTTCGACAACACCTCGTCTGCATGGCAGAAGTTTGTTTTGTCCCGCGAGTTGAATTGTGAATATGTTTTTGTTAAGTGGGGGAAGGGACGACGAGAAAGAGAGAAGGTGTAAATTGGATTTTTTGTAAGAAATTTTTTGTTTGCTGGTCTCAATTGTTTTTAGTGAGAATTTTCATCGATTGTTCAACTGTGGAGTTGCTTTCAACAACAACGTAGGAACGTTTCTTGCAATTTAGCGTGATTTTCCATAGTAGACACGCGCTTTCTTGGCTGGATACTTTCGAACGAGAGTTTGTAGATTTGAAAGGATCATTGTCACGGGGTCGTTCCTAATGGGAATTTTTATTTATTGTACGAGCGTGTGTGAGTGTTACATTACACGCTTATATTTTACAAGTAGTCGATACATTGCTGATAATTACGCAGATGTATAATTTCATCGATATAATTCAAAAAAAGTACAACCTGGGTGGAGAAAACTGTTCGACCCATTAAATATTAGTATTTTTATTAATATCATACATTAATACTATAATATAATTTTATCAATATTATATGATATTATGTAATAATATTTTTACACAGACGAATCGTATTACGTACGTTTGGTCATTCAAAATTTCCCAAAATGGCGTAAGTCTGGAATCCAAGGTTCAGAATCCATAGTTTGCTCGTGATTTTCATTTTCAATATTAATACTGTAATATAATTTTATCAATATTATATAATATTATATAATAATATTTTTACACAGACGAATCGTATTACGTACGTTTGGTCATTCAAAATTTCCCAAAATGGCGTAAGTCTGGAATCCAAGGTTCAGAATCCATAGTTCGCTCGTGATTTTCATTTTCAATATTAATACCATAATATAATTTTATCAATATTATATAATATTATATAATAATATTTTTACACAGACGAATCTTATTACGTACGTTTGGTCATTCAAAATTTCCCAAAATGGCGTAAGTCTGGGATCCAAGGTTCAGAATCCATAGTTCGCTCGTGATTTTCATTTCAATATTAATACCATAATATAATTTTATCAATATTATATAATATTATATAATAATATTTTTACACAGACGAATCGTATTACGTACGTTTGGTCATTCAAAATTTCCCAAAATGGCGTAAGTCTGGGATCCAAGGTTCAGAATGCATAGTTCGCTCGTGATTTTGAGTTTCAAGATTATTTTGATTTTCGTCGAAGCTCTGTCTCGAAGACCGAAACCGATACGATAACCCAGCTTCAACTGGGGTAGTGTTGATATTTTGAGAAAGAGGTCGACTCTCACGTATTCCATTCCTTAGAACGTGACAGTGGCCGCGGGCAGTTAGAAGTTCCATCGTCCACACGGCTTCTTTCGTCGAGTCTTACGCGCTTTTGTCGTCGTCCTCTCCTCCCTTTTCCTTCCTTCCCCTTCGTCGTTCCTTACAGCGTCGTCGTTAATTAACCCGACCCACTCCCCTCTTCGTTGATCCCGGTATTGTTGCGAACGTTCGCCTCCACGTGGCTGATGGTCGCTATGAAAAAATAATCAGCCTCGGGCTGCACTCTCTCTCTCTCTTCTTTCGTCTTCGTTGTAAGATGGCGTAGCGTATAGGTTAGAAAAGATGGAAAGAATAGAGGGAAGTTGATCGAAGGTGTGACTTGAAAGATTTTTTTTTAGTTGGAGAGTAGAGTCAAGAGGATTTATTATTTAGTATTGTTACGGTTATTGTTCACTGTTTCCCCTCTGGTTTGGCTGGATGGCAGCCTCTACTTTAGCTGGGGAATTTAGAAAATTTTGCTTCTGATTAATTTAATTAATTTACCAATATATCGTTCTGTTATGTAAATTATTAGTTTCTGGATTTTTAATTTAAGCAAGAAGCTGCAAGAAATAGATATATTTAACCACGAGAAATCGAGGTCAAGGCAATGTTTAAGCATTTTTGGGGAATTTAGGACTATATTATAATATTAAATATATAAAAATACATGGAATATTATAAAATAGAATACACATATAATTAAAAAAGTGTAAAGATGTGATATCACATCTTTATAGATAATATTCTGTCTTATACCTTCCAGATAATATTCTACGTAATACATACAAAAATAGGTTTCTGTAATATCTAGTGAGTTTCTCAATTCTCAATCACAAAAATATAAAAATGCACAAACGTATCCACATCCAATGGAATTTCTTTTCCTTTGCACACTCTCGTCAATCATAGCCTGAAATCTAAAAATGCACGTACGTACGAAACAGACGTCCAGTTACAATGAACAAACGAAGTTTTTAATTGCAATTTGAGAAACGACTCGAGGAGGAGCGTCGACGGAGGTCGAGAGACAGCCGGGAAACGAGACGACCAGAAAAGCAATTAATTACTGTGATTACACTGCATACAGTGCCGAATCGAAAAGAAACTAAAACCACGGAAATCCTCATCTCCTCTTTTCAAACAATTCCACGTTCGAGGACAACGTGTCTTTCTCTCTCTCTCTCTCTCTCTCTTCTTGGTGAGAAATAAAATTCGATTCTACGAATTCAGACTCTTAGCTCTCTACATTGATGACAGAGCCTCGCAATTTTAAAAACGATGGCGCATAATATGACCGAGTTATTTGCGTTAAATACTTGGTTCGTTTAACAGAATGATTGCATTTCTATTCTCAGAAACGTATATATTATGTATATAAAATATATTTTAGAATGACTGCACTTGACACGGTTGCACTTCTACTGTGACATAATACTTTACAAAAATTCAATGGACAGCGGTAGTCAACGTGTTAAACTTATATCTGATTAGCAGTTCTGAGAAATTTAATTAAGTTTCACCTCAAACATCTCTTCATCATTCTCACTTCTATAGCATTTACAATTAAAATCAAACAAGTCTATAGCTACGAAATAAATTGAAAAGGACACATGCTCAGAGAATTAAGAAAGATTCCATAATTGTTAATTGAAGATGACACAGTCACGGACGAAATAAAATTCCTTTCTTTCCATGAAATGAAATTCTCCTTTCACCGTTTTCGACGATAATCGTCGAAAGCGTAATCCCCTATTCGCGTCGTCAACGTGTCAGCGTTAACTCGATCATAGTGACAATAATGCACGGTGGGAACGGCGTTTCAAGCTTGAAGAATGCTCTCCTCCATTCAAATGGAGGATCACTCGAGGTCGCGGGCTGGAGAATTTTCCACCGGCCGTGAAAGCCGTGAGAAAACGTTGCCTCGACGCGGGGATTCGTGATATTTTTTGATAGGTCTGCAGGCATCGTCCGCCACCATGGATAAACTTTATCTCTGTCGTTCGGACGGCGCAACTTCGCTAATTTCCCGCGGACAAAAGGGCCAACTTCCAATGGACCAATGGGGATTACCTGGCGACGCAAGCTCGGACTTTGGAATTTGCCTGTGCCAGTTGCAACAACGATTGAGGGCAGTCTGCGAGTGTTTGTTACTGAAAGTTGTTCAATCAATCGGGCGGTAAAATTGTACGAAAGAATTTACAGAAAAAAAGGAAAAAAAAAATGATATCACTACAGAGTGTAGTGTTCTTAATTTTGGTGAATTTGATGATAAATAAATTTACATTGCAATACTACAAATAAATAATAACTCCATATTTAATTTAAGTTGTTTATACCAATAAATTATCAATATAATAAAATATATAATAAATATGAAATAACGAAGAATATGTAATAAAAGTTGGATAACGAATGAATATTTAATATAATGATTGTAGTGTTTATATGTCTCTGTAAACATTTCTATGGTGATAATGAAATTACAAATATAATTTTTAAATATTCTACTGTTTATATTGAACACACATCTCGACGAAACGATTTAATGAACATAGTTGTCATTGATCTAAATTCTTCGAAGTAGAACAGTGGATAAACACTGTTTCTCGTATTATGGTGTATCGAATTCACGATCAAACAGCGTTACCCTAATAATTGGATCACTGTGAATTTTGTGTCAACGAAAGACAAATTTGTTGATCTCTTCTTCAACCAATACTTGAAGTCCTTTGGCTATTCAAACCAGTTTTTTTCTTTTCTTTTTGATACAATGTCATAGTCAATCCTTGTAGTATAATCAAAATCTTGCAAGATTGCGCTATTAAATGTTAAAAATGAAACAGTGTGACGTACGAGCGAGGACATTCTCATCTTCCATTTTAACAGATTACACGATTAGCCTGCGCGATACTCAGTTCGATTCGTTTTCATCCACGCTGTACAAACAGGAAAGCATTCGATGATTTCAATCTCCTTCGCCTTCGCAGGATTTCGTGGCAGTGCCGAAAAAGATGGGGTGGGAGTGGGGGTGGGTGGGTATTCCCGGAGGTCTCGAGGTTCAGTCTCGAGAGTGTTCGCAGCGCAGAACTCCAGGTGGAAGGGGTCGGTCGCATTGTTAAGCAAACTACTACTGGCACTCGAGTAGCGTGTATTACGTGCTCAAACGCTCGCGGAAAAAAGTGTGTAAACCCTTTCGAGAAATGGAGCAACGAGCTGAGACAGAGGTTAGAGGGCGTTAAGATCCGTGTCGCCGCCTCTTGTCCTCGCGGCCCCGCGGCGTTCTTTTCCCCCTTCCCGAAAGCGAGAGGGGGCTCGTTCTACTTAACCTTCCGGCCCCCGCCCCGATCCTCCACTTTTCCACTAGACTTTCGTCCTTTCGATCGTCGAGTGCCATCCCGTTCGTGGAATTCCACGTTCTTGTCGACGCCGATAGAAATCGGCCAAGGAACTTTTTTTCAACGAACGCGGCGAACGCTCTCGTGTACTCAGACACGAAAGTCTACGTTCATTTCAGGTACGTAATAGGGTACGATGATTTGTAAATTAATTGTACGTGCGATATTGCTGTTTAAAGATTGAGGTTAATGATGCGTTATGTCAATGTTTCATGTAATCTGCTGCGAAGGGAAATTCGGTACGATCTCTGATCATTAAAAGTATTTTAGATATTTTCAGACTACGTACTTTTAGATTTTACACTCGAACTTTACCGACTATCGCTGATGTATAGACTGCCGATTTTTATGTATTCGTAGGAAATTTTAAATCGCACGTAACATATTTGCTGGAATATTTGGAATGCTTCCTGTTAATGTTTGGTACACGAAACAATTTTTCATCAGGGTTTTATTTCTTGAACTGTATCCCCGAAACTATAGATTTGCAATGAAAATATTTCCATATGTATCTATACACTCCCCATTCTAAAATCCCCGAAATCCCTTTGAAAACTCTCCGACGAGGTGTCGGAGTATAAATAATACCATAATTACATTTACAAATGCCAAAACTGATCGAATCAAAAGTTATCAGTTCTACAATCACGCAACTGACAGATTAAACATTTGTGAAAGAAACATTTACAAGAATGAAAGAAATATTTAAAAAACATCAGCACAGTGTGTCAGCACCCCTCTGAAATCCGCGAGAATCATTCTTTCAAAGACTCTCTCCGACAAGATATCACGAATCACCCCTGTTTTATGTCTGGAAAAAAAAAAGAAAAAAAAAAAGGGAAACTTCAAAAGAGCCGAGTATCAGACTGACACCATCCGCCGCGATGACCCAGCTGCTCGTAATTATCGGGGCGAAACGCTCAGGGTCGTGAGTCGCGCGTTTTTGTTTCGCACGCCGGAAATAGTCGTGGGGAACATCGTTGGAAACACCCCAGCGGCGACGGGGGGCCTGGCGGAAAAGCGGAACGCTGGCGGATTAGCTGGCCGAAAAGGAAAAGGGACACCACCAGGGTGATGAGTGTGGGGAGGGGGAGGGGCAGGGGGAGGCGAACAGCTGGAAACTCGGTGTGGAATTGGGCTTTTGAAGAGTCTTGCGAGCCAGCCAGTTTTGCTCTTGACACTCGCTGAAATATTAGAGTGCGAGCACGTCCGATTCAGATTACCACTGGCCCGTCTGACTTCTGCGTTTCCGTGGATTTTCGCCTGGTGAACCTTCGGCCACGTGAACCGCTCCCCGGGGGACACGTCTCGTTTCCCTTTGCCTCACTTTGCACACCGGCTCTTTCGAGCTCGCGATTCTTCCACCTTTCTCTTTTATTTCTATTCTTTTTTCTTCCTTTCTTCTTTTTTTTTTTTTTGGTTTTTAAAGGGATCAGTGAATCTTTCTCTATCTCTTTGACGGTCAAAGATTCTCTTTGAGGATCGAATGGGATGGCGGATGAATTTCTGGTAGAATTTTCGGTAATTCCTTGGAAGTTGAGATTGAGATTGTGTTTTACAGATTTAGAGGGAGATCGTTTTGTTTAGGTGAGATCGGGACCAGCCTCGTCGATCATTCTCTTTAAATGACGATTCGATAGAAATTAGATGAGACGACGAATGTTTATTGGAATTTCTATTCACGTTGTATGACTCGAGGATTAGATGTACTTTTAAAACATTACATTTGCAACTATTATTATTACATTAATGATATTATGTATTTCATAATTATCATTGACATAAATAATGATAGTGTTTTGATTATTACTATATAATACTAAGTTTTATCATGCTCCTCTACTTGATTCTGTTTTTGCTGGTCATCATCGTCATCAAGTTAACGAATTTGCCCAAAATTTGAATGGCACGCGTTTCAGTTCGGTCTGAAACTTTCGATCGAGTTAAAGCTCGTACGAACTTTCGTTCTAATTTCGTAAGAATAAAAGTCAGACGTTGGAGTTTGGACGAAATTCGTTAAGCAAGGATTGTTCGATCGATCGTAAATCAGAGACGAACGATAAAAAAGTTTTCGACGGAATGACAATTCCGCGGGTCCCAGTCGGCGATGAGTTAGTGGTTGACGTCAAAAGTCCATCGAATTTCGCTGGCAGCCTCGTCCTTCGTTCTTTTTTTTTTTATCGAGTCTATCGATCGATGTTCACGCTCCAAAAAATTATTCGGTCACGAGTCAAGAGACAAACACCGCCAGAAGGATTTCTCTTCGAGATTGATCAACCATTCCCTTTACGATGGAATATCGATCGCAGAATTCGATCATTCGTCGTGACAAATTTTAAAGCTCTCGCGCATCGTAAGAGACGTGTTTTAAATGTAGAAGAGTTACGAAACAAAGCAAAGTATTTACTAATAATATCTATATTGATAGAAAAAATAGAGAAACTATTGATAATCGAGAAACACGAAGGACCGAACAAGAGTGCCTGTGTTTCATAATTTAACAGGACAAACAGCCACCCAATACATTAATCAAGAAACGATGGCTTCAACTTAAAACAATTTGGTAATTTACATTCTTTTCTGACGATAATTTAAATCACGATCTTCTCATAATTTTACATTCTAAAGTGAAATAAATTTTCACGGCCCTGATTTCAACTCGTTTTCGGCAGAAGAATTAATAAGAATGTTTTGTCATTAAATTCAAAGTATAATATAAAAAATTTATATTATTTCAAATTTTCCCTGAAACAATTTCAATATTTAAGAGAGTCGATCTGAACGAAGATTTGTTATTTGATCGGGTGTCAAGAATCATTCTACTGCGGCGAATCTTATCATTGCTCGGTGTCTGACTATGATCGTCTAGTCTACTGCGTTTGAACCTAATCTCCACGTCTGTCCTCCTTGCTACGAGCAACAAGCACAAATGGATAAGAAAAGAAGTCACGTTGCTCTCTCTGGGACACTGTCTTTCCCTCTGTTAGTTGCGCCCCATTGTTTTCCACGCTGAAACTTGAAATATTAAATACTCTTCGCGATGGCTGAGGCTAACCTGCAAGAATACCGAACTCGAACGTGGTCGAATTTCTTCTTTCAGTTGAAAATTATGATCCTGATTGGGAATTACAGGATGTTTGAATAGAAACGAGCATCGTTACTTTCATTCGTGGCTGCTCGAACGGAATACTTATTCCTCGGTGGCGTTGTCTGACTATTGAGCGTCTGTATCCACTTAATCGCGTTTCCTCTCTGCAGTGATTTTATGACACTTACACTGTTCTTTAAACGTGTGTTTAATGATTAAATCTGTCGTTCTTGCGACTTTCTTGACTATTGTAATTTAGCTGCTGTAACTTGTAGCATTAACTAGCAGGAAATATAACTTTACACCTTACAAAAGAAAATATAATTTCTTTGCAAAAAATATAAATTTGCACGAATCCGTTGGCGTAATTAGTGAATGAATCAACGATCACGTTCTAAATATAATAAATTGTTTGTTAGAATATTCAGAATCTAATAATCTGTTTATTTTACAAAAATATTTCTGTATTAAAAGTATCATATACGGATACAAACAGAATATATTAAAAACAAAATATTCAAGCTTAAGTTTATAATACGGCGATTCTGCCAGAAAGAAAAAGAAAAAATAAATTTCAAAACGAGTATTTAATGAGCTAAATTCTTAAGAAATTGACGATCACGTTCGATAGTCGAGCATAAGTACCAACAGACGCTGACTACGATGTTGGCCGTCAATTTGAGATGTTTAGTATCCGACGGAGTTGCCGTTGAAGTTTCAGAAGGCTCGCAGGCTCTTGACAACTTCTGGAAGGTGTCCGTGGCAGGAATCGAGCGCGTCAATTGCAATACGTCCGTTCGAATTAAGGGAATCGTACGACCGAGCAGAATTTCTCCACCATTTCGGTATCTGCAGTCATCGATTTACGATGAATTTGACACTTCCTTGTCCAGTTTGCCAAGCTGTTAATCGCGACAATGTGTCCAGTGATTCAAGTTACTGTCATTTAAAGTGAAAGGAGATTTTGAGAACGACATACGCGAGAGCTCTTTGTTTAAATTTTATTCACACCATTATTTTTAAATTATATCGTTTACTTCCTGAAATAACGTAATCTATAATTTAACGAGATGCATTAATTAAACAAATATTTAAATTACGAATATCTTCAATTCAGTGTTCAAAGTTCAAATGGTTCAACAAAGCTACATGTGCCAAACCGATGATCAAACAACTTGGGTCATTCGTGACCCAAGATTTGTAAAATTGAGAAAGACAAATACACCACGTGAAAATTATTAAATTATAAAATTGAAAGGAAAGTGTTAGAGATATTTTCTCGAATTGTAATTTTCTCGAAATCACTTCATATTTGATACGACATGCTATAACGATATTCAAGCTGACTATAATTTCAATTACCATTCAAAAAGTTCAAAACTCCAAAAAAAAAAACATATAAAAATTACTAATTGAAAGTCTCAAGTTCTACCATTAAAATTATTACACAGAACTTAACCTTCTAACGACAGGGACGGATTTAAATCGCCAGGCGAAGTTTAATTTTAACATGTTTTCATATAAATTATTGTAGTTCCTATATTTTCAAAGCTAATCAAATCAAATAGAGACTACGTTATTTTACAATAATTTGTTATAATTTATTTGCAATAATACATTCGGCTGTCTCAGATATTATATAGGTGTCGATATATCGGACGTTGGTACTTAGAAGGTTAATATAACATACCAACATACTATTCACACTGACTACACTTTCGATTCACCACTCAAGATTTAAAACGCTCAAAATTCGATGAAGAACTGAAAATTACCTAGCTGTCAAAAAAAAAGCTCAAGGAAAGCGTCACAAATCACTCGTCAACCAACCGGCGAAAACTTTCAGTATTCAATAGCTTTCGATCCGTTCGAATTCAAGGCTCAAAAATGTCCAACGCTCGAACGAGGAAACCACCTGGCTGAAAATGTCGCGCAGCCGTAGAAAGAAACGTTGAAAAACGCGGAAGACAGGGGAATTGTTCGTGGAGGAACCGAAACTCCGCGGGGACGTTTGAACAGCCATCACGACAATATTGCCGCGCGCGCCACAATGGAAGAAGCCATTGACATTCTTGGCCCCATTGTTTCGCGGCGAACAAGTGGCTTGTGTATCTGGCTGCCTCGGTAGAAGTTACTTAGCAGGTAGAATAGATCATCAGAGTGTAAGAGAGACAAAATCAAGGGGAGAGAGAGAGAGAGAGGTGTCTCGCATGTTTTCATTGTTTCAGCTTTGGGAACAATACTGAATGGCTGTCACCGACTGCCCTGACTATGGTTGTTGCGTGTGCATCCGTGGTTAACGACGCTGAAACGCCGTATCATAGAGAAACGAACGCCACCGTGCTCGAGGAAGCAACTTGTAAACGAGCGATTACGCGTGTTCTTGTCGCTTGATGACCGATTCGATGCTCCGGTACTTTGGTCTAATAGCCAAGTGGTTGTACAGCCCGGTGTGTTACGGTCGTCGATTACGAGTTTCGAACTTACACTTGGCCTAGACACTTGCCTCGGCGAGATAATCGTGCCGTTTATTCGGACGGTGGCGTAAGTACGCTTTAACGAAGAAATGACGATTTGTTGACGCCTCTGTGAAATCACGTTCCAACTCCATTCGAACAATAGTTGAAGCAGAACTCTGTTTCAATACAAGTCTCTGTTTCACTTGGAGTAGCTTCCAAGGGAAACGATAAATGGAGAAAGTGCACGCAGAAGAGAGTGGAAATGACCGTTTTCGAAAGCACGCCAATAAAGTCGAAAAGGAACGAAACTCCCCGGCATGTCTCATCTTCGGGACAGCCTGAATCTTATTCCACGTTTCTCCTCGCGAGACGTTGCAGCCTGCAGGCTTGCGAGCAAAGCCTCTGCGAGGATGTCGCTGTAGACAGAGAAAGAGAGAGAGAGAGAGAGAGAGAGAGAAAGAGACTAATTACAAAGGTTTCTCACGAAGACTCGGAGGAAGGAAGCCGGAAACGCGGGGCCACTTGCGCGTTTTTCGCCTGGATTCATCAGTCACGGGCCGTATTCTCGGCGACGTTATTCTCGCGGAGGACGTGACCGGTTTCCCTGAGACTTTTGCCACTTTGCGAGAAGCCGGGAAATAATGGTTTTCGGCTCGTGGAATCAGCGCCGCTGGTAAATAACCTTCTCTGGCCTGTCCAATTAATTACGTTGCTTGCAATATTGCTCGATGCAATACTCGACTCGGTGTAAATCTTCCTTCTGAACGAGGGGGGGGGAGAGGGGTTATTGATCGTGCTTTTGTTTCGCTTCATCGTTGAGCCTTTTTCATGGGGGCGGGGGAGGAAATTGATGGACATTCGTCATGTTGAGGTTGAGCTTCGATTGGCGCAGTCTCGTCACTGTAGGAATTTCCCGTGGCTTTTATTACGCGACGCGAGATTGATGACGATGAACGATGTCATTTTAGGTCTGCGGCGAAGCTGTAAAATTTATTTGGTTGATATTTGATATTTCTCTCTTTTTTTTGTCAAATTCTTTACATTTCTTTTTTTTCTTGGAACATTCTTGGATTCACTTTGATTTCCATTCAGTTACTTCGATGTCATTAATTCAGAGTTGATCAAGTTTTACAATCGAGTTCAACGTTGCGGACGCGGAGTTTAACAACAATCGGGCGGATCGAGTGAAATCGATAACCGATTTAAATTTTCAAATTGACTTTGAACTTTAAATAATTGTTCGCTGCGTCGTTCGTCGAAAATTGAGAAGCAGGAATTTTTCATTAATTGCTGATTTACTGCTTTGTTGTTCGACAGTATTTACTGGCGTACTTTCGAAGGAATTTTCAAATTGACTTTGAACTTTACATAATTGTTCGCTGCGTCGTTCGTCGAAAATTGAGAAGCAGGAATTTTTCATTAATTGCTGACATACCGCTTTGTTATTCGATAGTGTTTACTGGTGTACGTCCGAAGGAATTTCTTCGCGAAGGAAATTTCGCTAAAATTTGCCAGTTGCCGGCTCATTAATCTTTCTTTCATAGAGCATTCTATGAAATTCATCTATCCTCGGCTCTAGCAGTGGCCTTCCATTAACCTTGCGTTTGTTAGTTCTTTCGTCGAGCGGTCCCTCGTTCGTCATTTCTTAAACACTGACTTTGCCAACGTAAATCTTTTCTCCGACTGTAGATTAATGTTCCGTTGCTGCCGAACATTCTAATGCTCGTTTTCACCAATAAAAACTTCTCTCGAGAGTACAATTAATTATCTGCTCTTTGGTACCTAACCAAAGTCGCTGCTCATTTCTTTCGTAGAAGATTTTGTTAATAAATAATTCTTCTTCTCTTGAAAGGAAGTTCGAAAAACCAAAAAAAAAAAAAAAAAAAAAAAAAAAAGAAAGTGAAAGAGAGGATGTAGAAAAGTAATACTTTAGACGAATTAGGTACGATTCGTGATTTAATGTTGAAATATGTGTATATACTTCTTAACAGTTCTCTTTTCAACTTTATTAATTTACCAGCTTTTTCTTAAAGAAGCGTTATCTCCGGTTCGCGTGTTCACGTTCTTCTCATCTTCAATCACTTACACGACCTGCTACTGACTGAAAATGCCACTTTTTAATCACAAAGTGACGCCAAAATGAGAAAATCAACAAAACACTACTTGTCAGGTTTCCCTTCTGTGATCTTCAATTATAACGTCGATCCGCGGAGAACCGTTCCTCCTTGCACTTTGCGGATTGTCAGACGTTTGCAATCCGCGGTGATCAGCCAGGCAAAAAGAAAAAACGAAGCAGACGGCATGTCAACTCTTCCAGTCATTTTTCATTAACTCCTGAGCTTTCGCGGTACAGTGTCAGTGGAAATTGTCGGCGAACAGAATCGCGAGTTATGTTCTAACGTAGGTTCGAACAGGTCTGGCTGTGTCTTTGGAATTTTTTATCGAGACTGTTTCAGCTTCGAGGATTTTAAATTTCAATATCTGACATCTTTCGTCGCAGCAAGTTGGAGTATTATTTCGACGGAATACTTGGAATACATTATTTCATTTAACCGAGTGTTATTTGAAATTAATTTTGCGTTAGTTTATATGATATTTCATTATTTGGCTGTCGAATCGAATACAAATCCCTACAGATCGTTTTTCAAACGATTTCCAAAAATTGAACTTCCCAAGTTCATTCGTCGCGAGTAATAGTGAATTGAAAGAACAATGTTTGTCATTTAATTTTTATTCTCTAACGTTGTTCCATTATCGTCTCTCCATGATCATCTCTCATTACAATATTGATAAAATTTCGAACAAACGAGCGAAAGAAAATTGATGCGACACACGTAACACATGTACAGGGTGTTTCGTAACTTCGAGAGCTGATTGTACGCGTAAAAATAATTTAAAAAGTCATATAAATATATGTCCTATCTGTCTTCGTTTATGAGATATAATGAATTCTCTGTTTTAATTACTTTTACAAAAGATGCTCGAAATGACCACCTTGCATTTGAAGACAAGCCTGCACGCGTCTTGTCATTCATCTGGTTACTCTCTCAATCGTATCTAGTGTTTCTCGAGTTTGTCGGAAGCCTTGCTCTATTCTGTTTCGTAGTATTTCAGCATGTTCAATCGATGTTGCGTGTACAATAGATTTTAAATGTCCCTACAAGTGAAAATCTAATGGATTCAAATCCGGTGAACGAGCAGGCCATGCAATAGGACCTCCACGACCAATCCATTTATTTGCAAAGTGTCGATTTAAAAATTGCCTGGCCACTCGGCTAAAACGCGGCGGAGCTCCATCATGCATAAACCGCATACCAAGTCTAACGTCGACTGGAACGTCCTCTAATATTTCGTGTAAAAATCAACGTACTTTGTGCCTGTTAATGTTCCCATCAAGAAAAAAAGGTCCAATTAAAAATTTATTAATTATTCCTGCCCATACGTTTAAACTAAACTGATGTTGGTGTCTCGAATGCACAATAACGTGTGGGTTTTCTTCATTCCAATTATGATTATTATGAAAATTGAACGTACCATCCCTGGTAAAACTAGCTTACTAGAGTTTGCTCTGTTTATAAAATTCATTATATCACGTAAACGAAGACAGATAGGACATACATTTATATGACTCTTTTCCATTACTTTTGGGCGTACAATCAGCTCCTGAAGTGGGTCCCACAAGTTACGAAACACCCTGGATAATCTCGCTACATTTTGATAAAATTGAAAAAGATCTTTCGTTCTTTTAATGACAAGTGTTCGACGAATCACTGTACTTGTCTACCTTGTTTTTCGCTTGAAACAGTAATAAGGAATTTTTACGTTAGAAGCCAATACTTTATACAAACTTTGAACAACTATCTATCTGTCAATTAAAAGAAGACGATCTCTGTCGCTGTTTAGAAGAATCCGAAGAAATTTGAATTCCGAAATCATCGTCGTTGCACAAAACGGATTCGGATGGAACTTTGTCGGATCGTCCCTCCTCAATTTGTCACATTCAGTTCAGCATCGATTCAGTATCAATAATCAGAAATGTGCGGAGTGATTAAACCTGACGTCGTGTCAAAAGACAAATTGCAGCAATCAGGTTCATTTTTCAGCATCAGCCCGCTACCTGAACGTCGGCCGTTCGTTGGAAACGCATTCATCAGTTCAATACAAACGCAATTAGCGCCGGTTCGAGTTTCCGGTTTCATGAAGAAACCCCGGGGATACATTCAATCTTCGAAGCTCATCTTTCTCCGCTCATATCGTCCCGCATTTATCACACTGTCTAATTGATCATCTAATTAAGCGAAAAAGCAACCTCTATCAACGAAACTCATTTATCACTGGCTGCAATCTCCGATTAACCTTTCGTCGTGTTACGTCGACCCCTCGTTATCCAGATTACACTTGCAATTGCGAGTCAAGCCGAAATTGATGCCAGACCGATCTAATTTCAGTTTGTTATGATGGTTAGGATGATAGTGGAATTGGAAATGAAATAAAATGACGAAAGTAAACGTAAGAAGATAGATCGAGGGTCCAGATTTTTTTGTTAGCAATTAAGGAAAGAGTTTGAGAAAGAATAGGATTCAAACGGAATAGTGGGTATTTTATGGCGTGACTTTTAATTTGTTGTGACAGTCGGAGAGATGTTGAAAGTTAGGAAGTGAAACGTTGGATCCACGAGGATAGTTCGGGACAAATGTTGAAATGAAAGTTTGAAGGTTGAGATCTTTCAGCTGGTCGAAGAATTTTTTGTTTTGTCTGTTACGATCGGAAAAGGGGACGAAGCATTCACGTTGTTAAAACAATATGTACAAAAAAAAAAAAAAAAAAAAAATAGGGTTTGAAGGTTGAAATTTTTGTAGCAGCCGCGGTTGAAATTTGAAGAAAATGCTGAAACTAGGAAATTTTGCCCCAACTCTGGTTTGTCGTTCCGGTAAAATTGCAAAACTGAAGGGTAAAGTATAACATCTGTCAGGAAGTGGACAAAGAGCAAAAAACCGTGAAATTGTTGGACGAATTCTTGTTCCAATATATTGCACGGCAAACTGGAAATACACTTCATTTCCAAAATGACGTGGTCAATGGACCGCGGACATTTCACAAATGAGGGGAAAACAAACAACAGGACACGGGGCGGAGAGGGGGGGGGGAGGAGGGAGGTCAAAGAAGAAAAAAAAAAATCCTCCTTCGGCGATATTGATCACGAGATGACATGCCGACTGACACAGTTCGCGAAAGATTAATCGCGTCGGTCTGGCGGGCTTTCGAGCGCGGCTTAACGAGAGTCAAACTTTGAAGCGGAGCTTTTGCGCGTCGATTCGACGGCCGAGGGTAGCAGAGAAGAAGATGGCGCAAAAGGAGTCGCGGAGGACGGTTTCGAGAGGCCTGCGGCGAGCAGAGATTAAATCATACCGCGGTAAAGAGCTAATCTGTCCGTCTCTCTGCCCTTTTCTCTTCCTCCCCCTCCCCCAGCGGCTCGTTCTCATTTTTCGTTACCCTATTTCCACCCCGTCCGTCCTTTTCGCCTGGATCCACCAACGACGATGGACTTTCTTCCCTCTTCTCCCCTTCGTTGTAAAAATGGAAACGTCCAACAGGCTGGCCGATTTCTTTCTCAGCAAAGTAGTCTTCCATTTCGTAAACATTTCGGCGTGTGAATTATTGTATAGCTCACTGTCATCGATACAAACGTGATTGACATCGTTTGCCATTACTATCTTCTCCGTTCTATCCGTTCTCTTTCCCCTTCGTCATCAACCGTTTCCTCGTTTCCACGCACGCAGCGCAGACGTTGTGGCACAACCTGAAATGCAGATCGCTTGGGGAACCCAGTGCACGACAGGAAACTCCCGTTGAATCCTTCGTTTGGCTAACGATCAAACGTCCGATTTTACCTCCTCTTTCTCCCTCCTCCCTCCCCCAACTCTTTCTTCTAACCGTCTCTTTCCATTGCCGGACACTGTGTGTCGTTTGAAGCAGTGGTCGTTTTGTAGGTTATTCGATGGACAAAGAGATGGATTTCAATCGTTTAGTTTTCTTCGTTTCGTCGGGCTGGGACGGCCCGGTGCATTGCCGGATCGATTAATGGAACGGCGGGCGGGTGTTTATCTCGATTGACTGGGTAATTGTTTTAGAGTATTTGCGGGATTGAAGAGGATTTTTCGTCTTTCTCGCTTTCGTGGAAATTTTATGCTCCGTTTTGGGGGAATTGGCGCGTGGCAAATGGGCTGAACGAAGAATTTCATGCAAATGCGTGCACGCTGAATGAAGAATTTATTCAAATGTGCGTGCGCGTATTGTAGTGTCATTCGTTTGAGAAGAACGCAGTAAAAATTATCATTTGTACATTTTCGTGACTCTTACGACCATAACCGGTGAAATGAAACTTAAAATAGTTAAATAGAAGTCCTTCATTTGGATGTTTCGTATATTTTTGCACGTTCAAGTTTCTCATAAACTCATAAAGATCTAATTATCGAATTATTAAATAGAAAAAATATATCGACTATCGTCAATTTTTAGTTTTTACTATTGTATTTACTTTTATCGTTCTTTTGTGATTGTGATTAGTATATTTCCCTCTTTAACGAACACTTACATTTCCATAGAAGATTTCACGAAATTGTTAATAACAATAACTGATAAAAATTGCCAATTGAGTTGACTTAATTGAACGAAAAAAAAATGGTCGTGTGGTTTTTCCTATAAATAAAATACTGTAAATATCCGTTTCTTATTCTTTTCCTTTTTCTTTTGATTTCACCGGTATCGTGATTACCCACTTAACGACCCTTTACTTTGCGGGAATATCGCTTGGGCTAATTAATTTATACCCTTAACCCTTCCATTTTGTTCGCCAGCAGTTTGTTAACAGGCGGAAGTTTCACGCGTCGATTGCTCGCTTCTAATTGTTGGAAATTTGTTCTTCTTCATGAATACTAAGAGCTTTTGCATTTGAATCTTGACGAGGTTTACCGATTAATTGAAAAATACTGCGACACAATTTCATCCTCTTCATTTGTTACGTCGATTGAATCTTCTAGATTTTTGAACGCTAGAATAAATTTAAAATACTTTGAAGCTTATAATTTAGTTAATGGCTTACGGAAAATAAAAAAAAAAATATCTCGAAGGTATTCCTCACGTGAGAAATCTGAGTTCTTCAGATATCTTCGTTGAAAGAGAAATTTTCCTTCCTACGAATTTGAGAATTAAATGTGAAGATCGAATAAAATAAGAAAGATTTAAAGGATCTCGAGGTAATTAATTTTACGCTGAACGGATTCGCAAATGATAGGAGAGAACGCGAAAACTACAGTCAGTGAAAAATTCTTCCCTGTTTGAGGAATGAAATTTTGAAGATCTCTCCTCCTCAGAGGCAACAATTCTCGCGAGCTTCACCCTTTCGTTTCAGGGAAATTTTTCTCGTCTTTCGCCGACTTTCTTCCCCCCCTCCCCCCTCCCCCCTCCCCCCCTCCAATCTCGAACAAATCTCAGTAGCAGAGGGAGCTACACTTTAAACGATGAGAATTCCTCCAGCCAGGACGAAAGACGTTTGACAACGTCTAAGATGACTTCTTCAGCTCCCACTTCGCTTTCGTTAATTAATTAACTTTCTCGGACGTGATTTCCGCCCAACGATTCCCGGCGTTCGCCGCGTGTGTCTTGATTATATTTATCTTCCTTAATTCCCCCGGTTCGAGTTATCAGCAATTCCTTTAGCAACGGGGAACGGGGCAAGGCGAAATGTCAACAACGTGCTCCGAAAACTCGAAGAGAACCCCGTCGCAGATAAGAATTTCAGCCCCTTGTCTCCGAGCAAATGTCAGGAATTTCATTATTTCCACTTTTCTCGAGCTGCTCGGCCGTGAAATTGCGAGAAAGTTCGTTTTCTTCTCGACGGAATTATTAAAGAATGTTACCATTCGACCGGTAGCTTCTGAAAGTGGGGGGTCGCCTCTTTTCGAATTGCTCTCGTATTGTTTCCAATCTGTTCTGTTTGCGCGAAACAAGTCTAAATAGCATGATGGTATGCAAAAATAGTGATTTAGTAAAATGTTGATAAATATTTCGTAGATTTATTACACGTAATATATCATAGCAATATTAAATAATGTGTTGGAATCGTTTATAAATTTTGCACGATCGTGTTCTTCTTAATTAATTATGATATTAAATAACTTTCACGATGTAACGTGATATTTAATATTTTTTTCTCCAAAACTCGTCGCTATTTTTCTACCAGAGTGACAAAATCATTTACTATTTATTTAATGGTTATCTATAATGTTTAATATTTATCTATACACCGAATATAACATATTCATCGCATGTGAATCTCCATTTATAGTCCGGAAATATTTTAGCATACGCGTATCGATTCAATATTCATTGAATAATTTAAAAGCTTTGCCACGTACATACATGTATGCATTCGTTCAATATTCAGTCGTAATTTGGCAATTTTTTTTCAGCACACGTGTTCCGTCAGTATTCATTCGATAATTTGGAAGTATTCCAACACGTAAATTCCCTCGACCCTCGCATTATTCGCAGTTTAAAAAATTTTTCAACCTACACATTCGCTCGACATATATTTTATTTCACAATTCGTCGCATTCAAAACGCTGAATCCTCGAATCGTGCGATTTAAATAAAAAGAGCCACTTTCAGAGATTCGATTGACAGAAAGTTTTTTAAATAATTTCTAAAGCTAAATTTGGAAAGAGTTTCAAGTACTCAGAAGTAAGATCTCGAAGAATTGGAATCAAGAAATCTAGGAAATTTTAATTCTCATAAATTGTTCAATCTTGACGATTATAATAACACGAAGTTTTTAAAAAATATTCTTTAAAGAAGATTTCTATCGGAGACCTTCTGAAAGTCAGTAGTTCAAGAAAATCAGACATTCGGAAATTTTCAAAAAATCCACCGTGTTGAAGAGGATCTCTATTTGTTCTATTATTCACAGAGAGACTTCTCACCCTCTTAGCATCTCTATTACAATAAATTTGAACCAAAACGCCTCTCGACAAGTACAGATCGCTTCCCATAAACCGAATCTCGAGCTGGAAATCCCCACAGACTCATTTGCATGATAAGAATTACTTACGTAAGCATTTACTTCCTTATTCTGCGGGAATATTGTCGGCTCTCTCTCTCTCTCTCTCTCTCTCTCTCAGTCTCTTCTTGCCAATGCTTCCTTTAAGAATTACGCCTCGTGGGATAACGCATGCGTCTCGAATCATCACTGTGTCTCCCTCGTGGTGATCGTTCCCTCTGACATTTCACTCCGACGTTCCAGAGAGCTCGCTCCCCTTTATCTCCGATGGTTCGCAAAGCAACTACGAGATTTGATTACGCGGGCCTTCGAGTTTCGGAGGCTCACGTGCCACGCAGCGATTCGATTCCAGCTGGAGAGCTTTAAGTCGAGTGGAGGAATCGTTTCGTACCCTTTGAGCGAAAATCTCGCTTCGGGGAAAAATGTTGGTGGGATTGGGGGAACAGGGGATGACAGTAAGGGTGGATTTTTTTCGAACCTTCAGCGAAATTTCTCTGAAACAAATTTGATCCCGAATATAGGAATATAATACACTTATATTCGTTTTCCATTAATAAATAAATAGTTGGCATTTCGTGACGTATTTAAAGTATATTTAAAGTAACGTTAATCTTGGCCTTTTTATTGCTAACTATCTCTCGTGATAATTGTTTCAGTTAACCACTGCCTTTTCGTTAGCCTCAAAGGGAGGGAATGTGAAATTTTAACAAATTTCTAGTTCAACGTGTTTTTCCTCCCACGTGTTACGAATTGTTACATTTATTTCGACGAAGTTGAAACGTTACACGTGGAAAGATAAATTTTCGTCCATTGATAGACGTTGCATCGTTCGAACGTCAGTCCGTAATAATAATAAAAATAAATAACGAGACGATAATAAAATAAATAGCAATAAAAATCCAACGATCGTTCACTCTTCGACGCTCTTTACGCGAACTCACCGTAACCGTAGAGAAAAAAACCTGCCACTCATCCCTTCGTGCATACCGACGACAAAACCTTTCAGCTTGACAAAAATCACCCCGAAAAACTTCGGTCGCTAGCCGCGTTCCCGATTAGGCCGATAAAAATTCCGCTGGAAGCTGGGAGTATCCGTATGGAGGCCGCCGCAACTCCTGCCAGCGCACAAAAACGTCGTTAGGCTGCCGCGGGGGCGGCGACTCGAAACCAGAGGGTGGAGGCTCTGGCCGAGTCGAACGGCGGGGATTTCGAAGCGGAGGCCTCGGCTGGGTTGGGCAAACTGACCCAGATAGGTGAATAGTGAATGCACCCTCGCCGCTCCAGCCAGCAGCCTCTCTCCGCTTTGCGGAAAATATCTCTTTTCCCGTTTCTACCCTCTGAGACACTGTGCCACCCTCTCTCTCTCTCTCTCTCTCTCTTTCGCAGCCCTCGTCGGTGAGTGGACAATGCGATTTCGAAATATGAATCAGCGCGATGGGACGGCCAGCCGTGTTTACAACCGCTCGGAGGGAACGTCGAAGGATGAGAATGGATCGCCGAAAGGGAAACGGCTGTTGTCATAGTTTTTTATTTATCTCCTCTTTCTCTTTCTCGTTGGTTGTTAATTCTTGCGGTAGGGAGTTGATTGCTTTCTCTCATTCTTCTTCTTTTCCTTTTCTTTTTTTTTTTTTTTTTTTGGGTTTGATTTGGTTTGGTTTGGTTTGGCTGCGGTATTTCCGAGGTCGATGACGGGGGTTGGCGGACTGCGGATTTTTATACGACTTGGTGTATATAATTGAGAATGTGACGAGGAAAATTATTTTACGCATCGAATGTTGGGGAAAGGCACTGCGTCTTGGATGTTTCGTACAGTTATTTTTCATAAAACGCGTCGCGTGCGATTTCACACTTGAAAGTTTCCTGTATGTGCATAAAAATCCGCAAAAGTCGTGTTTTCAGAGATATTTGGACTTAGTCTTTCTTTTTTTATTTTTGTAGATTAGGATTGATTTTTTTGGGGGGGGGGAGAAAGATTCGCGTTTTTCGAGATGATTGTTTCTTTTTTAATGTTTGGGAGTGATACGTAACGAAACATTGGAATTTGGTTCTTTTTTTTATTTTTTATAATGGATAGTGAGTGGTGGAGAACTGGTTACTGAGTTGTTTATTCTCTTTTCCCTATTTTTCTCTTTTAATCGACGAGAGTCACACTTTTTTCGAAATTGAGAATACGTGGAGAGATTTTTCGTTTTTTGATGAAAGGTTCGGTCTAACTCGAAAGTTGCGGTCCCGTTTATGAACAATTAATAGGGCTGTTTGTGAACGAAGAATTAAAAATACCAATAAATATTTTTTAAAACGTAAACAGAGTGTAAAAAGCGAATGCAAACGAGCGAAACAAAAATGTAAATGTCCAAAGTACTATGTCAACAAGCAAACAATTTCAACCCTGAACGAGTAAACTAGTGCACAAACAAACAAGTTAATAGGTCGTGAAGTCTATAATAATTGCAATTTCACGTAAATTTTCTGTCATTTATAACTAAAGTACGTAAACACACGAACGCTTCAAGGACTTTATGGAGAAATTCCAATACTACATTGTTCTAAATTTTCGTCACCAGGCTGCTATTTTATTTTCTAAAAATCGCTAATATCTAATAAACATTAGCAGATTGCAAATTATTATACAGATTCACATTTGTCTAACTAATCGTAAAAATGAAAATGATTGATGCAAGTTAAAATTAGTTTGAACGTAACAACGGAAAGGGACTTTGAATACTCGAAAGAAATATTGCGGAGATTTTAAATATTTGGAAGATTTAGATTTTCAGATTTTTTAAAAATATTTGGAATATTGAAATTGGGAATTTTGGGCATGTCATTCGCTTGGAACGAAATGTCGTTGATTTTTGAAGACACCCGATTTTAAATACACTGTGTAATCCTCAGATTACTCGTTCAGATATTTGAACTTTCCACAAACACGCGAGAAAAATATTAAATCGAATATCCACGTGATCGTTTCTCAAGCGATTAGGTAAAGAATAACTCGAGCAGGGAGATTACATCTACTTTGACCGTTCCTTTAACCAACACGTAATTTCCACTCAAAGAAACTCCCGTAAAATCCTTCTTAACATCCATGGTATCAAGAAATCCGCCATTTCTGGCCCAGAAACTTTCAGTTCGACCGTGTTTCGTCCACGGATGATAAGCTTTCGCTAACGACGCCATTCGAGGGTATCTTAACGACATTTACGCGGAATTTTCAACGACCAGACCGATGAAAAGGCAATGTGCAAAAGCGTAAAAATTGCTGGTGCTCGTATTTTACACGATTTCACTCGTGGCTTTCACGGAGGCCTCTTATTTCGGGCGAAAAACGACGTTCTGCAATTAACGGGGAAACACGATCGATTATTTCAAGCGACCGACGAGCAAGTGAAAGAATATTCGCGTTGAGGATGCGTTGGATTTGAATTGTTTTTAATTGGAATTTTCTTCTCTGATTGTAGACGTTGGTTAGTAAGTTGATTGATCGATTGAAGGAGGAAAAATTGCCTGTTCGTTTTATGAGATAAACTTGGCTTCGCTTTTAAACGAAATTTTCAAGTTGGATTCAGTTTAATTTTTCAAGTGACACTGTTACGTTCGATGCAGATTATTACTTGTAAAATAAATTAGTTGTTACATCATCATACTTATAAAATAAATTAGTTGTCAAATAAATAAAATAAATTTCATTCTTGAGTGATACCGTCAGATAATTCGTTATTTGGCATGAAAATTGGAAACGACTTTACTAAGAGGGAATTTATTTCGAGTTACGTAGTGAATGAGATCTATAGTTTGGTAAATTTCTATAGTTTGGTGAGCGTTCTTTATCCGAAGAAAGATGAGGATCGCGTGCAATTTAAAATTCAATAAAAGGAAACTGAATTAGGCAGAACGGACGAGTTTAAGCTTCAAAGAAACGGGACTTTGGAATACTTTGGGAAAATGTTATTTATTAATCAAGACAGAGTCCTCCTTGGAACAAACTCGATAATCTTGGCTTCCTTTCTCAATCTTCTTTCTTCGTTTACTTTCGTTTTGTTTTCCGTTTCACTTGCACGAATCTGTTTGCGTTGTCTCGCAAATGGTTGTACAGAGAGGAATTAATTTTACAAAATGGGAAATTATTCCAAATCGATATTTTCGCCAATAGTGTGTTTTAAATATTTTTGGCGATGCAGCAAGAGCAAATGTTGCAAATAAAAATTTGCAAATAAAATGCGTTGTACCATTTTTTCGGATAAAACGCAAAGATGACCTTTGCTCTTTTAAATGTCACGTGTTAACTCTGCCATGTAACCGTCCTAGATTATCTTTCACCTAATCCTCTTTTTCTACCGTGAAAAAAATTTCCCAAGCTTGAAAAAAATATGAAATTTCGCGTTAAAAATACGCGACATTTTTTAAAATACTAAAATCCCTTCGCTTGGGAAAAGTGTAAAACTTCCTTTGTAGAGAAATATGATAGCTCGCAGGCTTCAATGAGAAAAAAATTACTTCGTGTGGAAACTCATTCTTTACGGAGAGACAAGGATTTTCAATCATCTTACTGATCACAGATTTCTGTTCATTTATAGAAGATGTAAAAATCATAAGAAATCAAACATTATGAGCAAAAATATTTACGTATTATAACAGATATTCTATTTATTAAATACCAAAATACTGTATGCTTCAGTTATTAAACATTCTGCTTACAAAACGGTATATTTGTTATACTACTTAATGTATAAAACGAATTTCTAGCCTTCGTTTCTTCACTCACTCTCCCAAAACTACATATCTCTCTTGAAGGGTGGTTTTTCCAAGCACACTGTTTCGCTGATCGTTTCAACGCGAGCAAGTTCCGACGCATATTCACGGGACTTAGAAGTTTATCTGCAAGAACTAATTTCAGTTAACGCGTTAGATAAAGAGGTGGAACGTTTGTTTAAATTTACTACGCGTTGCAACACACCGTGGCCGCTCGTCCCCGTCGAAACGAATTGTTATTTTGTTGAAGCTGAGCTCCGAGGGAGAAGAGGCTCGATTATTTCGACTCGATGGATTTCAATGTTCGCCTCCTGCCGAGCTAACGAGATTATTAAACACTCAGTTCTCTCCGCGGGGAACGCGGCCAATTCTCGCGGAAATTTCCGCGAAACAAAGAGAATCGGGTTTTAACAAATGCTGCAGCGTATCTCTGTTTTCGCGACTTTGCACGCTCTCTGCAACTTCTTACTGAAAATTCGACGGTATTACGCTCTTAGGTAAATGTAATATTTAATTTAATTCAGTTTAATTCGACTTGATCTGCCGCGCGCGCGATGGGAGAGGGAATTTAATAAAACGGAGCAAACCGGCACGGTTTGTTCACAATTAATACTTTATTAAAATTGGATTGTGTAATTGGAAAAGTTTCGACTAGTTTCGCTGCAGTTTCACGGCTCGGTTGATGAGCTGAAATTACTACATGTGTTAATCTTTCGCTGTTAACAAATTCTAGAGCAATTTCAAGGTTTAAGAGAATTTTGAAGGCAAGTTATTTAGAGAATATAAATTCGAGTTTATTTTTTCATTTTGTCATTTTAGTTCATCGTTTCACTTATTCCTAATGTCTTTCCTGGTTTACGTTTTCTACTAATTTCACTCTGGAGAAATTTCACTCCGTTCCAGTCCAATCTTCCCACCATAATTTTTCTCGCAGTTTTATTTTGTTCATTCGAATGCAATGTCTCCTCGTCACACTGTCTTCTTTGTTACTTCCTTCCTTTTTCATCCTCTCAATGCACTTTCATCTCGTTGCATCCCTTCATTTTCATTCCACTTTGTCTCTGTACTCGTCGTTGTTCCACTCTTTCAACTTTCTTCCATTTCAATCGAATTCCGGATCTTTAAATACATTCCGCCGCTTTCCTACGTTACCGTATCCCTTCGTTACTCCATTCGTCGCTCACTATTCTATTTGCTTGCACTCGTCTCACTTGCATTTTCTCCTCGCCTCGTTGTAATTCTCATTTTTATCCCTGTTTACACACCAACTTCGCTCCGCCCGTTTCATTTCGTATTTCTCGTATCACTCGTTACTCGCGAATTACAATTACATTGTAATTCTCATTTTCATCCTCGTTTTACACTCCAGCTACTCGTTTCATTTCGTATTTTTGCTACCATTCTAATTTTTTCATCGTTCCGATTCTTCTTACTTTATTAGAGCCCAAAGTGCAAAGAAAAATTAACTGTCGTCTAGAATCGAAACGGTGTCGTTTCATTTCGCGCACTTCGTTTGAACTCTTCCGCCCAATCGCGTCTTCATCCTCGTTACGCTCGCCGTTGTTTCTCACCCATTTGCTCGCTCCACTTTCGCGCCGTTCCTCCCGACCCTATGCGACGAAGTATCGTCGACGATCGTCAATCCGCAAATTTCACCAACCGCAATGCACCGAGCCCCCATCGTCCACGGAATCCAGTGTAGCAACGAAGGATTCCATTCTTACTTAGATTCCGTCGTTCTCTGTCGTGCACGTGGCATCGCATAGCATCGCGCCACCGCAATGACCACTATGCAGGGGCGCTATGCGACCCTACGAGGACCTGGATGCGTGCAATGCACCGTCGCGACCGGCATCTTGCTCTAACTCTGCTCAATTCTGGAATTCATGCCCCGTTCTTTGCAAGGATACGGACGAATCACAGTAGGGGAGAAAGTGGGAACGTAGGAGCGAGACTATCAACACATCCACGAGTAAATTAAATCTTGCGATGTATAATTTTCGAAATGTCACGAAAACTCGATATCTCGATGTTGATAATAATTATATTGGGCGCCATTCGAAATCACACAGATTTCTCCGACAATATTTCATCGACTCCAGAATTTTTATCGACAACGACATTGACCAACAGCAACATTAGACAGTTGCATATCGCCACAGACGTTGCCTCCGTTTGCGTTCGATTATGGTCTTTATTGCTACTGGTATATCGAATAGAGTTATAATCATTCTTATTTTAGTTAGTGAAAATAGTTAATTATATAAAATTGTCTCGATCAGAAAATAACGGTTATTGCAGGATATATGTTATCAAGTAAAAATGAAATATAACTAAACCTAACCTAAACCTTGCGTTATCATTGGAAAAACAGTGATGAACAAATATCATAGTATCATGTCATCGGTCGGTGTCGTTGTCGGTTAAAACTGTTGTCGATAAAAACTATTGTCGGGCAAATATGTGTCGATGATTTCAATGTGACCCAATATTATATTGAAATGTATTTTCGTTATAATTATTCATCGTGTCTTCACACCTTGAATGACAATGTCGTTGTAAATTTCTAATATATGTCACGATGAAAAATATTTACGCGTCAGCTGCTTTCAGCAATGTAAATTTGTAAGAGATTCTTTCGTTTGAATTTTAAAATAACGTGAGAGCCATAACATCTAAACGTTCGTGTCAGTATGCATCATTAGTGAATTTCATTAGTAAAACGTCAGTCAATGTCATTGTGGTATATATACAGTAAAATACACTGTAACATTACAATGTTACAATTTTGACGCTAGAGCTCATATTAAAGCAATAAAATTTCCATCGAAGATATCGAAGAAAAATTATACAAAAATTGTATAATGCGATAGAGCACAGAAGCTTTTATCAGTATTATTAATACCAGGATTAGCGACGATTAAAGCATAACCGTATTTAGGCGGGTGCTTTCTGCCTGCTGTGTTTCGACCGGCTTGTCGTGGCAGTAGGTAAGGAATGGATGTGGTCAGACGGTGACCAACGAAGAACAGGGCCAGCAGATGGGACGCGGTCCAAGGCTGACAGTAGACATAGTTCGTGTATAGTCAGACGACGATTTTCGTGGTTAGGCCTATCTGTTAGGCAGCTGATAAGTGGAGGGTTACAGATTAGATAAGGGGAGATATATTATTGTCTACGTACGTGATGTGGCATTAAAGGGTTAATGATGATGACATTCCGTGCCGGAGAAACTAGCACGCTGAAAATATTGGATTAGCGTAATGGAAACATTATAAAATATTTAATCCTCCGTAGTGAATGTAATGTGTGATGAGTATTAAATTGTCAAGTATTTGATAAATATTTAATGTTATCGTGGACGATAAAGGAAATATCAATCATATTAGTTTTGCCAAATTTTTATTGTACATTTAGTATTTTATTGTAGAATAAAATATAAATAATTATATATAGAATTATATATATATAAAATATATTAAATTTAATATTATTAATATATATATATTAAATATAAAGAATTATATATATATATTCATCATATTAAATTATTTTAATTATTGTATATAAACAATATATATATAATATTTATTATTATATATATTATTATATTATATTTATATATATATTATTTATATACAATAATTAAAATTTAATATGATGAATACTGCAAACCATTGAATCACTACACATAAATTATATTTGAATTATACTTTTTAAGTCTCTTAAAAATCTTCTATGCGATTAAATATATTCAAATGTACTTTTATTAACTTTTGTTCAACATTCTGGTTCAAAAATCTATTAATTTAATCTAGTTACTAATTTGATTCCCGTCGATACCTTATTTCGTCTCACTAATCTAACAATTCTCACCTATCAACAATTGATCACTGTTGGATGACGACTTTTCATTCAAATTACAACTGTTTTACGAATTATCGGTTGCCGTTCCATTCACCGTGCCTAACACATCAGTTTCTATTAAATTTTTGTCAACTCTAGTCCAAAGTACGACAAAAAGAACCGTCGCGCAAGAATGGTGTCACTTGTCAACTGCATTAAATTTTCGTCAATTCCGGTCCAAAATAAAACAAAAAAACGTAAAGAAAAAGGGAAACGTAAACCGTTCGATGCCGCGCTCTGCTCCACTTCCCAAAGACCTTGAACAGAGACCTCGCCAGAGAATCGCCACAGGGAAGTAAGACCGTCCACGGTCGGACGTCACCGACAATCGGACGACGAGATCTCCGTGCAAAAGTCAAGCTCCCTTCCGATTCCCACGTACACGCGACGGAATAGTGTCAAGAGTCGTCCACGTCGATTTCTCCCCTCCAGCTGCCCGCGCACTTCGTTCAACGAAAGATATTCCAACGAGATATTCCACGGCGATGCCGGATGCACGTAGCGAAGCCAGATAGGTAATTAGCTGGCTAAGCACTAGAGCACTCGGTGCCACGAGGATCCTCGAGGCAGAATGGCTGCTCGTAGGTGAGGAAGCAAAGAAGCGATGGCCCGCGAGCAGACGGAAGTGTTGGGGGAGGGAAGAACAGGAGTCTGCCCACGGCAACTACCGTGACTAATCTGGATCTGAGGCTGAACGAGTGCCACTTCACTAGCCTTCGTCCGCGGGGGGGTTACCATCACCCGACGGCCACTTCGTGGCCCTTAACATTCGCGCCGCTGTCGATATATGTAACTTCGAATGGGGCTATTAATACACCGATTGTCAAGGAATTTTGATTGACTTTGTTATCGAGCGATCGAGTTTTTGAAGGTTTCTTCTCGCGCTTTTCCATGTTCAAATCTTCCTTTTTCTTTAGGGGGGAGAAATATACGGAGGGGGTGTTTCGAAATTGCTAAAAATTTGAAATGAGCGAAGGGACAAATTAATGTACGTGGAGTATGAATGAATGGATTGACGTCAGTGTAAATTAGCGACATTGGTTTCCAACAAGCTATCAAAAAATGTGTGAACCGATTAAAATTGAATGTAACACGTCTTTTAAACGAACCGACTAAAATTGAACGCAATATAGGGATTTAAAAAGACTCTATCGACAAAAATACGTAAATACGAAGATGGATTAAATAGTTAACGAAACGAATGAAATTATATTACTATATTAATAATAAATCATTATTTATTTTCAAAGTTACACACTCATTTCACCACGTTTTTCTAACTTGTTCAGAAGAAAATCGTTTTCTTTCAAAATCAATTCTTCAGTGCACAGACATCGCCTCGTCGTTTCCACCGAAGTGTCCTTAATTTCGAGAACAGGTGAAAATCGACGAGGACGCGACCAGTCGACATTTTCACGAACGGACGAGAAAAATTTATGCAACGTTGGGTGAAACCAGTTGCAGCAGGTGGCGATTATGGTGGAGAAGTAATTACGTGGCTACGAAACCGAAGAATCATCATTTATTTTTATTGTTGTTTCTTCCTCGTTCAATTTCTACTTAACCGAGGGGGAAACTTTTCAGCCCGGTCGTCGTATTTCAACGCGCAAACTTGCCGGGAAAAATGGAACTCGAAGAGTGGAAAGTTTTTTAACTGTAAATTTGTACAAGTTGCCTGGAGATGTTTCTCGAGCGAGTTGCCTTCCTTCGAGAAATTTTTTTTCTCTTCTTTCTTCCTTTCTTTCATAGAGGGAAGATTCATTTATCCAAGCGTTTAATCAACTAAGTTCCCGCGGAGCTAGTTTATCATTCGAGGAAGGCGGCGAGGCGTCTCGTCGATGTGCTTGAACGCTCGGTTTGCGTTTCGATGTTGAAACTTTTAATTGTAATCGTTCCTGGATCGATCAACTTTCGAACAAGTTAACGGGTTACACAAGCTCGAATTAATGACAGCATTGTAAAGAATCGTCGTTTACGTGTTATTTATTCTTCGAGAAGCATTCATCGACGAAAAAGGTTCGAGTAATTATCTACCATTGCCGATTCTTATGCATTTTGGAATTTCCAGGCGTAACCGAACAAGTAGAATCTAAATAGAAACTTGTGTCATCTATCATGTACTTTGATAAATACCGTACCTCAGTTATTTATATATTTTTACATTGTAATTTATATATTTTTGCGCGTTGTACTGCTGCTGTTAAGAGCATAACAATTTGCAGTCTACTCGTACAATGTTTGTCCTTACGCGTTTCTCTCTGCTAGCGAACCTGATGATCTCTAGGTTTCTCTCGATCCTTCGATCTGCCACTCGCAATTAAACCACAAACTAAGTCTACAAGTTAAATCACTGTTAAATTCCCAGTGTTGTCGAGGACGTTCCCAAGGTGCAAGAAGTTATTTTTCATCGGGCTGCTCGGAAGAATTCGTTCGCCAGAGTGCAATTTAAGAGTGCAGGTCTGATATTCGAAGCAGGGCTGAGCCGAGTCGCGTCACTTGCTATCGACTGTTGATAGTACTCGAAAGTTATCAGAAGAATAAGAAGTTCCCCGGTAAACTTCCAAATGAACTGCATCCCCCCGGTGACTTGGTAGCCTTCGAAGCGTCGAAATTTCCGGTCCGACGAGCTGTCAGCGATCCGGAAATTATCAAGGAGTCTCTCTGCAACTTCCTACAAACTAATACACAATATTATTATCGATACAACTTCCCTTTTAACCCCTTCCTCTCTTCGAGAGAAGACAATAAGTTCGTGAAAAAAAGTGCCGCGTATTATTCGTTGCGAATTTATCGCCACTGTCGGCGGATAATGGGATTGTCCTCCTCCCCCCTCCCACCCCTCCACGCGAAAAGAAAACCGCTGTCGTCGCTTCTATAAAAGTTTATCGCGCGACGTGAAATGTTTTACGATAATGAAACACCATAGTTTAGGATTGTCAGAAGAATGCAAAGCGTTCCCAAGTACTCTTTCGCCTTGTCACGATATTCTTTTCTTTTTACGACGCGGCGACGGAATTGAACCTCCATGTCGTGCCGCTGTGGCGAAAGGATTCTTTAATCTCTGCGTACGTTTTCAATACGAAATTATAATATTACGTTCATGTACGTTCACGTAGTTCATGAAGCTATTAATTCTTATCAGAAAGTTTTCAAACGCTGTCCAATAATCTGCAATTCAAATCGATGATACGATTTAATAATCGTAACATTTTTCTCTTTCAGTAAAATGTAGAATTATTACCAATATAATATTTATCATACTGTTATTCATAAAAAATATTTCAAACAGAAGTTTTTGTGTGGCAATTTTCGTTTGAAATATTCTTTTCTCACGTAACAAGAAAAATGAAATGAACTTCGAGTAATTTCAGGGGCTGGGGAATTGTCCGCTCTGTGTATTAAAAATACTCGTAATATTAAAACAGACTAAACTGCGTTCAGGTGGTTGTGACATTAAAGTGTAATTAAACGTGTGTTCACCGACTCATTATTTAACGTTCGTTTGACGCGCAACAACCCGGCATTTCTCCAGACTTTCCTATACATCGTTCAAAGCAATACATCACGCTGTTCCATCAGTAACTTTGCACAACACGCACCTAACTTTCCTTTCAATTTCTGCAATTCCCCCCCCAATTCCCGCGTTTCTGAACCGACGACGAATTTCCCTCCAATCTTACCCGTGGCAAACGGAAAGGGGGGCAACGTCACCGCTGTTTCCGTGCGCCAAAAACCCGCGGAGTTCCGTCACGTTCGACGCACGCTGCCGCGAAATTTTAAACTTTCGAACAAGTCGCGAAGAATTAGGACAACCCAAAGGTATTAGGACACCTGCTTATTCAGTATAAATTGTAATTTTTTTCGTCTACTAAGACCACAGAATAAAGTAAAAAGACTACAGCGGGCTAAAAAAAAAAGAATATCGAAATTGGTCAGTCGAAGAGTGGAAAAATGTTTTACAGACCGATGAATTTAAATTTGAGGTGTTCAGTTGCAAGCGGGGCGAGCTTATGTTTTTAGAAGACCCGAGGAAAAAAATGATTCTTGACTGTGTCGTAACCATAGTTAAACACAGAGGGCGGTCAATAATGGTCAGGGAGTGTATTGGAGCAAAGTTGGTGATTTAATGAAAATCGAAGAGATTCTGAAAAGAGAACAATATTTGTCCATCTGGGAAGCGATTAATAGGCCAAAATTTTATTTTCATGCATGACAACGATCTTAAACACGCTGCAAGGTTTTGTAAAAACTATTTATAGTATTATAGATAGTTTTATAACTATCATAACATTGACAACAGAGTGATAAAACAAAAATAATGCATTGGCCTCCTCAATCAGAACCCAATAGAGAAGATCTGGGATGAATTAGAAATCGGAAAATCCGTGAAGCGTGTCCAAACTTATGGAACCAAATAGTACCAGAAACAATGGAGAAGCCAATAAAACGGACTAGCCGAAATTAGTCGAACAAATGATTAAAAAAATGATGGTGGATATATCGACCATGAAAAGAAAATTTAATTTCCTTGTGCAAAATTACTGTTGTTATTATTACTACAATGTAAACTGTACGTACCTCTCTCAGCTCAATACAACTAACTTCAAAGTAAATTCAAGAAGTTACAACAATTTCCTAATGGTTTTCCAAATTTACTTCAGTTTCTGTAAGTGTCCTAATAACTTTTGGAGGGGGGGGAGAGGAAAGAGAAAGAAAAAAAAAGAAGAGAAATGGCGAAACTCGATATGAACGTCCCGCGAACTTGTAAATGTAAGAAGCCCATTACTCGTCGGACAGTCGTTGCTTCTTCCAACGTGGAATCACCCTGCAAATTCGACTTCGTCCGCCGGTGGGTGTGTCCCCTTTTTAGCTTTTAAGCATCGACGTGAAAGATCGCGAAAGTTTTCGCCGAGCCTCGCGCAACTTTCGTCCGTCAGCGTACGAGCCTGATATCTCACGGCTTACCGGCAGCCGCCTGAGCTTAATGTCTTTTGCTCTTTGACCTTCTTGCGAATTACGAGCCATTCGGGTGAAGAACAATGCTTTATTGTATATCGGTGTTTTATAGCTGTATATATATATAAAATGGCATTTTACGCACCATTTTCCAGCATTGGTTCGGTTGATGAATCAATAAAGACTTCCACATCGGCTATTTTGTTTTTATTCCGGATTCGTTTCCTATTAATTCCATAATATTGCAGGCAATCTGTTTGCTACTATCATTAATACTTAATATTGTGGAAATAGATTAATTTTTAATTTTCTCAATCTTCGTTTAGATATCGATTGTTTGACATTAGAATAGTGGTTGCTCTCTTGTTCGAACGTTCCATTAAATCTAATATCTTCGTTTCCCCGTTACTGAGAGGAGATTTCATTTTATTTACAGAAAACTCTATCGTAATACAATATTTATAACGTACGATCTAGCGTTCGAATATTTACATTTTCCTATTTGCGAGAGGAGATTGTACTCCATATTGCAATATTTATAATATGTTCAATTATAATATATTCATCAAATATTCGTATTTCCCTATTATATATTTCGTGTTTCCTATTATTATATATAAATTAAATTTATTTAAAAAAAAAACCAGATATTAATAAATACGACAAACATTTAATTTCTAAATATATATTTATTTGTTTTATTCAACAAAGATAATAATGTATACATATATATTTAGATCATTTACCTCCGAGATAATTAAAATTATTAAAATAAATTAATTAATCCTGATATAAAAGGTACAAATTATATTTTACTTATAAATTTTTTAAAAAATTCATTTTTACTTTTAACTATTTAACTATAAATAATCATATTAACTTTACATTATTATTAAAATACATCTTTATTATAAAATTTTATTTAATTACATTTTTAATTTAATATATACACACATGTATATAATACTTACAAATAAATTTATATTAGGGTAGATTGTAATATTACAATAATATTGCACATTAAAATTTTATTATCATATATAATTTATAAAATTTTATCACAACACATCATCACATACATACACTATCGCATACATTGTATTTACGATATATCGGGGGATGTAATTTAAAAATGCCAAAAAACGTCGATAAAATCGTGAGATATCGATCACTCGGAGCCAGTAGATAATCCCTCGTCAATTTATTTCTCTCGTTACACGCACGAGTCCGCGAAGCTCGGTAACGAGCCGGACGTGGAAATTCCGCGGTTTCGAAACTCCATCCGAAAGATGCCACGAGATACATCCCTCTCGCTCATCCCTTCGTCCCTTCGACGATAGTTTCCTGGGCGAAACACACACCGCGGCGAAATTCCAAAGGAAGTGCAACTTGGATCCCGCGGCTGAGGAAATTCTTTAAGCTTTCCCTCCCACCCCCTCTCTCCCTCCACACCAACCCCTCTACTCCCGTGAGAGTTCGTGCCACGACACACGTCAAGATACCTTCTAATGAAGAAGCATCATCGCCCTGGCTTCATTAGAATCGGCCAAACCCTCCGGAATAGCTCGTTACGCTTCTATCCCCATTGGAGATATTCCCCATATTTTGTTTTCCAACTTCATCGTGCGAGATCGTGAGACAGGGTAACTTGAGTTAGGGACTTGCCGAATTTGGTTAACCGCCGAACAGACGGGTAACAGTCGATTGTGCTAGATAATTCGAGTTAGCTCTCGTTCAGCTTCGAAATTTTTCTTTCTCGCTGCTGTTTGGAAATTGTCTCGAAAGTTGACTTTGACAGCAAAGCTGATTATAACGTGAACGTTGATTGTGAGACATGCGAGGAGTTAAATTGGATATATTATATATATTAGGAATATTTGGAAATTTGCATTTTAAAAGATGGGAAAATTTGGAACGATGCCTAAAAGGAACTATGGGGAAGTTATATAGGGAATATTACTATGCATTCTTCTCTTTTTCTAAACAAAATTTTCGCAGTGTAATCGTCTTGATGCGACGTTACTGTTTGAGTTAAAGAAAAAAGGATCGAAGATTTTTAATTTCTACGTATACTATTATTTGTGTTATTACATTGTTACGTATTGTATTATTTATATTATATAATTATTTTATTATTATTATTTATATTTGTAGTATATATTTATATTATATTGTACAATTTATATTTATAAAGGATGATTAATTTATATCAATTTATAACAAAAGACAAATTTGATGGACATGGGTTTTATCGTACAAGAATAACAGGTTATCTGATAGACAGAAACCCGAGAGAATTTGTCACAGCTTGATAATCATTCGGTTGTAAAAGAAATTTTAAAGAGTCACTCATTCATTTTAAGTGTTTTAAATTGTACACTGTACTTTGTCGGCAATCAAACAGAACTGTGTCATACTTCGAAGAAGCTTGAAGAAAAGTCGAAGAAAAACCCCCGTTAGAGATCGCAACGAGAGAACACGGGACACAAGATTTCGTGAGAGACAAGAGGGAGCTCAGGCCTCTTTTCTCCTCTTCACCGCAGGTTTCGCTGTCACGTTTACCTTCTCTCGAGTATTTCAGAGACGTAAGCTCCTTGTCGTCTAACTTGGCAACCTCAAATTACTCGCAAACTGTTCCTCCCACGAGCAAAGTTTCCAAACGAAGGAGTTGTATGATTTTCCACGGCCGTATTGGAGATCGATTTTTTTCTCACCACGTCGTTGGATCACTTTTAGTCTGAATAAAACGAATTTCAACGTGAAATGAAAACAACAGAGATCACGATCTATTATTCACGATCGCCGTGTCGTTTCTTGTTACTTTAGTTCTACACAATTTACAATGTTTCGCGGAATTGCATTGAAAATTTTCACTGATGGAATTTCATTTCGAATACATTTCTCTGGCATGAATTTATCCGAACGTTTTAGTCTGAATGACATGTATCTTAATGTTAAATCAAATAACGAAGAACGATCGATGATTTGTCGCTCGCGAGCGATTAAATTCCATTTATGCTTTGAATTTCCAGAAAAAATTAATTAATTCGTTAGGTATGTTTCTTTCATCTTACGTTATTCAGTATCATTGCGTGGTTTCCGTGTTTTATTTCTCTTAAAGTTACTCGCGTAATTGAAAGTGTCCCCTGGTTGAAATTGGCAGAATTTTAGAGCGTGCTTTTTCTCGTTGTCTCTTTTTTCTCTCCTATTCTTTTTTTTCCTCTCTCTCTCTCTCTCTTCCAGTTAGTTCCTTGTTGGAATCAGGATAGGCAGCGGCAACAGTGTCCAACGGGCGAAACTTTGTTTTTGACGCAGAGTTCTCCCCAAACCCTGTATCAGATGTATCGGTTTCGAAGAACAGTTCGAAACTAGTTTCCACCGTCGCCCTTTGGAGACCTGGGATTTATGACGTTGAATCTGTTTGCCGTTTAGAGTAAACGAAGATTTAGGTCGGTGAAATTTCATCTAGATACTCAAACAGTTATCCGAAAGTTAGCATAAAGCAGTTTTCTCTTTGGAAAACACGATGGCGCTTGATCCTCTGTCATCTAACCTCATCGATGATGATTTTTGGAGAGAAGAGCTCCCCGTTTTCGAGGAAGTGTCACGAATCGTCTTTCCATTCTAAAAATTTTAATAACATCCACGAAGAATTATTAACGATTTTGAAAATCATTTCCACACATTAGTGTTTCCTTATCGTAATACAAAGATTCAAGAGTAGACTAGTCCCCAATGTCAAATTATTATTCGAAAGAACGTAGTAGATAAGTCTCTTTTTCACGAATTCATGCAAGTGATTCATTGTAATGATATGAAGCTGCTGTTCGATTTATCCAGAGCAATTTAATCATCAATCATCAATAATCCGAATGGAACATTGCCACCAGCTTTCTTGTCGTAACCCAGAACACATAGAATCAATCTGAACAATTAATCAATTTCTCCAAATAATAATTCACCAAAATAACATTAACTTCCTCGACGAATTGCAAATTAATTTTCAGCAGACAGAAGTAACGCTGCAATTATTCAACACCCAGAAATAATCCATTTTCGCAACACAGAAAATATTTTCCGATCAACAAACATTGACCACCGTTCTTTTAAGTTATTGGCAACAACTGGCTACATCGTTGACGAATTTTATAATCAGCGTAGAAATGATACATATGTATCGGAGCAAGTTTCGTTTGGTAAAAATTGCGACAGAAATTCCCTCTGCTTTCTCGCCTGGTCTGGAAAATATTGCTTGTAAATTTCCAGTGGACGGATCAGTATATCTTGTCGTAGTCGGCCACTTGGTTTACCTCCCTCCACGCTCTCTTTCTTCCTCTCCCTCGCCCTGTCGCGTTTGTTTTCGCGCGCATTTTTAACGATAACCCCGATGAAGCGGCGCTCTCATTCGTTTCCCGTCACCATAAATTTTTACGCCCGCGATAGTGCCCATCCCCATCGTCCACATCATTCGCTCCCTCAAAGCGAACGCAGCCGTTCTCAACTCGAATTTCGTCGACCATATGAGCACGAAACTCGCGTTCGATTTTGGCTTTCGCCTTTCGCGAGCATTCCGTCACACTGTCGAGCAAAGAAAGCAAGAGGAATAGAAAATGTTGGACATATTTTATCTTCGAAAGTTTAGTTGATTGTTCGACAGGAGATGATAGCTTTCTAGAATGATAACTTGGTGTTGGTGGTCTGTAAAAATTAATTGATGCGACTGGAGAATTTGAGAATAATCTTTAAATCTTTCTCATTTATTTTATCTGAGAGAGTTTGGAGATCATTTTGTATTCATTTATGACTTTTTTTTGGCAATATTAATCCTCGTGTCCTTACGTAACATGTACGTAAAAAGAAGAAACAGAGAAATTTTTGCAGACTATAATAACAATTACCGAAGAGACTTTGTCGTTGTCTTGCGACAAACACTTGCAGATTGATGAAATTTAACAAAGAGTGCCTTTGGAATTTTGATAGTAATTTGGGAAATAAATTCGTTAATGAAATTTAGTTAATCGCTTGGAAAATGTATTGCACCTGCATCATGTAACGTATTGTGTTTTACGTATGCGTATATTATGTGAAAACAGTTACAAGTGATTAGTTGGTGATACCATGGAAACCTTGCGCATTTGAATCAGTTTAACTGATTTATAGTCGCCATAAACGTCGTCTGTATCATTGCGGTTCCTATCACTGATAATTGATGTTATCGTTGAACATACGGGAGTATGGGTTTAAATTAACGGTCGTCATTTTGGGCGCGAAAATACATTTGATTACATAGAAATCAATGCACGAGCCAACGAAATGAACATCCATTCTCCATCGTCTTTTCTCCCTTTGGATACTTGAAATCTTCCTCTGCTACTTTTCCTTTCTTCTTCTGATTTATCACGTGTTCGTGCTATCTCACAACATTTTTCATTTCTTTGTCTGTCCTGTTTTTACCACTATACATGTATATTTCTATTCTACATTTATTTCACGTAATTTCGCGTACACGTGATTCATACAAAACTCACGAACGTTAACTTGCATCCTTTCAGCAATAGTAGAGTAACGTGGATCGACAATTAATCTACACTATTATCAGGAATATTGCTTTGGATAATTTATATATTTATTATTTCTATAATACATAATTTTAATAATTAACGTGTGTGATATATAGTAGAGTGGATCGACATTTAATCTACACTATTGTCACGAATATTGCTTTGGATAATTTATATATTTATTATTTCTATAATACATAATTTTAATAATTAACGTGTGTGATATATAGTAGAGTGAATCGACATTTAATCTACACTATTGTCACGAATATTGCTTTGGATAATTTATATATTTATTATTTCTATAATACATAATTTTAATAATTAACGTGTGTAATATATAGTAGAGTGGATCGACATTTAATCTACACTATTGTCACGAATATTGCTTTGGATAATTTATATATTTATTATTTCTATAATACATAATTTTAATAATTAACGTGTGTGATATATAGTAGAGTGGATCGACATTTAATCTACACTATTGTCACGAATATTGCTTTGAATAATTTATATATTTATTATTTCTATAATACATAATTTTAATAATTAACGTGTGTGATATATAGTAGAGTAGCGAGGATCGCCAATAATCTACACTATTATCACGAATATTGCTTCGGGTAATTTATGTATTTATTATTTCTATAATACATAATTTTAATAATTAACATGTGTGATATATAGTAGAGTGGATTGACATTTAATCTACACTATTGTCACGAATATTGCTTTGGATAATTTATATATTTATTATTTCTATAATACGTAATTTTAATAATTATAGCATGTGATGTATAGTACATGTATCGTACGCATTATCACACCCTCCGATTTCTCGCGAATGAATAAAAATCTGCCGCCTGATAACAACGTTTGCCAATTGATTAAAATAACCCGCCTAGTTCTACCAGCACCAAGTAGCGTGGGTCAACAACTAGTCAGACACGAGTGTTTCGCGCGGCGAGATCGATAGAAGATACTCGAGCGAGCTTAATCGACGACGTAACTTCATCAAAGTATTCAACTAGTCGGTAGCATAACTCCAGACCTGGTAATCAATACTTCGCTCAAAGTCTGGCGCAAGTAGTTTCAGACAATGACTAGTCGAGCCCTCCCAGAAACACGCTGCAATTACCGCCGCTGGATTTCCAACCGGAACTGTTCACTCGTTAACAATTTGACACTGCTGGTTATTACGCTGCGCAAGTTTTGTTAATCGATTCCCGGGATCCCTTCCACTGTATTTCGATTATCAATTGTCCGAGGTGTCTAGCCAATTCTCGCGAAAACTTTCGAAACAGATATTATCTTCCCTTCTTTTCCTTCAAATTCTGAGTTCGCTTGCTCGATCGTGATATATGTATATTTTTGTTTCTTCCAGAAAAGAGAAAAAGGTGGAAAGGTGGAAACGAATTGTAGAACCAGTGGAATTAGTGGAGTAAAAAGAAAGTAGATTATTTCCGGCGTTCTCGCGGAATGTATACAGAAGGATCCATGAAATCGGAATCCCCGGCCCGCTTCCGTTCGCCAATGTTTCCCAATTTCCAATAAAATATTTTTGCCGGCCCGGTGGTGTATCTCCCTAGTTGATTCTCTATATAACAGTCCAACTTTTCCAATTTACCGCGAATCGTCGGAATTCGACGCACACCCACACACACGTACACACACTTATGTATAGAGGAACGTCTCTAAGGCTTCTTCAGTGGAATGCACCTTCGACCAAATCGATTCGACTGTGCCACGGTATAAATCGTTGCGGATATCCTCCGTGATTTCCTCTTTAGAATTGTCTGGCTATGCGTCGTGATTTTCTCCGCAATATTTTTATTCCCGCCGAACTGGCAGAAACATTTTCTCGAAGGCACGCTCCATTGATAATCTTTTTTACGCGAATCTACGCTGCACCACGTTTACCCCTCGAACGCGTGAGATATGATAAAATTTTTATATACGTTCCTCGATGTTCGTTTATTTCTGCACTTGTGCATTAAACATTACGAACTGGACAACCAACGATCCTGCTCACCGAGATCCAAGTTTCTCCAGTTTTTCACAATTTTCTGAGTCACAGTTGCCACGCGCAGATGGCCATTTTATATATAGCGTTAAAGTGATTTGTCAGACGATTTGAATGAAAAAAAAATTTCCAGCGAAATTCTCCTGATTGTTCTTTAATTATTATTATTATGTCGTTATGAGTTTGATTAATGGTATTCTCAAGAAGATCATTTATTTTACTTTAAAAATTGCTGCAGAATTGTTACTTAGAATTTGATCATTTCACGATGGATGTCGCATTACATTATAATAAGAGAAATTATTATTATTACCTACGAATCCGTGGAAACGAAGTTTAACACACAAAAGCAGAATCCGTGGGAGTGAAAGAGATAATGCATGAACTTTGACGAACTTAATGTGTCAAGCGTCACGTTGGTCCCCGGTCAAATAACTTACAAGATTGCGCCAGTCCCATGGCAATTAATGTGTTAATTTTCCACGAAGCCAAGAGTCCGTGACACGAACACAGAATTAAAATCGTTGGATTGAAGTTACGTGGAACTTTCTGTTAAGTTAAACCGAGGCTTATGACTGTTGACTCGAGGTTGAGATGCAAATTTCGTCTTTAACGAGCCAAAATGCAACGGCCTGGACTATTAAAAATATTCCTACTGGCGTGAAATTGTGTAGTTGAAGATCAATTGAGGCTGTTACGATAAACTGTTTGGAACATTGAAATATTGTTAAAAAAAATCAATTAAAGTGACACGTATTTTTAGTACGTACAAATGACACATATTAGTACATTACGATATATTGTTAATATTATTAAATTAAATATTATACATATTAAATTTGTATGTTAAATATTAAATTATACGTTGTAATATATTATTAAATTAAATAATTCAAATTATTTAAAAACTTGGAGTTTTGAACTAGTCCCATGATTCACAATTTCGACTGAATATTACTATCATAATACAATAAATTATTATCACGACTCAATGAATAATCATTGAAAGAGATGTATTAAATTGTTTTAAGAATTGAAAGCAATAAATTAAACAAACGTGAAAAATTGCAATCTGTACTGAAAATAATATTAATAATAGTTTCATTTTACCTTTTAAAGTAATTGCAATGTTTCAGATGTTTTAAAAATATCTTAAATGTTTTAGTTACATATCACAACAATTTCATTGGCGACGTAAGGCAAAAGTTTGGACGAATCTATTTCTTGAAACAGTGATTAAACTTGAAACGATTAATTTAAGAGTCGGTGATACGTGAAAATTGATTGAACCTATAAAACCGGTTAATCGTTCGTCGTAAATTCCCCAGACGAGTTCTCCAAGAAACCACGGCTACGACTCGTTACCACGAAAGGATATATACACGCGGTAGTTGTCGAAAGTTCTCAGCCAGAGTGTAATTTTATTACATCGTTGAGGCGAAAGATGAAAATTAAAGTCCGTAGTACGATTTATGAATCTTGCGCCGTTTTCGAAAAGGAAATTCTACCGTTTTATAATTTTCATTAAAAATTATATAGAAAATCTAAGTGTAACTTGTGTTTATTGTTTGTACTGGTTGTACGACTTTTATGTATTACTATAGTTAAAGGAACTTTTAGCGGTCCATTTTTAGTGGCTTTCAAAGAATTGGAAAATCACAGAACATCTCTCGCTAAGTAAAATATTTCAATATAAATAGAAAGTCTAGTGAAAAAGAGAGAGAAATTAAGAGTTAAAGAAAGAAGGTTCAAAGTTACATAAAAATAGGCGATCTAAATCAAGAGTGATATTTAAACCGAGGAATGCAAATAACTAAAAGTCGAAAAATAAATAAAGGCAATTTCACGAGCATCTCAAAATTTAATACATCGAATAAATCATCTTCATGAGCATCTCGAGATTTTGTTAAAAATTCGTATGAAAATCCAAAGATGCAGTTTATTATCGTTCTCTAGCGTTATGTCTAATTAAAATAGAATTACATCTCGCAAGAGAGTCACGATTGTAACTGCAACGTAGATAGTTCGGCGTCTTTCACGTTAGAATCCAGAAACTATCGTTGCCGGATACGTTACCGGAAGTTTCGCGAATCCTCGAACATCGAGAGGGGTTGCGCAACGATAGAAACTTTCGAAATCCGTTTCCTCGGCCTGTATTGTTTCGCGGTTGTGCATCGTGCTCCTCTCTGCACGCGACTAAGAACACGTTTCCGCTGCAGGAACTTCCGCCGATGTCGAACCTGTGTCGAGATTCTTATTCGAAACTTCCTTGTTGAATGTGGATTCGGTTAGTTTTAAGTCGTTGCATTTGAGGAGACCGAGAATATTTTTTGCTTCACCATTGAAGGGTTTGAGCAAAGGATGGTGGTGGCAATGATGAATGTAATTTAGGAACGGAAGTGATGCGTTTCGTTTTAGGGTCGTTGGCTCATCAGTGGGTCTGATGGCAGCGTATCATTATTAATGATATAGGAGACACGTCCGTACGTATTATTAACACATGTGACTCGATGTGAAATTAATTTACAGCGCGATTAGATTTAATTTATCGCTTTAGAAACTTTCATTTTCCCGCGCATCGCAGCTCGACGTGAAATTTGCACAAATGTCCAACTGTTACTTCTTCAAATCGTTTCACCAAATCGTTTTACGAAATCTTCACAATATGCGCAAATTCGAGAAGAACTCGCGACGAGTTCGTCACTTCCTTTCCCCAAATTCGCCAGCTTGCACAGCGGCGTTGGAAATTCCGCTGAGAGTGTCGCTGCCTCACGGCGTTCGAAAGTTCAAAGCTCGTCATGGAGGCAGGTTGAAAAGTTTCGCGGCCCCTTCGACTTCAAAGCGGAAACGAGCCTGTAATTTCTACTTTCGCAAGCAATTTTCCGTGGAACCGGTTACCCCGCGCCGACGTGGAAAGATGCGATACACTCGATTTACTGAGTTCGTGATTTAGCTCTGTCGTGTCGTGTCGGGCTTCCTTTATCTCTTTGACCCTTCGTCGCCGTTTAAAGCGATTAAAAGATTGTTAATCGATCGACACGGCTTGCTTAGAAATTCTCTCTGAAGCGAGAAAATTGTCCAATGTAAATGTTCTAATTTAGTATGTCACATCAAGGTTCGAAATACAATCGATCACGAGATATCTAGAGTCGAGAGCACAACTGAATCAATAACGAAAATTTGACTTTGTAAAAAAAAAAAGTCACATAACATGTTCTTTTAAAGCCTCTGAATCGACAATCTTGTGTTTATCTTCTTCGTATCGTGTAACTGCAGTGAAAATAAATATATTTTTATTCCAAACGTTGTGAAACTTTAAACAGTCTCTAGAAACATTAAAAATTTCCTTCATGATTAAATCCAACATTATCTTGAAGATAACCCCTTAAAACTTGCTGCGTGATTCTTTTTCGTGAGCCATTAAGCTCGGACGGCGTTAAGGTTTCTTTACGTCTTCGTCATTAAATTTTAATTTGCTTGAAAGAACATAAAACGGCGCTGTGAAATTACGATTCTTCCCTCTTTAAAAGATAGGGAGTATTGTTACATCTCTTTCGAAATTTCTTGATAATAAATCTACCGTTGCTCTTCAATTAAGTAATAACACACGTCATGAGTTTGTTACATTGACAATCAACCCTTTCGACGCGAACGCGTAAAGTAATTGATCCTTTTGCAAACAGCGGAGCAATATCGAATCATATCTGTGTAATTTTACAGCGTCGTTCGTTTTAACTATATTGTCACCGAACAAAGGTTCATCGGAGACTCATTTAACGACGCGTTTCACGATGTTCCAGGGCTGACGCACAGTCTGAAATGTTACAAATGCGGACAGTATAACGAGGGCGTCGGCAGCATCACGCCGTGCATCAATTACACCGCTCAAATGGATCCCAAGGATTGTCCATCCTCGGCCGAATGGTGCATCGTAAGTAAACGTTTGTCCTATTCAAAGTAGAATTTAGTTAAACTCGTCTAATAAAAGTGAAGAAAGAAAAGACAATTAATATTTATTTATATATAATCCTTGCCTAGGCGGCTTAGGATGGCTTCCGGTTTACAATGAGTTTACTTGTTTCTTATTTCTAATTCTATAGCTAAATCTTATTGTCCACGTCCTATATATCTAATTTGTCGAAAAGAAAATTAATATAATGATAATTAAAAGATTTAATTAATGTAATTAAAAGTAATGTAATTATAAAATTTGATCAATGTAATACAATTTATCGTATTGATTAAATTTTATAACTTAAAGCATACATTTATCTCTCACAACGTGAAACAAACGTTCACAAACGTGTAACGCAATTGCAAACGTTAGAATTGAAATCGGAAATTGTAGCGATCTCTACTTCGAAGAATTTAGATCAACGACATCCATCTTCATTAAATCGAGATGTCTATTTATTATAAACAATAGAATATTTGAAAATTGTTTGTAATTTCATTATCACCATGGAAATATTTACAGAAACTTACGTATACTGCAATCGTCATGTTAATTATTCATTCGTTATTTAACTTTCATTGTTTCATCTTCGTTATTTTATATTTATCATTGGCAATTATATATTTTGCCACATCGATGATACTTTTGTACAAACCACTAAAGTCAATTACAGAGTTATTATTTATTTGTAGTATTGTGATATTAACTTATTTATCGAAGCAAAAGTACGTCACCTATCGGCTGTTAGCCACTATTTGACAAATGTCGCGCGATCGCGGCCTGTTTAATGATTAATATCGAGAGCTAATCCCACGACCAGTAAACGCACCGAATTCTTCCTGCAACAACACGCCCCTGCTTTGCGCGAGAGCAATCCAAAAAGTTCGACAAATCGCCGAAAGTGCGAGACAAGCGAAAACTCCGTCTCCACGAAACGCGCGGAACAAAAGATAATTTATGTAAACGATAGTTTACGACGATAACGCGGCATCGAAACGTCTCGGTGGGACGCGAACGGAATAAGGAAGATGATCTGGTGCCTTATTCTTCAAACGTATTCGACAGCGGAAGCTCGTTGAACTGGAAGCGCTGGTATTTGGTATTCAAACGGGCGGGGAGAAAAAAGACAGAGGAACGATGGTCGAACGAGCGACGTCGCGGCGCCATCGGATCGTTTGACACCCTTCCAAAGTCCGCGTTATTTACCCCTTTTGCTGGATGTCGACTTTAGCAAGCAGATTGCATCGCGAACGATGCGTTAGGCAAGCCAGCTGAGGCCAGCCTGGCCAACCGGAAGCCACTTCCGGTGGCGTTGGGCAACCGATTGGAATCTGCTGGCGGGCGTGTTAATGTTTGTTTTTGTTCGTTTGCGACGATACATCGGATTGTCTCGAATGTAACAATAATATTTATTCACGATAAACAACGATCGACAAAGCAGGCCCACGCTTTCAGGGATTTTATCTGTTGTATAAATCATTGAGTCACGTTGTGACGAAACTCGAGTTATCGTGATTACATTTGCCAAGTTTGAAGCTAGTCTGAAACTTTGTGAAAAGAAGTTACGTAGACACTTATTGGAACATTTTATAAATATATATCACGTGATTTGTATGGAATATTTTATTTAATATTGTAAATTATCACGTTGTAAATATTAATTTAATCATTGTGACTCGATTATATCACGGTTACATTAGTAAAATTTGGATTGTGTTGAAAGATATATGCAGGTATAATTGTTCAAGAAAATTCATATTACTTGCAGTAACTATTTACGAATATACTAATCTGCGTTGTAGAAATCATTTTGCAATTTCATGAACGATCATATTGTTCAAGCTTGAAAGAAATTTAATGATTACAAGAGATCTAGGATCGAAACGAAAATATTCAAACACTGACGAGAATTATTTATAAATATTTTACGTGTGTGGCATAAATTATTTCGAACTTTCATCCACACCGTGAACGAGATTCGACAGTTGTGATTATTTAATATACGAGACGATGAAATTTGACACGGGTATGTATCTCGCAGAGATGACGGAATTATATTTTTATTATTTTCGATATTTTATTTAGAACTTATCTTTTGAGATTCATCTTACAGCTGCACGAAAGAATCGTGAAGACTCTGTCCATGCAAGTGTTTGAATTTTCTAAGAACCTCACTTGGAAAATTGAGAAATGTCCAACGTCCGACCAAATACGGTGCTACACTACTTAGACTCTCTCTGTTCTGTTTGGATTTGAATATCGTCGAAATGAAAGACGAACCAGTATTTGTTCGTTCGGTGTAAACGCACCGTAGGGCACGGCAGCCCCTGTTCCAGGCCTTTTTCCAACGGCGAGTAATCTACTTTATTAAATCCTTTGATCCCTTTCACGGCAAGGATAAAGTTAGCCACGATTTCGGGGCGAGGATTTTCAATGGAAAAACCGGGGGGGAAAGCCGTTGGGTCGACGCTGATAACAGCGCTTGCGGTTCGCCCGGAATGGCATCTGAAATGATAATTGATTCTCGTTGGCCTTCGATCAAAAGAAATCGTCGGAATGTTCGCCGATTGAGTTCGAGTTGAATCGTGGATGAATGGAAATGGCGAACAAGTAGTTTGCCTGAATATTGGTACATACTTCGAGGGAAGTATTGATATCGACGGAGTTGACGAGGAAATTGAAAGTTTCTTCATACAGACGTTCGATCTTTGAACATATTTTGTCATTTCATTATAATTACGTAATATGTAATAAAATATAAAATGTAAAATATAAAATATAAAATAATATAATATAATAGTATTATATTTATAATTACGATTATTATTATTATTATTATGAAAATTAGATATTTAGTATAGCGAAGATATCCCACAGTGTGCCATATAAGAATGACTCTCAGTTTTGTTCGAGTAAAGCAAAAAGAAAAAAAAAAAAGAAAAAAAATTTCACACTTGTTCGAATACTTTCGCGTTCGAACTTTACATTAATTTATGATTTATAATTTTCGACTTGATTCATTTCCGCAGGAAAGAGATCGTTCCTTCAGATCAGAGTCTAAGGCGGACAGTGGAAAGGGATGTGGAGAAACTTTCAATGAACTCGGAAACGAGAGGACTCGAGGGGTTGGCATTGTCTAATGGAAAGTAGAGCAACGCGCGAAGTCTCGAATCGCGATCGTTTAATTGCGGATAATCGTCGTTGTTTCCAACTCCGTGGCTCTGTTTCGTGTTTTTGCCGTGGAATGAAATGTCCTCAGACACTGTGCAGAGTGCAGCTGGAACTTTTGATTCCGGAGACTTTCTGTTCTTGTTGCTCTGAAAATCATCTTGGCTTCACCCTTAAACAGCGATGCTTCTAAGGGATCACTTGGACATAATCAAGTTTAATAGTGACATGATGACAGTAACGCAAATTCAAACAACGATAATACTGATAGAATTTGAACAATATATGCGACCAACTTTAGTTACAAAAGATTTAATGTTCGATATTACTACTAAATAATAATTATAACTTGTGATCCACTCAGATTGATATTCCTGCTGTGAATAATTTCTCTTAAATTGAAAATAATTATATCTCCGTACATACTAGATACAAATATACTCATGTCCTATCGTAACAATTCTCGATTTTACTTTCGCAAATTTGGAGAAATCGAAGGATTAAATAATTTAAGAAAATCAGGATATAACAATTATTGTGCTAGAAACAATTTTCAGTATTTTAAAAACACACGAAAATGATTAATCGAGCGAAATCAAGCAATTAAAAGACGCGAATAATTAAACATAATTCAGAAATTTGAAGTTTATATACTAGCTTCGAACTTATTTCTCGTGAAACAAGTTTCAATCCTATGGTAATCGAAACAAAAAAAAAAAAAAAAAAAGAAACGAAAAATTATCGATTCGATAGTTCTCGAAGGTATTACAAAAAATCACAGACAAAATCTAATCACCCACGGGATGACAAGAACCCGTGAATTTTCAATGAGTTTTCTCATGTTTGCCTGAAACATCGACCGATAACGTGAGAAACGTGTGATCTCGATATCCGGTCTATTTCTCGCCGTTGCGAGCTTTCTATTATTCCACTTCGGTTTACCGAACGAGCTTTCGCCTCTTGCTATACGGCACGGCGTGTCCACAGGGAGGCAAGGGGGAAAGATTCAGAGTGAGAGAATAGGGAACGGGGATGGTTTCAATGGAACCGGACAAAGCGATGGGAAAACACTAGAGAAGGTCCTGGCTGTAATGTTGATTAGATCTGGCCGTCGTTAGTAAGTCATTTTATTAATACAATCCCCCGTAAAGTTATTTATTTTTTCAATCTTTATTTTTTTTTATTTTTCTTATTTTTTAAGGGAAAAGCGAAATTATAGGAAAATATCAGAATACCCGAATGTAATTTCTAATCTGAAACTTCCAGATAATTAAACAAATTTTAATTTTCCAGTTAGACAGATTTTCCAATTGTTCTCGGTATCCCAAATCATCAGTCTCTCAATACGAAGCCAAAGATTCAAACGCCTAATTCTTAAAATCCTTGATCTATTATACAAGTCACTTCCTTTTGAATTTCAAAAAAAAAAAAAAAACGAGAGAGAGAGAGATTCAAAACTTTTCGAATTATCAAAATCAATAAGTTTCCAAAATGATATTTAAAAAAAATCTCCAACAAACGGTGGTCCGTTTCAACCACCACTCTCTTTATTCCGACTATCCATTACGCCAAAAGAACAACAGGAAATTCCGTGTCGTCTCCGTCTCGCCGGCCTGAACACACTTAATCGATATATAATCGAATCGCGTAATCTGTTTATCGTGCGCGTGCCACGGCGTATCCTTGCGAGGGATCCTCGAAGGAGGGACGACCTCGTCATGAATTAACGGGTTATCCCGGGCCCTGTATCCGCTTCTGGCGCGTGTCTCCACGACTCTACGGCCAATTCCCCGATCGCATTGGCCCTTCCGGCTGGATCAGCGGCGCCAACCCCCGTGACTGAATTATCATACCTGCAGAGTCCTTCGGCTGCCTGCTAATGGACCACCGTCGGGTTATTCTGACGTGGCCTTCAAATTACTGCCATTCGACCAGGTATTAATTAACATCTCGCGACAGCAATAGGAGAACTGTCTGCCCTGTGGACGGGGTTCAGCCTGATCTCCCCGTAGGATTGTCAGACGGTGTAGTTGTTGTGGTGGAATTGATGGAGATTGGCGGTGGGTCGGATTCGAATTGGAAAGGGCGAGTGTAGGGGTGGACGGGGTGCGTAGATGAGTAAGTGGGGGGAGATTTTCGTTGTTTGGCCAATTCCAACGGGACACGCTAGATAGATGGATAATTCTACGCGTTTTATACGGTGGGGAGGACGAGAGGGGTGATTCTTTTTTTAAAGTGAAACGCGTCGAAGGAAGACACTTGCGCGATGACCAGATTGAAGGATCTTTGTACACGTATGATGCAGAGGACGAAGAGGTGGTTTTTTTTTTTTTTTTTTTAGATACGAAGAAAAGATTTTTATATCAATTTGTATCGATGCGTGTGAAGACTACAAGGATAAGATTTTTATAGTTTGCATTAATTTGTATGATGGAAAGGACGAAGAGGTGGTTTCGTTTAAAAATGTAGACTTATAAGGAAGGTGAATGACAATATACTTATGTTAGTTTATATCATGGAAAGGATAAAGGTTTTTAAAAATGAAGAAAGAAGATGATGCATAGATTACAGATTTTTATATATTTGTACGAATGATAGAAGAATAAAGAGGCGGCTTTTTAAAAACAAAAGACTAGAGAGAAAGGAAATGATAAATAGATTTATGTGATACTTGAATTGTTTAAATAGAATTATTTCAGCTCTAAGAATTCTGAATTGAATTATTTAATTTAGAAGTTTAATAATCTTACTGATCTTTGGTACAGAAAAGATAAAATACAATATGGAACCATGTTCCACAAATTGTAAAAATTTAACATAATTTACTGCAAGCATTAGTATTATGTGATATCTAGTGAATAAAAGAGGATTCGTATCTTTGAAATTCTATTTCTTTTTTTCATTTGCCTCTATAAAAACACAAATTTGCATAAGCAATTTTAAGATTCAACGCGTAGTTCTATATTATAATAAACTATTCTTCTTAATTAGTTCAGGAATTGAATATATATTTTGCATTCTACTTAAACATTTCGATGTCGATTATTATAGCGTATAATATGTATATTCTCATTTATTCAACAGATATATTACACGTTTCTACCTTCAATCCATAGACTAGTAATTTCGAATTCGAAGTAACTATTCCGATTAGATTCTAACTAACTAAACGAGTAATAGTTTTGATTAAGAATCAAGTTGATAGTTCCATAATTGAAGATTTCTCGTTAGAATAGGGCCGAAATTTCGAAGTGGCACTGATTCGAAGTGGGGCTGATTGAGAGAAGGCGCGATTGGAATTTTAGATTGGCGACAAAGAGGATCCTCGAAGCGAAGGGGAGAAAGATTGAAATTTTAAAGTAGTGGTTTCAATAAGAAGGGAAGGAGACAAAAAAAGGGAAAAAAAACCTTCCAAATGAGAAATTTCGTTTGAAGAGCAAACGACACTGACAACGAGTTGCGAATTCTGCGAAATAGAGAATCAATCAATCGGTGGATTCTTCGAATATGAAATGGCACGACCAGAAAGGTCGTCGAATTTCGAACTATGCAAATTGGAAACGTTCCAGGGCGAACTCTATCCGATTTAGAAATCTTCGTCGTGTTGAAACACCCTCTGTTTGGGATTCCGAAAATCTCAGTTAAAGATATGTCTCCACTTTGGGCAAACTTTCAAATTTGGAGAGATGGCGCGACTGAGAAATATTAACGCGATATTTTACTTCGTTTAAAAAATATTTCATCGACGTGAGGTAAATTAAAACTCTTGCAATTTGTCTGTACACGATTCTTAATTTTTTGTATACGAAATCACACAACTTGCAGGTTTGAAATTATAAAACGTCCAATTCTAAAAGATCTATTACCTATAATATAATATTATAATAATAATATAATAATATTTTAATTAATATTATAATAATATTTTTTTATTATTATTATAACAAAGAATTGGTTTAAATGTCAAGTATTATAAAAAGCACTATACTCTCTCTTTGGATGTTTACTATGTGCTGTCTGTAAAAATTTTCACTTTCCAAATTTTCCATAAATGCTTAAAAATCCGCAGTCTGTCTAATTTTCTGATATAACCTTTGCTATGTAAAGACCTTCGTTTCAAAAATCTCTCATCGGAAAAATTTCCAATATTTGCTTCTCTTCGCAACAAAAACGAAAAGAATCAATTTCGTATTCTTCTAATTTAGCCTACGTAAACAAAGGTTTTTCGTTGGAAAATTTTTCAATCACCTTTCCAAGAGGCCGAGTGAAGAAAAATTCACCGTGGATGGCAATAATCTTCTCGATAAGAACAAGTCGAACAGTATGAAAATTTCATTAGGCAATCGTTGGATCGGAACGGGCAACTGTTCGCGGAATGAAGCCACTCCCGTGCCGACAATGCTGTCGGAATCGATCTCAATTTTCGCATTGTTGGGATCTACTCTCCCGTAACCAACGGTGCCCCATAAATATTTCAAATGGTCAGACTCGATTGAATCACAGGCGGAACCGGCGAAGCTGGAATCTGGCACGCTCGAAATATTTCAAGATGCATTTCTCTACTCTGTTTCTTCCGCGAGTCTTGCTCGCATCCCTTCGATGGAATCATTTCCATGAACGGAGAAAAGAAATTGCCGTGAAATTATTCGGAAATATCTGCGGGGGAGTTTGCCCAACTCCATAAATAAATTTACAATCGCTCGAAACATTCAAACATCGATAAGGACACTTTGTACGTAAATCATTTTGAAATTTAACGTTAACACTAATAGCGAGACTATCGATTTTGTGACACACTATCACGATTGCATTAGTCACGTTTGGAGCAAATTTAAAAAAATATATATATATATATGTGGAAATTGCACATTTTTCCACGACGGTGCGTAGTTGCGCGAATTTTTCATTGATATATTAAATTTCGTTAAAAAATCTCGATGTTGGTTTGAAATTTTTATACTGAGAGTACAATTGGAAAATATTTGGTGGAACTGCTTCTGATGTTTCATAAAAATTTCTACAATCTGATATCTAAATTTACACGTGTAGATTAATATTCTTTCGAATGGTGGAATGACGAGACCGTCGTTGCTTCCTCGACTGACTTCCGGCAGTTGAATGAGGTCTCCATTGTCGATCGGCCATCTGCAGTCTATCCAGGTATTCCACTGTCTACGGGAATTCCTGGTATGAATTATCCCAGTCTTCGGCACGTGGAATCTCGTCCTGCTGTTTCACTTTGCTAGCCTGGTGATTATCTAGGCCTCTGTGGCGTTTCGAGATCAGAGGTGGTTCATGTCAGAATTGGAAGACAACGAGTACACTTGTGTCCACGTGGAGATGTGAATTTTGTCGTGCAGTTTCCCAATTTCTCATCTAATCGCGCAAGTTATTTACCAATCGTTCTTTCACAATTCTCGCGATTCACTCTCCCCGTTAAAAACATTTCCTTTCGCAACGAGAATATATGAACAATAAATTATTATTCATCCTTTTCCACTCTACCCAAGCTTGAACATCACGTAGCATCAATTGATAGTAATTTCCCAATCTCCGACAGAACATTCGATTCAATCGTACCCAATTCGAAATCACCTTATTCGCCTAAAACTTTCCAAACAAACACCTCCGGTCGATCCACGAGGCTGTCCCATCCCACGCGAAACATTTCCAGAATTCTTCAATTTCAGCCAGACGGTTTCAAGTTTTGAAGAAACTCGGCGCCACGAATTAATCCCGGACCTCGTTAACGAACTTCGTAATTTTAACCGTTTCTCCGAACTCTGACGAGAGAGAGAGAGAGAGAGAGAGAGAGAGAGAGGGTGGAAACGGCGCTTGAATCGACGCTTAATCGACTGTTTCGTAAACAAGGGGCATTCGCGAAAAATTCGCGGTCTACCCGCGAAAACCTGAATGCGTTTTAAATACGCTTGTTAAAACGTTTGAATTTCTTTCTGGTCTACGCCGTTGTCGATGCTTCATCCGATGAAAATAATTACCCCTTTCAGAGGCGGTGGCTCGGCCGCGGTTCGTTAAACCGTGATTCATCGGGCGCAAAAAAAAAAAAAAAAAAAAGAAAAAAAAGAAGAAAAAGAAGAAAAAAGAACGAACGAAGCCTTTTATGGCGAACGTATTCCGTAATAGTGACGATAATGGCAATAACGCGACAGAAATAACGGTTTCCGCTCGACTTCCGGATTCGCTGATTCACGACGAGCACGCAGCCCTCCTCCCCGGGGAATTTCAAATGCCTCGCTACAATTTCTTTTTTTTTTTTTTTTTACCGCTCTTTATTATTTCTCGAACAGTCGTTCGTTTCATCTCGATAATTCGCGAGCGGAATTGTTTTTTTAGGCTGTTTTGAGATGTAACTACATACGTGCCCGCTCAGAAATCTTAGGACAAGCGCTATATTTGTACAATAAATATTGCGCGATGAATATTAATTGTAAATGTTATGTACAATAAATACGGTGCTTGCAATATAAATTACGTGATACGAATTATATGTGCAGTACGAAGTATACAATATAAATTGTTGTACTTGCAATATAACGTAATATAATTATAAATTATATTATATTATATTATATATATTTTTTTTTATATCTATTTCGCATCAATTTCATGGGTTATTAGCGACATCAGAAGGAGGGGTTTTTTATATGTTGTAGTAGATCTTGGTGTTTTTCAGATATTGTAGCAGGTTTGATGATGATTTCCACTGTCTATTAGGTTGTCTTTTAGGGTGGGCTTGACTCTGAGTTGTTTTCTGTTTAGCAGTAGGTATAATTCGCATTGTAGTATGAGGTGGTCTATTGTTAGGGTCGTCTTGCACCGTTCGCAGAGTGGTTGGTCTTCTTTGATGAGTATGTATTTATATTACATTACATTACATTACATTACATTATATTATATTATATTATATTACATTATATTACATTACATTATATTACATTACATTATATTATATTATATTATATTACATTATATTATATTATATTATATTATATTATATACAAGTACAATACAATTAAATACAATAAATATAATATATACTTTATGCAAATAAAGTTGTGTTAATATGTTATATTGTATCATTGTTATGTGTTATGTATTAAATATTGTACATACGTATTGTATTATACGTACACACGAATCCATCGATAAGTGTTGAATATTAAAAGTGTCCTAAGACTTTTGAGCAAGAGTATATGTACATACTCCATGGGAATGGAATATGAAGTTTCGTTTGTTCTTGTGTCGATCAATTAACCTCGCCTCGTCAACGCGAGTTGATTCGGGCGAAGGAAACTACACAGAATGAGGAAATCGCAAGTTAGTTCGATCTGACAGTTTTTTCTTTTTCTTTATCTCGATTTTACATAGGATTTTGAATTTCGCGGGTCGTCTTATCAAAGCGAATTGACTTAAAAATGATTCGCTAATGGCAACGAACCGTTGTAAATTAAATTGAAAATGATTTAATACGCATTCGCAAAAATCTACCCTGTAACGTAAAACTGAAAGGGTTGAAATCTTCAGTTTCAATTTGTGATTTCCCTTTCGTACATAGCAAATAAGTATTATTGCAACCATGGCACATGGAGACACATATTGCAATCACTCGTGTGATTTACTCGTGTTTGTACTTGTGATGTGAGAGGACAGATACTAGAAGATCGCCGAGCGTGGACGCGATACTATCGTTCGTTTGGAACAGAATAATAAATGTTACTTTGCTCGTATTAATACATATAATACCTGTATGTGTATATTACCCATACTATCTCCCCTCGTTTCAAAATGCAGCAATTTTCTTCCGATAAAAACGCTCGTAAATTATTTGTAACCTGGCTACCAAAAATTCCGCTTAACTTGAAGTTACGGTGCGGTTTAACGTGTTTCAAGAGTTACCGACGATGCACGATGCTTTTACTAGAATTAAAAAACAAATACACAGCGGAGAATAAAATTTTATAACACACGAGGACGTGAAATACTTTTTCAAGTATTAGATGACGTTTAAATAATTAGAGCATTCGGGGATATTATTTAAAAATTCACTTTTGAAATTTTTATCGATCGATAATGATCTTTCGTCTCTAAAAAATTTTAAATATCCCTGCAAATAGTTGAAGAAAGTTGCAAACCACGGTGAATCCTTGGAAATTTTCGAAAAATTCTTAGAAATCTCTGAGAAAACTGTAAATGTGTTTCCAAGAAACAAAAGTTCCGCTGATCACACAGTCTACTAAACAATTACTAATCGTCTCGATCGTCCGCGGAGCGATTGGTCGGTATTAAATCAAACGGAGCCGCTGCTCGATTGATTGCCACGTCCTTGAGTGAACCTTTTTCGAAAACACGAAAAATCGGGGTCGGGGCGCAGAATATTACTATTTATACACGCGAGACGACAGGAGGACCGCGTTTAATCAACGTGCTCGATTGCTTTCTTGGGCTCGATGCAGCTGCTCTGCGGTGGCACCGCAATCTCTGCCTATCCGATCTTTAAATCAAACTACAGTCGACAATCGGTCATAGTCTGTATGATGGAGATTTGGTCTCGATCGCTTAATACCGTGTTCTGATCAGTCGAGTTAGTCCGTTTCAAGAAACGTTGAATCAAATTTTCACATTCAAGTATCGCATGTTTTCAATTCAATTCGAGAAACTTGAGCTCTAGGGTAACTTCTTTCTCGTCAAGTGAATCTTGATTTGAAATATTCTTCCAATTTTTTGCTATACAGTGGATAATTATTGTAGATATTATTATCACTACGCATCCATAATGCAAACAGTGGTTTGAATGTAATTTTCACTGTAACTTGTAAATTTCATACTTTTAAGTTTAACATTTAATATTTTGGTCTATGTCAATTTTTATATCATATAATTTGACATACATTTATTTTACACTCATTTTATATTATTTTATGTAATATTCATTGGCTATATTATATACAGATCAATATATATTCACTTTCTATTATATGTTAAATTATTAATTAAATATTATCTCTATTATATATTAAAATACTTTACTATTGATAGAAATCATTATTAATATTAAAAGTGTGTACTAACGTTAGATCTTCGAATAGATATGATCACATGGAACATGATCTTTTATTTAATGTTTCTATTCAGAAATAGCTATTACTATCTACTTTTTTTTATTATTAACGCTTAGTAACGTCACTTGATCTGCCAAAAAATCACCCAACTGAGCATTTCACACGATTTAAAATATCCAAATATTAATCTAAATATCTCACTTGTAATTAATTTATCACCTTCCACTTCGAGGAAATACCAAAAGAGAATTGGGAAGGAAACTTCTACCGTCAATTACGTCAACGAACGTCGAATAAAATTCCTGCAGTCTGCAGTCTGAAATTACCGTCGCTGTCGATCGCGCGAAATATTTCACGGACTCTTTGATCAACGGATTCGCGAAGAAATCGTGGAACGGGTATTCCCAGACTGCGGCTGCATTTTTTCTCTGGTTTTCCCTCCGGCAAATGGCCGCGTAATTCGCGCGGCGGCGCGAACGGTGAAATTGTGAGCGGTTGTGTCGGCGATTTCACAAAGTCGCATGAAATCCACCGTGCCGACGGTAAAGAAGCATTGTGAACGTTGCTTTCAGCTTTCAAATCTTCCACAGATTCGTGGCTGATCGTTTTATCTCGCAAAGTATACTAACGTAGCTTCATTGCATTGTGTAAGTTTTACTGTCTTCCATGATGCTTTTTTTTTTTTTTTTTTTTGGATTAGCTATTGACGATCAATTGTAAAGAAGTCTCAGATAGGGGAATTATTTATTTTCTTATGCATTAGGTGTTTTATTTATTAAAGAATTCCATTGTGTATTTTGTTGGATGTTTTACTTATTAAAGATTTTGTTAGGCTTATTTATTAACTACCACGTCAGGTATTTTATGAGGTATTTTATTTCATTTATTATATACTCTTTTCTTTCTGAAATACACCGCAAAATATATAAAATTCCAACATAAGCGTAATCTCACATTGACACATAAAATTTCGTTATTTATTCGACAAATATTTTTATCCTTCTGCAGATCATTTTTACGTATCTCTGTTACGTATGAAATATTTCAGATTGTCCTACATTTCTTCTCCTCTTTTTCTGATTTACAATTCAAATAAAATGGATTGTTTCATTTTTTTTTCTCTCTTCGCTCTATAGAATCTTTATGAATAATTCTTTTATCGTACGTATCTTCCTGATTTTCCTACTTTCTAAAATTTTCTTTTCCATCCTCCTCTGCAGTATTTCCGCGTCATTTGCAATTGAAATCGCACGAATTAATTTCACCATTTTTTTGGAAGGTCTCTCGCTGCACAATATGTTCCGATGGACACGCATTGTTTCTGGCTCTCATTATTTTTCAAACCTTTCTTCGAACTAATTGCGAAACTGAAGTCATAAAGAATCAATTAAATTTTGCGTCGATCTAAACGTGAACGAGCATTAATAAATCCATTGTGAACAATTGCAAACGACGGGAACCTCGCGTACGTGATTAAGAACTTAACAAGTCAGTCGCAAGAAAATCTGCGAGCGCGAGCGAGCAAGAAAAAACGACTCCATAAACAAAAGACTCCCCCAATCATTTATCCAGAACCGTCAACTCAGAATATCTTAAGAAACTATTTAACCTGCATATTAAACTTCATAACAAGCAGCCTCTCGAAGCAATCAATCAACCTCGTGACTTCCAATAAATGACCCAAGGTGAGCCAAGTAGATCCGAGGCAAGCGGAACAGAAACGATTACGTGTAAAATACGCACGGAATGTTCGAAAAATAAATTTCGTGGCTTTGGCAGGTTTAATTTGTACTTTAATAATCAGTGGAGATTTACTTGGAAAGATGCAGCGCAAAATTAAAGAGACGAAGAAACAATTTCTAGGTGTGCATTTTTTTTGGAAAATGTCAAAGAATTTGTGGAATTGAGTTTTCGAACATTCCGCGCACAGCAGCTGTGAAACGCAGCTGGTATCAAAAATAGAAAGAGGAACTTAGAAGAACGAGATTGCGACGGAATCGTGATCATAAAAATGGGGGTTGTAAGAAACAGGTGGATGTTAACGTTATTAAATTTATCAGAGTAGCGACCAGTTTACAATAGTTGACAGAAATTTTCTAAATTCGTAACTTTTAGTAATTGAAATATTTGAAAAAACTAAACCGAAATCTAATTGTATATTTTATTATAATACTATGCTATAATACTGTAATATACTATATACATATGTATATATAATACTATATAATATACTTACTCTAATCTATTTAAATACTTTCTCCCCTTTCTTCATTGTTCTCTTTTACCGTTCTTCTCCATTTTCTCACGAATAAAAAATTCTTCGTTCAACTTTCAAACTATCAGAAACATCAGCACAACGGATTTGTAATTTCTCGTAGAAACTTTGTAAATTTTCAGTGACAGGTCCCTTCGTAATTCCAGAAGTTTAATAAAATTATCTTAGAATTTTGTTACCTCGATCCAGAATTTTCAATGATTCTAGTTTGTCCTCTTTTTTTTTTTTAATACCTAATTCTTCAAGAGGTTTGACAAAATTATCGCACTGTCTCAAATTTCGTTATCTCGATCAGAGAGCTTTCCGATCAAGGATTCATCGAAATAAAGGGAACGATCCTCGACACCTTCAGAATTAATTTCCTATTAATCAGGGAGACGAACTTCAACTTTTTCTTTTCCCTTTGACAGATCCGGTGTTAAATATTTCAGCACGTTTCAACGAGTTTTCTACAGACCGTGATGGCAAATATCGAAGGCCATTTCGTCCGGTGATTGCGATGAAATTCCACCCTCCGGAATTGACTATCCGGGTGAAACGTGTGAAAAATCGAAAATAGAGTGTCGAAACTCTATCATGGAATTTTCTTGTCCAGGTGAAAAGATTAATTCTTAAAGCCAGGGTGAAACAACGTAGAAAGGGCTCAACGTTGAAATATCGATGGGAATCTCGTTGACCTTTCCGCCATGTTTTTCAAACGTTAATTTGAGGGGGAAACTGGCTTGTAAAACTTTAATCCTCCGAGTGTATGGAATTAAGGGTGCTTAACAAAGTGGTTGGAGAAAAATAGGGGAGCATCGTGCTAGATGAACGAAGGTGCTCGAGATAGTAATCGTTTGAGATATTTCTTCCTCCAGCTCCGTTTTTTATTTTTCGATAATGAATTATTTAAACGTACGTGCAGTAGAAGAATAATTAGAAAAAAATATAAGATTAAATTAACTTTGAATATATTTTTGCAGAAATGAATGTTGAACGTTGAATGTAAAATGAAAATTGATTTAATTCCAATTTTAATTGCAATTCTATTTGTACAATATTTTAGACCATCAAGGATTACAAGTAGAATTCCGTGTCTTGAAGTTTCGTGAAATAATAAAATTCACGTGAAAGACAATTTGGAATTTCTTCGCGCATAAATATTTCGAGGTTACGTCTGATTTATTTTCCAAAGTACTCGACTGAGATTTCGGAATTTACACGACAGATCGTCTCGTATCGTATCAATTAAAAATCGTACATATTTTAAATTTGACGTAGAACAAATGGTACGAGTGCTTTAAGAAGAGGACCCGACTGCAATCTAGCTGAATTTTCCAACCACTGGACCACAGTTCAAATCTAAGTCTCATCAGATTTTGTTCCACCCGAAACAACGTGAAACAAACAGAGGCAGTTCGTGAACAAACAACCTCGTGCACAACACGCAGGACCAAAAACGAGGGAACAAAATAAATATTTCAGCCGAATGGACAAGCTCGTTAATCATCGTTGCAGGTGGAGAAACAAGTGGAAAATCTTTGCTCGGGCACGCGATGCCCTGCGATTACGTTGGAGAGAAAAGCAAGAAAGGAGAAGAAGAAAAAAAGAAGGAAAAGGAGAAACGAGCCGGTGTATCAAAGCAACGCGCGCGATTTTCCGGTCGCGGATCTTTCCACGTTCCATTTCCCCGCGTTTTAATGCATAAAACATTTGGGCCGAGCCGCGATCCATTTGGAAATGCCGGAAAACAAAGAAGGAAACAATATTCGCGAGCAAGTTAGGGGAAGGGGAGGGGGATAGGAGACCTTATCGTTTCGCTGGGACAATTTTCGCGTGTCCCTCTCATCAGTTTCTTTGTTTCCCACTCCCCCTTCGCTTTTCATTGAACTTGTGTTGAGAATCGGCGTTTATCATCGAACTACTTTGGCCGCTAACAGGTTTCCAGTTGTAAATCTGAAGTGAGACGCGTGCACGTGCATTTTTGCGACACGTTTGCAATATAACAGAGAAACTGAACAATTTTGTTAGGTATTTTGTGACAAGCGAAGTATTTCTGTAACAGTATTACTGTACGAGTGCTTGCGTTGTTGTTCGTACGTGTCCAAACACTTTGATCGATGTAACGAAATGTGAAAGCCAAGCAATAGTTTGTCATTTGCAATATAGCGAATCGATTCACTTGTTTGAAATTTTGCAGAGTTATAGAATACAGTGCATTTTGGAATTTTCTGCCAAAGATAGAATTAAATAAAAGATAGAATTCGATAACATAAATTGCTCGACAATTACAAATGAAATGTTGCGTTAACCTGATGTTGATTTTTAATGAGTCAATAGTAAAATAAATGATTGATTTATCGAGCTTTGAAACTTCACTACTTCCATCTATATTAATTAGAAAATTCTCTTCAATTTAATATATAATTAAATATTTAATATTTATTTTAATATACGTAATTCAGAAATCAAACAATTTTAACGACAAAGAATTGTGCGCAATTGACGAATTTCAAATTTTCTTTTCTTTGCAAATTGCTTAAGAGACACGTGTATTTCTGTCAAATTTAACATTTAGACAGACACGTAATTAAATATAAATCTATTTGTTTTAATTATTATCATTCAAATTATAACGACTGACACATAATGTATTTTGATACGCATTGTTCTAACATCAAACAACTCTTCTCTACTTTCTTAATTTCTTATTTCAAACGTGGAGGTTTCAAGATTCGTTCCATTATTCGATATTGCTAACATCTTCGATGGTGCAGAACCTGTATATTTATAATCCTCTGCGATCTGCCTTCATATCTTTTGAACCCTTTCGCAGTAATAACAAGAGCAGTCTCGTACGATTATCCCCTCGGAATAAAGATGATCTTGCTCCAATTTCCTTCGGCTCCAATTTCAAAGGGATCTCGCCTCGATTTGCAAACATCGCGTCCTCGAATATTTCCGCAGCCACACGACGTCCAACTTCAACCCCGTTTGCAACCAGATTTAGTTACGATCCACTGAGCTTAGTCGCCCTTTAAGAAGTTACATAATCGTTTTCTTTACTCTTGCAGAATGCAATCTCAAGATTTTAATTTTTCTGACGAGGCGAGCGACAAAATATTTGGCTCAAATCTTTATTCTCTACATTTGCAACGGCGGCCGTCTTTCAACATTTTAATACTACTGGCGGCGAAATTAATCAAAAATCTGCCACTGTCCTTTTCCGAGGATCGTGCGTTTGAAATTTTTTAATTAAAGAAGCAGGATCATTGCTTTCGCAAGCTAGAATTGTAGAATGCTTCGACACTTCTGTGCTGTTGGTACAAAAGCTGGTTAAGTCTGCTTGGTCTTTCTCCTGTCTTGCGATTTTGCATTTTCACGTTAATTCAGTTACTGGTGACACTTGTGATTCAGAATTTACAGATATTTCATCTTGTCCTCGAAATTTGAACGAAACCAAATATAAAGTCGAGCAATTTGTTGGAAATCGAGAATGAAAAAAATGAAGACAGCTACTATTTTCAGATACTTAGGTTCTTAGTATTTGCATTACTGCTATTTACGACTGCTTTTATTGTCGCGCTATTACGAGATGGGAATAATACGAGGAAACGTGCTACTTACGAATGTTCGTCATGAAAGAAAGTATTCAAGACGTCGGAGCAGCGACAAGTTCTCTTTGTTCTTTTCAAATTTTCCTCTCGGATCTCGGAGAAAGCTACGAGATATCGCGTTTCGTCGTTCTTTAAAGCGGAAGAGGACACAGCCGTGGTATTAACGCGACCAAGGGAAGGTTAATGGCTGTTTCGGCCATATTCGACACTCCACAGAACGCTTTCACGAGAGCCAGCTTTTTTATTTCTATTAAACGTCCCCGCTGCTTGTGTCCCGGGCATATCCGTGTCAATTGTTCCCTCCGGGAGAAAAATGGTTTTCCCGTGGAACCAGATGGGCTCTCCCTTTACTTCTGATCTCTGTACTAACGTTATCACACACAATATCGACGCAAGTTCACGCAGCGGAGGACCATTAACATCTTTTATCGTGAAATTACTTATAACAATCGTCGAACGAGTTGTCTGTTGGTAATTAAACGGGTAGCACATTCTCTGCTCCTTTTTTCATCGCTGCTTACCATCTCTTTATCCAGCTTCTCGTTTTGTTTCTTTTTTTTTTTTTTTTTTGTAAAATTTCGATATTTGAATTTAACTCGCGGCGATTGAATATTATTTTCAAGTGAAAACAAACTAAGGATGGCCATCGAGACCATTCGAAAGCATACGTCATTGAACGAGGTAGAATGTCAAAACGAATCCAGAAAATTCGCGGGACAATCTACACACGTAACAAAATAAAACCAAGTAAGACGGAGAATTGATTGAAATCAACTTGCCAGAAAGAGAGCTAATCCCGCTTTGTTTGTTGGCACACCGACAGCTTACGTTCTTTGCGACTCTTCAATTTCCGCTGTCTAAGATTTATATACGTTATATACTTAATTCGCGATAGTTTGGCTAATCCATTTCGTCCCTGGAAATGCCTTTCGTGCATACAAGTTGCGCCTTGAGCGAAACGAGGATCGATCGATCCAGCCGCAGGCACTCGATGCACTTGGACGCTGGATCACTTTCTTATTTCGAACGTTCGCTGTACGACATCGAACGATACGATGGAACGTCGATTATCCCGTAGCCTGACTATCCTATGATCGATCGTCCGGACACCTAAGCGAAAATTCTTGTTCTCGGCAGATACATCGAGCTTCATTTAAAGCTTTCGGACGGCTTCTTGTACAGCTCTGATATAATCCGACTTATCGGACTGGGCTGTTTGTTTCTACGCTGTGCGACTGCTTATTTATCAGAATAAGAGAGTGTCGAGAGGTTTGCCAAAGATTTTCTTTGATCGACGTTATAAAAAGTCGATGTTTCGAAGAATTGGTTGCCTTCAACCACGGAAGTGTATTTGTGTAGAATTATTTATCAGTTAATTATTGTTGCTGCGTCGTTAGGTATTTCATTAGGAAAAATATTATTCGTAGCATTCGTAGTACGGTCGCAGAAGTTCTTTGTGGCGAATTATTAATTTGGAGAATTATAAATACACGCATAGAGAGAATTGTGAATATATGTAAGAGTTGTTTTACATACAGATTGAGAGTGTAAAACGAGGTCGAAATGTGAAACAAACTCGTTTATTTCCATAAAGAGATGCACAATTACATTTCGCTGGCACGACATTCATTTTGAAAGCGATATCGATCATATTCTTAATGAAGCTCTTGATGAGATCCTGTAACAAAAATTATACGTCACGTATTATTGGAGAATGAAATAAGTATGTGCATACGCACGTGACTCGGATGAAATTCTCGGTTAATTATATAATATATTATATATAATTATTATAACTGTTAATTATAACTAGACACGTTGCAAAAGTCTTCGATGAAAGTCACATTTCATTACGATAATAATCGTAGAAAGTATAATATTTAATTGCACAACTTGATTCACTCTTGTAACCGTCGGCAATAACACTGTCAGAAGTTCGGAATCGTAGACCCTCTTTATTGATTCGTGACGACAACTTCTGAAGTATAAGGAGTATAAACGTGACAGCCGTTTTTACGACAATTTCACGCGCCGGACTCTGTTTGTTTCTCCTCATTTCCTTCGATCGGTGTCCAACCTACAGCCATCCCCATAGTCGATTTCCTCAGGGAATTTCGCGTTTTACGCCCGAAAAACCGACTTTACGACCGTGAGAATTTTCAATTCACCTTCTGCCCTCTTTCATCGTTGTTCACTCATCTCGTACAGATATATAATTCAACTTGGAGAACTGTGTCAGTATCTACTTTTTGGAAAAAGAATAAAGAAGCGATAAAAATGTAATTCGAAATATTATCATGTATAATTGTAATTATACTACGAAGTAAGTATGTGCTAAATTTTGAAATAATTAAAATTAAATAAAAAAATCTATAATAAATTAGAACTTAAATAAATTGGATTGTGATTTATAAATTATATTTTGCGGCAAGCACATGTGTACAATTCTATGCTTAATTTATTTCGTAATTATTCTAGTAAATCGTTTGAGACATATGCACACTGTAGTTATACTGAAGTAAGTATAAAATAAATTTAGAATTTAAAATGTAGAATATACGGTAGGAAGTTTTATTTGATTTACATATATTTTTTATCGTATTTGTTTAGTACAGTTTGCAATCAATTTTTTTACTTTCAGAATTTGTTGCATTTTTCCATGATATATTTTTCTTTCTTTTTGTTACTGACTCAATTGTAACGTGTTCCACATGAAAAGATCGTAAACGTATGACAGCGAGAGGTGTGAGGTTGATGCTTCAAAGCGAAACCGGCCTGTTCGCGCGAAAAGAAATTTTATGGCAAAACGACGTCATGGAATTGACAGGAACTGACAAAATGTTACAGAGCAAGAACACCGTGGAGATGATGGTCGAATTTTTGGTTACCCTGTCAGGATGTTTCTTTTTATCGTGGATTATTAAAAATGCTCTTCGTTCAAAGATTCATTCCTTTTTCTATAAAACCGACGAGGCCAATTTCTTTTAGTTGAAATAAAATATTATATATTTGAGAACTCAATAGATGTGAAACACGTGTACAATTTACGACTGAAATTTAAATGAAACTTTTAACTATCGTAGTTCGATATAATTTCTTATGCGATTCGAGGAAGTTTCTGAAAGTTACAGCAGAGAATTAATAAACATGCAATTGGGAATTGAAATTGGACGATATTCTCAACGTTATCACTGACATGTCCTATTGTTTCAGTTTCACCAGAGCTAGTCACTGATTGAACAAAATCATCAAATTTAAATTGAACGATAAAATCATTGAGAGATAGAGACACAATTGTTGTACACACATTAACAAGAATCCAAGTAGAGGAAAGTGTCATACTAAATTCAATATAATTTGATCCCTAATTGTTACGCAAAATAAACATTTCGTAATATTTCCTCATTTGTGATTCAATCTGAGTATCAGAAAATTTTTTATGACACTACGATACGCGCATATATCCGCATATTTCCACCAAATTTTAGTTTCAATTATCTACGTGTAGTATGTATGTATTTCCAATTATCTACGTGTAGTATCTATATATTTGTGGTATGTCGCGTTTGTAGAGTTTCTAGAGTTAAATCGAACTGGGAATTAGCAAAAAGCGAACAGTTCCTCTGCCAACGTTGACAGTGGCACGCCTATTCCCTCGTTCGATCCACGGCCAACGTATTTGCGTTTCCTCACCCTCATCCCCTATCCCCTAACTGCGTTCCCAGTAGACATTGTTCGTATGCGTGCCGATGCGAGAGCCAGGATTTCCTCTTCAGGCAGCACGCGCTTTAACTAGCAAACAGAGATCCTCCGCTGTTCCGCAATGCAATCGTATCGGCGTGCAACGTCGAGGCAGTTTCCGGTTAGGGGAATGGGAGGGATCAACCCTGATGACGAACGACAATTTGAAACTTCAAGTTCGATTGAACTTCTGCGAGAGAAGGCACACGAAGGCATATCCCTCTTTCGAGGCAATTCTTTCTCTATTTGGTAGATCTCGCTGCAGTCGCGAATGCTTAACACTAAAAATCACCGAGATGGTCAAAATGACTGATTCATGATCTTTTGTTAGATATATTACAGGTGTGAAACAGTGTATTTTTTAGAGATTTAAATGATTTTATTATAAGATACATAAATAAAAGTAATATGTATTACTCAAAATAATTTACTACGCAATATATTACAATACACAAGAATAAAAGCAATATATATTACTCTAAAATAATAATTATTACTCGAATAGCAATAAAAGTAATACATATTTTTTTTCACTCGCAAGCTTTTATTTATATTATGTTACAACATATTAATACAATATACTGAATATAATCCAGCTTTGGATTTTTCCAATCGTCACGTCACGACAATCGAGTCTCAAAGACGGTCGTAAAATTGATCCAATTATGTACAATTATAGTTTATGCATAATATATCGTTTCTACGTCAATTTTTTACGTTCAAATTTTCAAGCGTGCAATCAATTTCGAGTGGCCGACGGTTGGCTGACGTATTTAGAAGCTGCGCGTCGATGAAATTTGTCAATTTTCCTCGACGATCGAATATCTTTAACCCCGAGCGGACGATATCAGATCGAGGCGGTGGTGTTAGGACTATCGACAACCTGTTACCGCCGTTCTGCCACTGTCAGTCACTACTTACTGGCCTGCACGACTATCGAGCTACGGTAACTACTGTCAATCAATGACATTCTGTTACATGTCGATCGATCTTCGCGATATCCCGATATCGTTTCTTGGACAGCAAGAGGTTCTGACGGAGGCAGGTGACAGTCTGTCATTTTGAAACGAATTTTGAACTGAGCAGCGCAAAGATAATGGCGTCCAATTTAGAAGCGAGTACGCGAATTTCAGGGGAACAGCGTTCAGAATTTTCGTATTATCGGGTTTGAATGAGACGGTTATTGTTAGACTATGGATTTTTATGGAAGTAGGTACTTGTGTCGAAAATAATTTGAAAAGTAAAATTTGAGCAAATCTTCACCTGTTAAATATCATTATACGTACATTATTTTCTGTGTATTTCCGAACTATCAAATTCTTTTTGAACGTACAACGTATCCGTAATCTATTTATTCTAATGTTCTAATTACGGTTAATTAACATTTAGCGTTATTACAGTTATATTTAGAGTTGTATTATTACATACTAATATTTAATACAAATAACATAAATATTGAAGATTCAAAGTTTAGAGTTTGTATCCAATTTCGATCCAATTTTTTCCCCCACTATTCGCGTTTCGAATCAAACACGAGTTATCGTTCAAACGTCTCAGTCTCCCGCCATCGGGATTATTTATCGTCACCTCTCGAATTTTCCCTGAGAATCGTCGTGGAACGTTTCCGAGAAGCGAAGCACGTGGCTCGCACCTTGATACGTAGTCGTATCATCATGAGGAAATGTATCGAACATCAGATGGAAAATGGTGGAACGATGATAAATCGTATTATTCCCGTACCACCGTGCATTTGCCACCCGCTGTGCGATTCATCATCTCTCACGGTGCAAACAAGAGCCGATACAAGCCACAGGACGCGATACCCGTGCGTGTCCAAAGCTTTACCCGTGGATTATGCCTCGATCTACCGAACAGCCGGAAGTTAAACAGTCCTGGAGTAGGTAGCTGGTGGTGATGTAGGTCTCTTAAACCGGGGGGGCGATAAGTACGTGCGTGCACAGGAAACGAGGAGGAGGAGGGGGAGGGGGATAATGCATTTAGATTGTCCTCGTTCTGGCTTCGTTGGATACATGCGAGAAAGAAAAGGATTCTGCTTACGAGATTAGGGGACATGTTGCTGCGACTGCACGTTGTGTGTGAAGCTTTACCCCTTGGTTAAGCTTTCTCGAGGGGATTTAAATTGAGAAGGATTTATTTCGTGGACGGCCACGTTAATTTCCGCTGGTTGCCCGGAATAAGTTAGTCTTGGGAAGAGACTAATGCCTGCGGTCGATCTTTCCGTTCTCCTCCGCCGTTTTTCCCCCTCACCTTCTTGAGCAATTAAGCAACAAGATTGTTCGCCAAGTGAAATCAGTCGAGTGACAAGTATCTGGAGAAGTGACGAAGTCGAACGATCGAGTGGAATTTTAAGCAGTTCGAAGGCATGCCGCGAAGTAAGAATCAGCGAAAACGTTTGCTCGAAGCGAAGAAAATCTTGTAGAATAGAAACAATGTTTCGTGAAAACGCACGAGGGAAAATCAAAGGTACGACGTCCTATTGAAGAAATGTTTTATTGTATGTTACTTATTGTTCAACGTGATTTACATATGAAAGACTGGTCGTGGTGGATCATTAAAAGCAACAGCTTTTAAAGTAAATTTCATAGAACAAATATTTTGTTGCTGTAAGAAAATGATCACACATTTCTTCGAACGGTATCGCGACAGAGAATGAAATTACAATTCGATTGATCACGAAAGTAGACAGCTCCGATTGAGAATTTCAACTTTAACATCATCGACACTCGACTTTTGAAAGTTAAGACTGATCGAATCCAAATCCCAAGGTCTCTACCTTTTTATTTATCTCGAAGATAAAGAAGAAGAAGGAGAAGGAAAATCGGCGAGAATTGTTTCTCGAAAACGAGATCGAACACTTGGTTGACTCATGCGTTCCGGCTTTTGCTCGCAGATTCCTACGGGAGGCGTTCGTATGTACGAAATCGCTTAAAATTCGACGTATTCCTCTGTATACGGCCCCTCTGGAGGACGATCCTCGCCGGGGAATCGGATTCTCCGCGACGGTCGTAGGCATTTCAATCTCAAAGTCCGATCCGAATCCATCGGTGACTGGGTCCATCGATAAAAATCCGCCCTTTGCGTGCCGGATAAAACTGTGCCTCTCTCTTCTCACCCCCCTCCCCCCTTTGATCGCGATAACGCTCGTTCGTCCGGTGATCGACGTCTTTTGCGATCGCGTTTCCGCTTCGCGCCCACTGTTCCTCCTCTTTGTATCCCCTACACACTCCTGCGAGCCATCCGGTATGTATGAAAATAAAACGGAGCATCGGAATATACCGGAATATACCTGTTACGGATGATTGATTTTTCTGGGATCTACAGAGCGTATCTATATACCGTTTCTGATCGTGTTCTGTTCGCTCGCGTTGCTTGAAAACGTTGGATCTGAAAGATTTTCCTTCACGCGTGTCCCCGTTTGAAACGTTCGATTGAAAATTGTACTCTTGATATTTTAGTATCTATCCTGAGCGACGATTTTCGTGCGTGATACGAGGAACGTTGACACTTTTCAAAATTCCTTGTCGTATGAGGAAAGAACATTGTAAAAATTATAATTACTGATAATGTGTTATTACAGTATATTTGAATATATTAACAACTGATGAGACACAGTGATAATATTAATATTAATATTCTCAGTTGAATTTCGAAGGGGAAAACTGTCGCGATTAATTTACAATTGATCATGTTTAAACGTTGTCTTGATTACCGCCGCCATAAAAAAAAAACAATCATTACTTTTTTTCCATTAATCTTTCCTTCCGTCGCTCCAAATTAACATATTTCCTATAATAGCAATTTTCGCCGCTCCAATACCCGTCTTCATTAATCCTTCAGCAGCATTGTCCCAACTCCAAAGTCTCTATCGCCATAAATCATCGCTACTTATCGCGCAATTATTCAAATAATTATTCCACTTCCCTGACCGTGTAATATTCTTCCTTCCCCACCCCCCTTCCCCTTGCCGACGACGGTTCATTCAGTTGACAATTATTCGCCTAATAAACGCCTCGAAGAAGTCGGTGGCTCACGACGGAAGTGGCATCCTCACGAGAATTTATCTGGCCGGAATTCAAGACGGCGCGCAGGCCAAGAAACCGGTCTAATTGTCTCTTGTGTAAAATACAACGAAATTAAATTGCTCGGGGTGGGGGCAGGTGTTGCTGTTCCACTAATTGTTCGGCGTTTAAAAATGTCGTCTGGAAAGGCAGCCAGGAAAATATCACGGCTTCCACTTACCCTGTTACGGGAACGTGGTTCGCTGATTTCAACTTTGAATGAAACATATATCGCTACTGAGCAATGTAGGATTTGTAAGAATTATGTTAAAGGCGCGTAAAACTTGTCTTCGAGCTGATTTGACGAGAGAAATTATTGGCAGAAACTTTGTAATTTTTTTTAGTTTAGAAAAATATTCGCCATTTTCTCATTATTAAGTCACGTTAAAGGCGCGTGAAATTTGTCTTCGAGCTGATTTCACGAAATTATTGGGACAGACTTCGTAATTTTTTTTATTTTAGAAAAATATTCGCCATTTTCTCATTATTAAGTCACGTTAAAGGCGCATAAAATTTGTCTTCGAGCTGATTTCACGAGAGAAATTATTGGAAAAGGTTTCGTAATTTTTTATATTTTAGAAAAATATTCGCCATTTTCTCATTATTAAGTCACGTTAAAGGCGCGTAGAATTGGTCTTCGAGCTGATTTCACGAGAGAAATTATTGGGAGAGACTTTGTAATTTTTTTTATTTTAGAAAGATATTCGCCATTTTTTGGTAAATAAAGTTTTACAATATTTCGATAAGTTTTTAGCTATGTTGCTACTGTCTTTGCAAAGTAGTTTCTTTCAAAATAGTTCGAGATTACACAGAAAACTTTGACGAAAGAATATCACGAATGCAGAACCAAATGCAAAATCGAAATCAGCGATTCGCGAAACTTTAGGAACCTAAACCCAATTCCGAATAAATTTCAATTCCAGACTAATTAAACGTTCACACGCGTATATAAATCTTTCGATCTGTTTTCACCGTTCTGGCTCGCCAGAAAATCAAAGAAAACCCAGTTGGAGATACTCGGCAGCCTTTCCACTCGATTTTGTTTCAAGGTTTGCCGTTTGATATCGCGTTCCAGCGATAGGCGGCGGCCAATTTCCGGTTCAGAGCCGCCTTGAGCGTCGAGGAAGCATTTAAGGGACTGCGAACATCGCCGGCGGCTCCGATAAGGACCGAACTCTCTCTCTCTCTCTCTCTCCCCCTCAGTCAGTTATCGATACTCGCATCTGGAATTCCGGTCCAGTTCGAATACGCCGCCAACCTTTTTGCCCCATCCATCTCTCCAAACGCTGTATTTTCGAGGCTTTATTACGGGAAATTGGAGTAATCTCGTTCGAATTAGAAATAACTTGGTCGAAGGGCGCAGCGCTGGCCGATCGATCGATCGGCCCGTCGACAAATGGACCCGAGGGTGAACTATCGGTCTGATTCCTCGAAGAAAATTTGTCTGCGATTAATTTCTGTTACATACCGTACGATTCGGAATGTGCAGATAAGGGGCGGAAATTGAGGGAGGAGGGGGGGATTTAATGAAAACGAGACCTCTTAACATTCGAAAATTTATAGGGGTGGGGGGGGAGGGGGAGGAGGGAAGAAATCATTTTTCAGCGAGTGTTTCATTTAAATATGACGCCAAACGTTTCGGTTTAATGTTTAAGCATAGTATCGTACTGTAGTACTGTAATATTGTAAATATATTATAATATATTTAGCATGAATATTATACGATACTATATAATTTAATATTAATTCTGTCACGTTCTTTTTTTTTTTTTTTTATTGGGAATTGAATTAGGATTGATCACGATTCGTTCATCACTGAATTCACTTGGATCAAGATTGAAAGTAGCCAGAGAAAATGATACCGTAAATTTAAATAATATTTAGAAGGGACAATTAAATATTTTCATTTTATGAAAAAAACAATTCTAACATAAATTTAAAACTCTCGGGAACGCGTTTGCAAGCTTAGGTTATTTAAAGTATCAGTGTTCGCAGTTTTCCCTTTCCATCAGGCAGAACCGATTGAATTTAGTATTTAGGATATTTCCGAAATGGAATCGAATTTTCGAGAGGCGGAGGTGGCAAAGATTGAAACAGGATAAACCCGTAATCGGTCGCCTCCGTGGAAAGGAGCACAATGGACCCGGTGAAATTTGAATTTATATTGGAGCCAGGCTAGCCTGCGATTCTCTCTCTAGGCGTTACTTAATTCCGCGATATTCTCGCGCTGTGTTTACGTATACATTAAATGCATATTCATGTCGGCGACATTCGTCGAAAAAATATGGCGCCAGTATTAAGATACACGACGATAGAAATTTCCATTGCGATGAAATTTTGCAGTGATATATTTTAAAATTTTCTCTCGCCGAGAAGTACAGAGGACACCGAGGAGAGGTTGAAAACGACAGAAATGAAAATCGGCACGCGCGAGAAGAGGCGTAACAACACGTGGACGCAGAGACGTTTATTCGATGAATCGAGTTGCAGTAGAAATTCACCGATCAATTTTAAACGTACGAGTCGCGTTTGATCGTGCGTTGACTTGTACTACTTGCAATCAGCTTGTCAGCGAAATTCGCGCAATTAAACGATGTTGTCTCTTCTGAGTAAGAAGTCAATTGTTCTCGTCATGTCTGAAGAATGACAGAGAAATGTTCAAGAGACAAATGACGCGACACAATTTTGCAATATGGAATTACAATCAACCCAAGCTCAAACTAACGCGCTCTAACGAGAAACGGATTCTAAAATTAAAATACCATGTCGATGGTATTCTAATTTCATTCTCGCATAGAATCGCGAAAAAAATTAAATTGTACAATGTATTATTGTTGCACGTTAGAACGCTAAATCTCAAATTCTCATCCATTGTTCTTCCAACAATAAGTTTTATTTCAAACAATTTCTTGATTCACACTCTAAATAACTTCCACCGATTTGTTCGGTACGCCAAGCAAATACCTTCGGTAATTGTCTTCGGTTGAAAAAGCTCGAAATTCCGTTCCCTCTTGTTCCCTTTTTTTCCCCCCACTCGTTCTCCGCGTTCTCCCTTTTTTCTCCTCCTTTATCCTCATTGTTGGCTTTCGCTCGCGTTCGGCCAAACTCGAGAATTTAAGCAGATTAAATCCCCCCGAGCAGCTAGCTGTGACAAAGGCGTTCGCTCGCGTAGCCGGCAGGTTTGTTGCGAAAAAACATAATCGTCCGTTCTCGCCAGTTAAGAAAATCCTCTCAGTCCACTCTGGCTTGGCTAACTTGTTCATCGATTGATCAGCCCGGTAGCGTTTACGATCGCTTGACTCGTGAACTTTTAAAATCGATGCAAATTGACCGTTCCTTTCTCCCTATCGAGACAGAGAGAGAGAGAGAGAGAGAGAGAGAGAGAGATTCGTGAATACGGCGAGATTGAATATTCAGACCTGATCGAGAGAGGAGTCACAAGCGGATGGAAATTTTATTCCTTTCGAGAGAATTAATCTGAAATATAAAAGAGAGGCGCGAATCGAAAAAGTGATCAGAGATTCTTTCACTTTCATTAGAAATCATTTCTAGACGGAAGATCTTCGAAAGTAATATCCGGTAAGTCTCCACCTCTCCAGTTGCACGAGTAAATTTCGAAAATCTTTTACTTAAAAGACCCGAAAACTAAAAGAGAGAGAGAAAGAGAAAGAAATCTAATATATTTGCCAGTTTTTTCCCTACATCCTCTTAAAGTGACCATTCTTCCTATTCTTGAAGACGATGCGTCCCCAAATTGCTCGCTATTTGTACGTCCACCCAAGTGATTCACCCCAATTCTATAATACCTACGTGACTTTCGCTCGCTTGTCTGAATTATTCATTCCCGCGAGCAGTTTTACCACTCGGTCTAAATCGCCGATATATATCATGCGAAAGCGATATAACGTTAAGCTCGAGAAATATATCGTCGCCGATATAAGCGCGGTAGGAGCGCTAATCCGTCCAATAAAGTGTCCAGAGCCGTTTTCGTAGAATTTTCCTTGGCACGTGTCGTGGCTCGTTAAATAGCCGAGGCTTTTTGCCAAACGCCTTCGTTCGAACGCTTTAATTTTAATCCAGTGCGCGGATCAATGCTGACTAGTTCGTCTTGGCCTGGCCGATTCGTCGCGTGCGTGAAAAATTGGCCGAGGATGGCGTCATAATGAGAGAGTAATGAAGACGAATGAAGCGAGCTCCTCCGTCTCGCTTGGAATTACGCGCCGCGCACGTCGAGAACTTTTTGTCGCGAGAGTGTGCGAATAGTTTCTCAGTTTTAAATATATTGAAGCGGAATGAATGATAAATTTATTACATACTTGTCAATAATTTCTATCCAGTGATACCGACGAGTTCCTTAAAAAAAAAAAAAAAAAAAAAAAAAATAAAAGAAAGCGACGAATTGTTGCGTACGGTGTTGGTCACTCGTTACGGTCCGCAATCGGCTGCCAGCACCAAACCTAATCTTAAAAGTTAGAAAATAGCTTCAGTTTCCTGAAACTATAAAGAATCAGATAGTCAAGTTTATTTTCACGTTTTTATACTTTATTTAACAATAAAAAATATTTTTATTATTGACTTAATTTTGCACCCCACTGTATATGTATATATATATATTTTTTCAACTATCAAACTGCAATTTTTACATAAATTTCGCCCATGGCAATCGTGTCTCGTTACAACATTTAACGAAACTCGAACTTCGTCAAGTGTTTGATCAAGCATTCGTCAGTCTCTGTATTATTTCTCTGACGGCATTTGAAAGATTTATACGCATGTGTGACGAAGTCAGGAAAACATTTACGTCTCACGCTACGTAAAAAGGCAGACCTTTATTGCCATCTGTTTGTCCGCTCGACAGCGAATTAAGGCGAAAGGCTTTTTATCGAGTGATACGTTTGGATAGAAACATTTTCGTTTGACGTATCGACGTTCACGGGTTCTACGGATGGAAACAAGTGTCACGTCTCGTTTCGCTCCGAGTATACGTGTATTAATTCGATAGAGATTTTCGACGAGAGCAAAAAGGGCGACTCGCGTGTGCAAATAGGATTACCCGCGTCACAAATTGCGATAAAGCGTCAACGTGTCTCCATTTCTGCCGGACCGCTCTACGATGCAACAATGTTTATTCTGAACAAATAAGCAGAGAATATCGTAGATATTAATTTCAAGCAGATACTATGATTCAAGGATTCTTCGCTGGAGAATTCGGAACGTATTTTCAAGATTATCCGGGATTCTTGTATGCATAGTTAAACCCTTCGCTGAGTATCTCTCGGTTTTATGAGATACAACTTTCGTATTATATTTTTATTTTCTTAATCTGAATCTAATATTCGTTGTAGTTAAATCTCCCTTTAAGAAAAACATATTAGCCACTCCAAATGAGAGACCAACAGATTTCCAAAATTATATATTTATTGCTTGCGATGATAGTGATACTAGTAATTATATTTATTGATAACAGTTAATGATAATAAAATTTTCCTCCAAACGTAAGAAAATACTTTTTCAATACGTAACAAAAATATTAGCCACTCGAGACCAAACATATTTCCAAAATTATATATTTATTGCTTGCGATGATAGTGATACTAGTAATTATATTTATTGATAACAGTTAATGATAATAAAATTTTCCTCCAAACGTAAGAAAATACTTTTTCAATACGTAACAAAAATATTAGCCACTCGAAACCAACAGATTTCCAAAATTATATATTTATTGCTTGCGATGATAGTGATACTAGTAATTATATTTATTGATAACAGTTAATGATAATAAAATTTTCCTCCAAACGTAAGAAAATACTTTTTCAAGATGTAACAAAAATATTAGCCACTCGAGACCAACAGATTTCCAAAATTATATATTTATTGCTTGCGATGATAGTGATACTAGTAATTATATTTATTGATAACAGTTAATGATAATAAAATTTTCCTCCAAACGTAAGAAAATACTTTTTCAATACGTAACAAAAATATTAGCCACTCGAGACCAACAGATTTCCAAAATTATATATTTATTGCTTGCGATGATAGTGATACTAGTAATTATATTTATTGATAACAGTTAATGATAATAAAATTTTCCTCCAAACGTAAGAAAATACTTTTTCAATACGTAACAAAAATATTAGCCACTCGAGACCAACAGATTTCCAAAATTATATATTTATTACTTGCGATGATAGTGATACTAGTAATTATATTTATTGATAACAGTTAATGATAATAAAATTTTCCTCCAAACGTAAGAAAATACTTTTTCAAGATGTAACAAAAATTTGCTACTAATAATCGACTGAAGATTCTATTTATAATAATCCAATGTCACTGGTTTTACAATGTTCAGGATTTGTCAGAGATTTGGCCAGTCGAAGTTTTATTGGTACTATTTGGAAAATTGTAAATGTTGAAATTTAAACCGATTTTCAATATTCACTCTTCGATGACAATAAACAAAAATCCCAGACTCTCCTCAGACTGAGAAATTAATTTTAATCAAGTATCATTTTCAAATAAATTTCCCAATCTCCGAAACAAACATTTGTCACTCGATGACAAGAAAATTTCCCACTCTCAGTGCCCTCGAGAACGAAGAAAATCTTCGATTGCTCAGTGTCTCGTGATCGAGGAAGGTTGAAAGGTTCGCTCTTATTTTTTTCTTCTTCCCCCGGTTTCTTTCCATCATCGGAGCTTCGACGTTTTCTGTCGATAATCGCGGATCGATGCCACCGAAGGCACGTTAGAAAGTCCCTGGCTCCGTCCATCGTAATCAAAGGATGATTAAGAAGGACGAGGTCATCATTCGTTCTGATTGGACGAATTCGAAGTCTTTCGAAGCAAACCGTGCATCATCAGACAGCTAGTGATCGATATCACGACTATAACGCTCCCGAGGACGTCGTACATATTAAACCTTCCGTCTCAATCTTTCTTCTCGCACTGTCAAATTCATATCGAATTGAAACATTTCGTTCCATTAAATTCTCCTGAAACATTAATACATTTGGTGGTATCGAATTAATTGGATTAATCATTCGGCCTTGAACTTTAACAAACTCGTTCGTCGACAGACGTAACCTCCCAGCATTTGATTTTATAATAAATTAAATTACAATTTTACCATTAATGATATAATTATTGAGAATATATTATTAACATTGGAAATTTCTGTATCTATTATTTATGCAGATGCACTTTCGATTCTATTAACTTGATACTTTAATGAATCAAATTCGCCAAGGACCTACCACCTCTGTACCTGGATATTTGACTGTTTTATTTTTGTCTATGCAGACGTTTAAATTTTTATATTAAGGGACGATCTCGTTCATCGTTCTCGTGCAGATATTTTTATCATGCAATTTTACGTTCCCCATTTTATCCAACGTCCAGTATCTTTCAGAAATATATTTTCTCGTCCCAATTTAAAACTTGTAACTCACAAAATAAAACTCGTAGTCTGCGATAAAACAGATTTCCCAAAAGAAATCGTCATTCACAATTTATATATAACTCCAGATTCCAAAGGACTGAGAAATTACCGTGCAGCGAGAAATAATTTACAACCGTTTCTCAAATTTGTTCAAAAAAAATGTCTCTCTCGACTGCAAAATAAAATATATAAAATCCCGTAAATTCGTCCCTTGTTGTCACTAACGTAAGAATCCTCGCGTAAATGTCGACGATTCGCACGATGAAGCTACTGTAATGTAACTTTCAAGGTGTCAGAAGGAGGAATTACTGACTCACCTGAACGGAATGATAATTCCTCAAACGGATCGGGTACTTAACGAAGTATTTGTTCTGCGATATTCCGCGATGGCTGCCTCACCGAGCATGATGTTTGCGTGAACTCGATTGATTCGCCCGTCACGTCCTCCCGTCGCGACGTTAAACAATATTTGACGGCAAATATTGTTTTTCGTTGGCCACGCGTCGCGTACTCGTTTACAGCAATAATTCGGAACAGACGGGAACAACGGGTAATCGGACGGAACAAATCCGATTTCTTCGGGAGCTGAGGATCGTGAAGCAGGGGCACGAAGGAATATTAAATTCACTGCCGGCTAAATCCTCCTCGAGGAGAATTGTTATTGGATCGCGGATTTCTCGTGCGTTGTTAAATTCTTGCGCGAAAATCAGAGATGAAAATTGATCAAACACAGAGTGCACGTGATGTACAAAAGTACGAAGTCACGGCAAGCAAGCGCGGATTGCCATGTTCGAAATCATCGAGTCAACGAGAAATCGAAAACCGTGACGAAGGAAATCAAATAATTTGATAAAAAAGAAAAAGTATCGATCAGTAGATGATACAGAATCATTTCAACAGACTCGCAGTGAATCACCGCCAAATAATAAAGAAAGCTAAGGAGATACCATTTCTTCTAACTTTGGATTTGACGACGCAAGCTAGTGAGTGACACCGTAATACCGCCATTGACAATGTCACAACTTGATAGATTGTATTTTTGCAGTTAACGAAAGAAAGAAGAAAGAAAAGAAATAAAACTAGAGAAAATATTCAAAATAATTCAAAATTCAGAATATGCTCGCTTTAACTCTGTAGCAGTTGAAACACATTTCTTGTTTGCACTGCTTTTAAGTGAAACATGACTAATTATTTAGATCATAATTATCGCTATGATTTCACAGAAATATTTAAGATCAATTGCACGTATATAAAATTTTTTGTGAAAATTTGCAAATATTGGGCACTCTAAGAATAAGCTGTTCTACATGAAAGAAAATTCAGTTAAAAGCGATTAGAACCATACTTCGTACAGAGATAATGCCCTCTAGAATATTCAATGGTATAATGAAATATTCTAAGAATATTCAGAAAGTAATTAAGAATGTTCTGAAATATTGCGCACGTCTTGAATATTCAAGCATCTTCCTGTAATGTCTCAAGTCTCGTAGTAAAATATTCCACGCCGTCGTAAAAGATTCAATAATACGTCATGCTCGACCCGAGGACTTTATGTTGCCTCGAACTTCACCGAACGTTTCATTATTCAATGGCCAAAATTCCTCGATAAGACGAAAATTCGGATTTTCCAAACAACGATACTGAATAAGCAACGCGCTTGTTTATCGTTAGCATTTTTCCACACGCGACACGCAAGCTCGCTATATATATATATATATATATGGCATTCGCGTATTCACTCTCATATCTTCGTTTACGATCAATATAACGCGCATCTCTCGTGTCGATCAGTCATTTAGATGCATTGGTCATTTTTGTAATGTACACTGTGCTGCGCAACGGGCTTAATCTACTTGCTTTTTTATTGATTCTTTTAAAGGAAACCAAACACAGCTGGCATCGTGAGACCGAAGTCGAATATTTTCATCATTTTAATTGTTTCCTTTTTATTTTTATTTTTTTTAAACATTGTTTCAATTCTCGGTGCGGTATAACGAACAGAATTTTCTCACGAGCGACACTATGAGATTCAAATCGAATAATCTCTTTGTTTCGAGCGAGAAACAAATTTCATACTGTCCGTAAATTTATCGTCGTTTATTGTCATGATCATTTTCAGCTGACTTTATTTCATTCGTCATCTCTCTGTTTTCCGATTTTGAATTTAATTCATTTTGAACAATTCTTCGACTCTGCACAGCTGCTAATTAATAAAGCAATCTTTCTCTTGTTTCTTCTTCCAGAAATACGTCAGTGAGGGCTCGACGGTACGAGACTGCGTGCCGACGTGCGTAGAGAAGGGTGAGTTCTACCCCCCGCCTATTATAAATTGCCAAACAAGTCGCCCCAATTAAAGAGAAAAGTTCTAGTTTTAACTAGATTCCACGATTGTCAAACGTGTTATTAGATTGTTAGAAGATTATTGAAATTTTTACGAACGGAGCAACTCCTCGGAGTATGCAACGATTAACAAAGATTGCGTATTCCCAAATTCTCAAACTGGCGTATTCGCGGGGACAGGCGAGTGCCAGCTTACAGTAGGAACGGTCGTTAATGTAAAATACAAAGGGTGGGGGCGGATGAATTCTCAATGGAGGGGCCGCTAAAGCAATTAATCTCTCATTAAAAAGTTGCTCCTCCGTTCCAGCAACGAGGATTACTCCCCACGGACTCGCGAATTCGCGCCGGAACAATTTCATCTTCTATTATTGTCATTATTATCCCGCGGCACCTCAACGACGCGCCCTCGAGTTTGTTAATGAGAAACGTAGCCTTGTTTTGCTAATTCTCTCTGTCCCTCTCTTTTTAAACGCTGGACTCACGCTCCAATAATTCATCGATCTTTACCGCGTTCATCGCGCGGAATGACGGAACAACCGAAACGTCAAAATTTCGAGGGATAGTGGTATATAATTACGTTGGAGTGGCAAATCATTGCGATTCTATCGAAGCAAATCCGAAGATGCGCGTGAAAAAAAAAAAAAAATAAAAGATATTTGATATATCATTGATATAGTATATAATATAATATAATACTATATATATTTTAGTATAATTAATATATCCGTGATAATCTCGTCATTTTACAAATATTGTCAACTCGTTTGTCATAACGTCGCAGGTACATCAGTTGCTTTAAATCCTGTGCGACTTTCGAGTCCGAAAAGAAGTAGTAACCGACGAAAAGATATTGAGCGAATCCGTGGAATTACTTTTGCAGCCGTAATTTAAAAAAGAAAAGAGAAAAAAATAGAAAGAATCTTACGCTGGCTCTTGGATCGTTTGAAAAAATATTCCCTGGGATCCAGGGATCCTCACTGAGAAACAAAAGCTCGAAAGGCAAGGGTAGTTGGACGCTCGAAAGTCGAGCAGAGGACCGTATCGATAGTGTCGAGGATTTTTAATTCGAAATTTCGAATTTAATTAAGATAAGCGGAGTTAGCGAGGGACTTTAATCCTCGGTTTGGTTTCGCGAGCGCGCAAACTCGCGTCGGTTCGCCGCAGCGACCGCATCAAAACTGCAGATTTTTCGACTAACTAGCTATCCACACGCTGTGGCGAAATTGCAGAGGAATTTGGTTAATTTGAACGTTACGCATCGCGGTGAGCTTTACCTTTGATCGTTGGTCGTAACGGGCGTCTTTTAGTGCTTGCACATTTAGCGTTCCGATACTGATCAAATCGCCTGCACGTTCCTCGCAATCGATCTCGTTCAAAATGTTTTAAAATCGATCCCGTTTCAAATATTTGAACGCTTGATATCTTAAGACAAAAGATTTATATGCTACGTACAATATTTACGTACGATGGTCCAATAAGAATTATCGCTTGGATAATATGTAATTTCGTTGCATTATACATATTTCCCCTGCACTTTCCTTTTTTCATCAAGTTTCACGACTCAGTTCAATTCAATCTGAGAGACTACCTTTGGACACATTCGTTACATCTGAAACAATTGATAATATTTCTGTCGAAAACGAAATCTGTCTGAATCTCACGAAAATCTTTTTCGGGAAATCTTTCAACAAAAAATCGTTAACAATCGGAAAATTCCAATTTCAGAGAGTGTGTAATAAAATTAATCGATTAGAGATCGAGCGATAATCATAATGTTCCTTTCAACTCTGGCTCGAAGAAATTGAGTATTAATTGTGAAGCATTCTTTCGACAGTGTCAAATGTTGAGAAAGAAAAAAATACTGCAAATGATACATTAATCCGCGACGGATTTGATGGAAAGAATAGACGCGTCTTTATATCCTATCGACCTTGTTCCATCGTCAGAAGGATTCCACCAGCTGTGAATTAACAAAACTGTTCAGAACGAATGAAACAAAACCGCGCGACGAATGGCAGAAACTTCAAAGGAGTCTTAATTGCACTTCAAATCGATCGCTTCGTCGTTAAAAGAAAAAGACAAAAAAAAAAAGAAAAAGAAAAAAAGAAAGAAAGAAACAATGGAAAGTATTGGCGATTAAGAGCGAGAAAACTAAAAGGAATAGGCCGAGGAAAGCGTCGAATCGACTATCGACGGGGCAAGTGTCCTTCACCCCTAAATTTCCCAATTAAATCGAGTGTCGCGCGCGCAAAGAAAGAAATTAAAGGGCCTTTGAGATCTCGAACGAGCGAGCGAGGGAAAGAGGAGGAAGTCTTCTCTGGAAAAAAAGGAAAAAGAAAAAAGAGAGGAAAGAGGAGAGAGGGTGAAATAACGTCACCGCGACAAACGCGAGTAACGCGATCAAGACTAGACGAGCTGCTTTCGAAACGGAAAATCCAGCCGAAACTTTCGTAATCCAACCCGCGGCGCGTAACAGAGCGTACGTACGTGTCGATGCATCCGACTATTTTTGAAATCCTGTTTCACCGGATCCCCTGGCCAACAACTTTGTTTTCTGCTTAGCTTCGCTTTATTTCCACCCTCCCCCCTCCCCCTTTTGGCTGCAAACTATTTTGTCCTGTGTACATTCGTATCTCGTCTTGTTGTCTGCGTTCGAACTGGCCAAGTTTGATGGCTTTTTTATTTTTTTCTGTTTTTCTTTTTTTTTTTTTTAATATCTCGAACATTTGAGAAGAGAATTACACTTTGGCTGCTGAAGTTGAACTTGCAATGGTTGTTTTCAAATTGGTGGAACTTGAGATTGAAAGAATATCTTTTCTCTAGTTACTGTTTCGTAGTTTCACGATCAGTTGTGTCACGTCGCGAGCGTTTGCTGTTAGAGTGTTTTGTTTAGATACGCGGAATTGGAAAGGTACTTGGGCAGTGGAGATGAAATTTTTCTCAACGTCGTGAGAAAAAATTCGTTTCGCTCTCGTTTCCTCCGAGTCGGCCGGTGTTCATTTCCCGCGTTTTCCTTCAGCCTGTTTCTTCTCCTCGTTGCGCCGAATTTCCTGCGCCCGTTTCCACCGTATAAACGAGGCTGGATTCTTCACTCTTAACGAGTGTGCAATCGATCCTCGCCGCGCGATTATTGCGCCATCGATGTCTCGTTCTGTTTTCGGGCAGAAAAATCGCCGATAGTGAATTATTCGAGTGAAATTGCGGGAATTCGACGAAGTTCTTAGATATGTTATCAGAAGCAGAAACTTGTCGATTTTTGTCCTTTATCTTTTATCTCACTTCTGTGAAATATCTTTCTCTTTTATATCACAGAATGATGTTTCTGCTTATTTTTGGAGATACTTTTGCGAAGAGAATTCTTAAGTTCTGACTGAGACTATTCCTATTCTATTTACTCTGTCTTCGTTCTTGGGAGATTTTTCCCAGGGAAAATAAAGTTTCGGATTTTCGTTTCCCCCGTTGCATTTGCTTCGTTTGTCAATTGCAATTGTCGATTACAATTGCGATATGTAAAAAAAGAATTTGAATATTTGCGTTAAAAAGTTGTCGACTTTCTCTTTCCGAAAACTGCGGGGAAGGAGTTTTTCTTTTACTTTTTTTCTCCAAAACAGAACGAGAAATTTCCTTCGGTTTCGCGGTTACCGCGGCCTCAAACAAGTTTCTTTCGAAATTCCATCGAGCATTCTGCGGCACAAACGAAAGAGTCCAAAAGTCGCGGAAAGTTTCACTCCGGATGAAAAGTCCGTGAGAATTTCGTGAGTTTCGAACTTTTTCAGTTGCCTTCGCGAAATTTCAGTTTTTATAATTTGGCGAAGTTGAAGAGAAACGAATTAATAAAGTGTGGATATTCTTCTTCCGATTGAGATCAAAAAGACTGGAAATTCAGTGATGGAAGACGATATATGGTCAGACAGAGCGCTTCTCGCAAATTCGAACGATATTTCGCTAACGTAATATTCGGTGTTTCATCAAGTGTTGTGATAATGTTTACGGGAATTCGAAAACATCGTAAAAATATAAAATAAGAGAAATATAATAATCTGAATTGCGTGAGCCAAGTTTTACAAAATTTGGCATTACCTTTGTGAAGCAATGCTTTGTGGTAAAAAAAAACTTTCTCGTGCAGCAATAAATCATTATTTATTAATTGTTGAATTATTTAATTGTAATTATTAATTATCAATTATTAAATCATTCGTTTATCTGATCCATTCTGTACAGATCACCATTTCTCTGCTTGTGCACAAAATTATTGTATATCTAAATAAAAAAAAAAAAAAACCGCACGTGTCATACCATTTATTTAGAAAACAAGTCTACAAAATTAAACGTTACAAGCAAAGTAATAATAATATGTTTCATACATGGACAGGCTAATCGAATAACTTTCCAGCTGGCATGACAAATTTATTTCCCAGCGACATAAAAAAAAAAAGAAAAGATACCAAATTTACAAACGTTGCTTCCTTCCCTAAATATCGAATTCAATTCCAAACATTGGAGCAAAGAAATTGGAAGAAAATGCTCCTCTCGGGCCGGAAGTCATCTACGTAGATATGATCGAGTCGGGGACTTTACTATCACACGACGAAATGGCAACCATTCCCCGGGATGGATTCTCGAATAATGCCGTGGACTCTCCTCTTCGTCTTTCTCGTTTATCCTTCGCGGAGGAATTTTTACAATTTTCTCTCTTTTTCTTCTTTTTTCATTTCCTTTTTACGCGACTTTTACTATCATGAATGTCGCCGTCGATTTTCATTCTTGTTTACGAGCCGAGCTCTGGAAACAGTTCTCTGGAATGGAAAACAAAGAATTCCACGAATAGACAAAGAACCGCCACGACTCTCAAACGTTCAATACGCTTTCCTACCATTCTCGCATTTTCCTTCCTCTTTCTTCTCTCTCTCTCTCTCTCTCTCTCTCTCTCTTTCTATTTTGCTCTCTTTCCCTCCCCCCTTTTTTTTTGTTTTTCCTATAACAAAATTGATATATACGCCGAGCGTATATATTTCTCGGAGGGATTCGATTAAACGGAGATCCCTCCCTTTTGTCACTGAACCTTCTTCATCCCTAACGAGGTCTTTTACCCCACTTTTGTTTCAATAACTCGTCCATCTCGGCCTCCTTTCAATGACACTCTCGTCTCCCTTATCTGGAAACGGTGAAACACAGGGAGGAAAAGGATGGTTGCTCTCGCGTTGAAAGGAGCCGCCTTGTTTTTTCTATCGGTGCACATCCGTTTTCATTCGCGAAATTACCATCTCTGTTTCTTCTGTGCTTCCGCTATTTTTTTAATCTCATTCAACGGAAGAGGATCTCATTCGTTTTTGTTCGTACGAGAGAGCCGGGGAGTGGTTCTTAACAAACCGTGATTTGATCGAACTCGCCAGATTCGAGTTTGCATTTAATACTTAAGAATTGGGTATCGTGCTTTAGCATCGGGCAAGTTTTATTACTACTATTTATATGTACCATAGATAGATGTAATTAGTATTATTAGTTATTATCGGGCAAGTTGAAAATTATATTTAGTAATAATGAATGAATATCGGAGAAAATTATTCCGTAATGTTAGAGACTATCGGTCGAAACGATCGATTCACAATTTTTTCAAGAAATTGTCTAGATTCACAAAGATTTTTTTTTTATGAAATGCACGAACTTTTCACTGTATCATTTGAAGGGTTTTCATGTATTACTATATATTGTACCTAGACATTTTTATTTATTTTGTTATTATGGCGGGGATGCTGGAAGGATGTAGGAGATTTGGGTAAGGTGAGGCAAAGGTTTTATGCGTTTCGTCTCAAAGTCGCTGCCTAGACTCATCAGTGGGGCTGATGGCAGCGACCCCTTACTCTAGACGCTTGTTTTCATAACTACTCGCTAGGCTGGGCGGTCACCCATCCTAGCAGTGTTCCGCACTCTGCTTGCTTAACGTCGAATATCGCTAGACTTCGACGCTAGGCGCACAGCCACTTGCGGCTTATACGAGTCGGTGTTCGAGACTCGTATTTAAATTACCAGTTTACTAATATCAATATCAATATTCAAATATTTAAATCACCAGTGATATCGAATTCCAACCAAAAGTGTAATCACGATCTCTTTCCCTCGTCAACTCTTCTCTGATTCACCTCGAGCTCGGACCTGAATTGATCATAAAAAAAGAAAAAAAAAAAAAAAAGAAAAGTCTAGGAGTTTACTGAAAAATTGAGAAATCTTCAAAATTCTGTAACGAGTTCAGCACGAGACACTTTTGAATCGGGAGTGATTCAACTGGACGAAAGGAGTTGACGATTGAGAGGATCGATGATAATCTTCCAAATGAAAAGGCAATTTATTATCTGGCGATTCTGAACGAAAAGGGCGAACGGTTCTGTTTCAGAGGCCTGGAGCACGAGGACGTACTGTTGCCAGCAGGACGGCTGCAACTCGGCTCCGTCGTTCGTGTCCAGCAGCAGCCTCACGGTCCTCGCGATCACGATGGCGGCTCTTCTGGTGCTTCGTGGCTAATACGTCGCTTCCGGCGACCGTGGGACCGCGAACGGAAGCAACGGGATCCCTTCGACGCGGGAATCACCGCGTTAACATGGTCGATTATTGTCCTGGCCCTCTTGCTGACTGGACGCTGACCAGTCGACAGTTGTCACCAATCGATCGGTTCAAAATCCACGGCATTCGTACTCCAGTCGATTTCTTTCTTTCCGATCCGTTTCGTCGAAATCTCTCTCCTCTCATTTCTCTCCCTATTAATTCGATTTCAACTTGGAACGAAACTTGGGACAATTGGATAATCGTTTCTGATTCTTGTTGACTTTCTTTCTTTCTTGGTTCCTTGCGTTGCGATAGAAATTGATTTTAATTTCATCGTGGGTTTCGTCCTTTCTCGTGTTTGTTTCCATTTCGATTGAAGTTGATTTTAATCGAAGACTTGCAGCGATTTCGCGTAATTTCTGACCGTCGCGGTTATGTTTGAAAAAAGAAAAGTGATTTTTTTTTATTAAAATAACATCCACTTGCAAGACATTCAGCCTCACATTTCCATCCTGGGAAATACGAACAACGAAGACTTGTCGTTTCTTACGCCGTTGAAGAATAATTCGAAGGAGAAATGAATTCTTCGGGGACTTCTAATCCCACTTATTTCTCATTCGGAGAAGTTTCATTTCATTCCACAGACGGGATTACTCCGAGTTTAGAAAATTGCTTGGCTTAATTAGCTCAATTCTCCTGCTTCTCTCGTGAAACTTTCTCGCTGTGAAACAGTTGGGAAATTAGGGCCACACTTGTGAAAAATTTCCAAATTTTCGAACTTAATCGACAACGTCGAGTTTCATGATCCGGGAGGGCAGAAATTTGAGAACCACCGAGGCTTGACTCTCAACGTCACGGCGATTCAAAATTATTAATTTTTCATGGAACCTCGTTACTAATATATATCGAAGACGACGTCGACCTTTTCCTTTTTTCACCGATGAGTCTCAGTTGGTCAGCTTTCTTTTCCCTCGACGCTGACGCCCGCCTCTTCAACTGATCCTCGAGTTCGATTTATTCGAGAACTTTCCACCCTTTTCTTCGTTTCGCGCCGTCGCTGCCATGAGTGTTCGATTTAACAAGGGCTGGAAAAAGGGATTCTCAATGACACGTTCTCCAGTCACGCGTTCAGACGAACCAATGGAATGCCTCAGAGATGTCATTTTCGATGTCGTTCTCCGTTCATTTCTATTCTATTCTTCTTTTTCTCTTTTTCTTACCTGTCAACTGTAAAAGAGACGAAAGAGAGTCGATTCGATCACTTAGGTTCCTGATTTTTTTCAGATATAAAAATAATTTTTCTCTTTGTTGATAGATCTTCCACTTCTTGTTCATCCATTTTCTAGCCAATTAATCTGCTACGGTTTCTGTTTGGGAATTTAACAAATTTGACAAATTTAACAAATTTCGTAGCGTCAGATTTTCTCTTCTTCCACTGCAAATCACAGTTCGAATTTTAATTTTGAAGAGGACGCAACTCAAACAATTTCGAAGTGAAACAATAATTCTGTCATTGTCATAATCTCGAATAGCAACAATCTCGAAGACAAATCTTCTCTTATTATATTCTCAATGGCCTCAAATTCGAGTCGTTAAGAATTAACAATTCTCATTAACTCATTGATCGACACGAATGACTGTCTCACAATATTTCTCCTTCGTTTCATTTTACTTTAGATAAATAATTCTTTCTTCGTTCTCTGTCTCGTTCATTCCAACTTCATCGTCGAATTTCCGCCAATGAATTTTGCAACTAACTGGGAGTTTGTTCAACGAAAACGAACAAGCTGCTTGTCTTGCTATATTTAAAGTACGTTTCTTCTTTCGTTTTCACTGAAAAAAAGAACAAGAAGGAGAAAAAAAATCAGCGGGACTACGCTTCTATTTGTATTCTCTGTTCATCGCGAATCCTTATATCTTCCTCACCTCTCGCTTTAAAACACCCTCTTTCTCGTTCTCGATGATCGATTTTCGATTTCTTCGCTGTCTTCATGCCCTAAGAATTCTGCCACCCGCGCGAATCGGTTTCCCATTTGGCCCTTCAACTTCTTCCATCCCATTTTCCCAAGTTCATTCTCCGCTAGCATTATTTCTCCCTTTTCTTTTTTTTTCTTCCTTTCCTCCCCGAACGCGAGAGAACAAATAAGAAGAACGTCGTTTATTTTATTGAAACAAACCAAGAGAGAGAGAGAGAGAGGAGAAACGTTAAACGAAAGGCAAAATAAACGAGACGTAGAGTTATAAAAAAAGGAAGAAAGACGTAAAAAAAAAGGGGGAGGATGTAAAATGTCCAAGAAATAATCGTGACGACTGTCGATTGTTCCAGTCGATTCCAATCGAGCAGGAACGGCCACTGCGATCGCGAGGCAAGAAGAAAAATTTGAAAAAAAAAAATATATATATATATATAATATATCGAACCAAAAGAAACCCGTGATCTCGATGGCGGACGAGCGCCAAACCGGAAACCGGAAGCAGCAAACGAGGAGCGGGCGAAAAGAAAGGGATTCCCGATGGCTGGATCGTTCGTGGTCGATTCGACATCTTTCTATAGATCTGTAAGATTTGTTCACGAGGAGAAAAGTAAGAGGGGGGGAAGAGCAACACTAAAAAGTGGAAAGATCGGGGATAGAGAGGGAGTGGGGGTGGGGGGTGGGAGGACGTTAAGAGGATGAAAAATTGAATCCGCGTGGATATATATATATATATATATAAAACATATATATATATATATATATATTATGTAACCTACATACAGACAACAGTTTAATGAGAAACGGTGAGGATAATAATGATAATGTTATTATTATTATGGATTATTATTATTACTATTATTGATTATCATTATTATTATGAATTATCATTACTATATTGCTACTAATTACTATTAACTATTACCATAAACTATTACCATTACTAAAGGTTAACGACACTAAAACTGGAAGCATCACACCGATTATACATAAACTTAATTATACATATATAAATATATATAAATATATATATATATATATATATTTATATATACGTACGCGCGCAAATGTATATTTATATGCTGCGTATGAGTATGTACGAGCGCGCGTACGAAAAGTATATATAAATATATATACATAGTAGCGATAAAGAACGATAGGCGACGAGATCGAGTGAAGAGTTTGTCGATTATTATTACTACCGTATTGTAACCGCTTTGAAGTAGCCTTAATAATTGTAACTAACGAACGCACGCGTGAGGTATTAAAGAAAAAAAAAAATAATAATAATAATAATGATAACTGCGTACACCTTATTGGTTGGCACGAGGAGACTGCGCACTGCCCCGTTTCGATCCCCTTTCTTGTTGACATGTACGTTCTTTTCTTCCCATTTTTCGTTCTTCCTTTTCTCCTTCTTCTTCTTTCCTTTTACGATAACAATTCAGAGAGAAATCGTCGCGCAGGATCTTCTTGATCACACAACAGCCTGCAACCCTCTTGCACGGTTTCCTATTTCCACGCAGCTCGCAGGGGTCAATTAAAAGATCGTTCGTCCGAGTCAATTACCGCGAGTAGTGATTTTTACCGCGAGCAAAAATCGATCGCTGGTTCGATCTCTTCCATCGAGGAGAAACCGATCGCCTCCTCCTCGATTCTTTCTGCTTCACTTTCACCTCCGACCGATTAATCTGAAGCTCGTCTCGACGGACTTTGAGATCGATCTCTCGGTCTTGTCGAGGGAATCGAGAGAGAGAGAGAGAGAGAGAGAGAGAGAAGAAAAAGAAAAGAAAAGGATCGCGGGAAATTGAGGTTGTTCGAAAAATTCAAAAATCAATCGAGAGATTGGTCCTTCGTTCGACTTCATTCGCCGGGAAGAAAGAATCGATGTTCCTTTTTCTATCGAGCGTCGCGTGCTGTTTCTTCCGTCGAACGAGCGAGAAACGAGAAGCAATTTCCACCCAAATCCTCCCGGCATTCGCCGAGGCGATCGGTTGGCGCGAGCCGACGATCGGGATCGTCGAAACGAGCGCGCACCCGCTCTCTTCTCAGGCCGACCATCGTCTGAAAAGGGAAAGATAAGAAATGAAAAAGAAATTCCTAAACAGTAGTACGATTCATCCTAGATCGATAAGCCAAGCGAGACGCAAGAAAAAAAAAACAGTAGGAGGGAAGTACGGTAAAACCTGTTTCACCGAGAAACGAGAGCAAAGGAAAACCAAAAAAAAAATAAAAAAAATAAAAAGCAAAAAAAAAAAGGAAAAAAAGAAGAGAAAAAAAAAGATATATCACGAACGTAGCGCGTGAGAAATTTTACTAGCGATTATATATCTGTTCTTCTGAGATTAGGCGAAGAGATGATTTATCTAAAGCGAAAACTTAGCTCGAGATCTAGTGTAAATGATACTTAACACTTGAATCTGTTTCCCCCCGTCACGGATGTCGGCCGATATCGATCAAACGTCGTTGTTACTGTTGTTTCGAATGTTTCGAGGTAGACGGTTCACGTCCCAAGAAAGCTTCTCGAGTGAGAAACCAGGAGGAAATGAAACAGGTCAAACAAGAGGACGACAGATTAACTCTGTTGGTGGATTTTTGACGAAACGTTGTTAATCACTCGCGGCGGACAGGCTCGATTAGGTTACTGCCATTGCACGTTGGAATAGATCAGTGGTTCCCTGAACTATTTCTTGCCGCTCTTGAGGCTCGCTTTCAATGATTTCCCGCCGCTCATTCGCTTGTAATATACACAAAATGAAAATTTAGCGCGAAACGAAAGAAAAGATATCGCTCCGTTGCTGTTTTGGACTTGCACGATATAGATAATAACGTGTCTCAACGCAACTGCTGTTACTTATGGCGTTGTACGCAGAGATGGATCACGCATTTTGAAACTTCTCGCCCAATTTCGGGAACCTCTGAAACAGAGAGACGACAGACGACGTTGCCACGGATTGTGCGAGGGATTCTACGATTCTTCACGCGCGTCGAGGATTCGTCGTGATACGGTATTCGAGGCGGAGATTTGTACTATGGCGCGGATCATGAGAATGTCCGACGATCGAGAAACCAACGACCTTGGCCTTTTCAAGCGACGGCAAATTTGTCGATATCGGGTCAAATTTTTTGTCGCGTCACGGCGACAAACATATCGAGAAATTTGTGAAAACCACGTCGCACAACAAACGACGACGGAAGCGTGTCACGTTTACTCTCGCGATACTCGCCACGATGAAACTTCGTATTTCGTCACATTTTTATCATGATACGCTCTCACCGCGTGCACAACTATTCTTACGTAAACAACGTGTAACTGACATTCTACTATTTAGTAATTAACGAGCGAAACGGTCGCGAATTGTACGTCGACAACGACACGGAACCCTGTCATCGAAACGCTTCCACCGTATGTCCCAGTCATCAGCTGAAATGGCCGAGTGACTCACGATCGAATTAATCAGGGAGAACGTTTCGTCGAACGATCCAGGAAAGGGGTGGAGGGGCGAAAGATCGAGTCTCGCGGGATCAGAAAAACGTTGAAACGTTCACGTGGCCGCGATCGTCGCGGATCGCCAAGTTCAAGCTTCGCTTACACTTTATCCATGTATTTTTATAACGCAAACGTGGCACGTGGATCGGCGATCGATCGCGGCTCGATCCTCCCCCTTCCTCCCCCGCCGATCTATTTTCCGGCAAGTGAAAATTGAGCCTTAACCCTTTCGTAGGTGACGCGAGAACACCAAAGTTTTTTTTTTTTTTTTTTTTTGGATTTCGAAGCATGCTGCCACATAGACAATCGTAGAAAGCGATGAGCTTCGAGTTGAAATTCGACGTCGAGCAACGTTGTACAATTGTGAGAAATTACACGTTCCCGTCGTAGCGATTGTAATCAAACATACGATTTAATATCATTTGTATGAATTTGTATCGATATTGTTTGTCGTAACAATGCAATGTAGTCTAAGAAATTGTAATACGATTCTGTTTGTATGTTGTTGTACTGTCAGTGACGAAATACGAAAGTTATTTTTCATTTTTCAGCTTCGAACTTTAGTGTCTAGAACGAGTTCAATTTAAGTCGAATATATTCGTATCTATTATTTCAGTGAGACATGGCCAATAAAGGTCACATGATACTCTCTTTCTAGAGATTCTGATCTATTGTTATGCGTTGTAATGTATTATACCCTACGAGAGGGTTGTACGAACATACATTCTACTTGGTGCACCTTCTATCAAGGAAGAAAGGGTTGCTTTTTAACGAAATTTTGCCGACGAAAAGGGTTAAGACGAGTCGAAATTTAAAGAATCCTACCTCGAATCATTCTGCGATCGATACTACGTAATGAAGGAAACGATGGTGAATAGAGAGTGGAGTGGTTCATTTGAAGAGAAGAATGTGAGAGAGAGAGAGAGAGAGAGCGAATCCATGACAAGAGAGAAACACTTTCGAACGGTACATTAACGAGTTGCGATACCATACCACGATAATTCTAGGCGACTTCTTTAGCGTGTAAGATTTTACTATATCCAACGAGGGACACTCGATAATAAATCCGACATCGTTCCAAGCTCTTAATAAACGAGGTTAAAGAGGTGGTTGAAGAATTAAAAAAAAAAAAGAAAAATAAATAAAAAAAGAAACAAACTAACTAACAGAGTGAAAACGAAAAATTTAAAGAAAGAGGGGAAAAAAAGGGGGAAAAAACGATAAAAAGAGAGAAACTCTCGCGCGTGAAATGCCGCGTCGACCGTCGATCGAGTGAAGATCGACGCGTGGACACGTGACTTCCGCGAGGGAAAAGTGTTTAGCGAGTGCGAGAGTATAGTTGGCGTTTCAACCGTACAGCGTAACATTTTACATTCGCTTCGAGCACTATTTCGATAGGTACATTATTAAAGAGGTTCGTGAAGAGAAAAGATAAAAAAAGAAAAAAAAAATACGTCTAAACGAGATCACTGTTTCTTTCTTCACTTCCTGATTTTTTCTCTTTTCTTTTTTCTTGTTTTTTTTTTTTTTTTTGGCTTCCCAACTTAACCCTCTGTAACCAGAATTATTTATTTACTTGCAGATCTAGCAACTGATAATTGTCAACGTCTGATTTGACATTTTCGTAATTGTGCGCAGATCTGGAAAAATTTTCATTACATTTTAATGATAAAATAAGAAGCAAATTATTTGAAATATTATTTCGGTCTACTATGTTTAATATTGTTATTTAAAGATCCAAGAAAACAATTCATCTTGAAGCGGATAATAATTTCTCGTAATTTGTTAATTTTTTTTTTATGGTGATGCGGATAGAATTTTGCTGTTTTCAAACAGCTAATGTAAACAAATCAAGCATCAAATTATTATCGTCAGCAAAAGTGATCATAGTGAGAGTTATTTCATCGTTTCAAATTTGATTGAACCAAAGGTGCAAAATAATTATTCTTAACATTAATTCCTCGAATGGAATAAAAATTTTATTTTCGTTGGACGAAACAGTTGTGAGTAATAAAAAAAAATTACTTCGAACAGTGCCCAGGCCTGATTGTGTGTCGGTGAAATTTTACGCAATAAAAGAAACGAGCGTAGGATTCACTTGCAGAGAAGAATTTTACAGTATGATGCTTACAGGGAGTGAGAAAACATTTTATGTGTTATTATTTTTCTTCCTGCAGCAATTTGAGCAAAGTGCGCAGAAGGAATTAGAGAGAGAGAGAGAGAGAGAGAGAGAGTGAGGAGAAATTTAAAAAAAAGAACTCGTTTGTTCGTTGCAGTGGATGGATAAACTCGTGTTCTTTCTTTCTACGATAATTTCAACAAAGTGTGCAATAAGTGCTGTGAGAGTGTACAGAGAGCGAGCGAATTGTAAACTGTTGTGAATGCACCTGTAATTTGGTTTCTCGCGATTCGCGCGAATCTGGTTTCCGATTGAAAAGCTTTACTTCTCTTTCATTTTCAACCTCGTCAATTATTCCACAAGGATTTGTAATTTGAAATTTAATGCGAGCAGGAGTGCTTTTTCCCAGTTTTGAGTTTTCGCAAATTACCGTGTATCCTTTTGGACGAGTTCGGGAAATGTTTCAAGCAGCTTGGAACTGTCTGAAACTTGTCCGACTGTCAATTTTCACATTTCAGATGTAGTTCCAAAGGTTTTCATTAACACATAAAATATAATTTATAACACAATTTATAATCGATTTCAGTGTAATTGAAGCAACGTTACGAGATAACAGCAAAACTCGAAACCAAAAATAACGCTTATTGTTGGAAGGGAGAGAATCTATTTCGGTTTTGTTGTAGAAAAGACAATTTCATCCGAGAACGTTATTAAAACATCGATTTTCGACGTCAAATACAATTTTACAGTAAACGTAAAACTTTGAAATCGTCAAGGCGTCGAGGAGGCTGTCGAGTTGAAAGTTGTCGTTCGTTAAAAGTTCTCTTCCAGTTTCAGACGATTGAGCGCTTGTCGCTTTTGATTCCAAAAATTCGCCGTCAACATCGAAACTATTTCTTTTTTTTTTCATTTATTACAGCTGAACAGTTTCTCTTTTTCAAAGAAAAAGTTTATGAAAATGACAAAGAAATTAGAAAATGCACGAAAATTGAAAATCAAGAAGGAATTGAACGTGCTACGAATTTAAAAGAAGGAACGAAAAATTTCAATTGATAGAAGAGACGGAAATTGTTTGCACAAAAGGGCGTGAACGATAAAAAAAAAATTTACAATGAGAAACGCCTAAACATCAAAACGAAAAAATAGAGATTATCTTCTTACGACGGACGTGGATAAAAATTCTCATTTACGTTTATAAATTTTTAAAAAAACTTAATTTAGATCAAAATTCACATCATTGTGAGTCGATTGTGAAGATCAACTCGTGAATAGAGGAAATTGTTGAGATTTGAAGGGATGAGGAAATAACGATGACTCGGTATATCTATAAAAACAAATAAAATAAAAAAATAAAAATGAAAAATACGCGAATGCAAGATGAAAAACAAAAAATACTGCAAATTCACGATATACATGTTTTCCCAGTGGTGTTGGCTATCCTTTCTGATGGCGAACCATGCGAGACGATTTAATTGCGTGGACGGCATCGGGGGGAAGTGGCTGGGAACGTGCGCCCCCGAATTTTCGGATTAAAATGGAGAGCCAGCTCGTTTCCGGTCGAATTCGGCGCTTAATCGACGGTGGTGTAGAATTTTGTTGATTTTAATGGCGAACGAAAGACGAGAAAAATAAAGCAAAAAAAAAAAAAAATACGAGAAAGGAAAAAGCGAGCGGGTGAAATGGCATGCAATGCTTGCGTGCGAGTATAAATTCCGAAATCGCGGTGAGAAGTGTTGTGACGAAAATTCACAGAATTTCACCCGGTGGAGAGGAGGAAGGAAGAATTTGACGTGGACTGGAAAAATAAAGGAAGATTATATTATATTGAGCATGGTTGTGGGACTAATGATTCAAACGACGGTTAAATATCAAGTCGCAAGAGAAAGTTACGCAGTAAAAATAGAGAAACGATAGAAACGTACGGATTCATCGCACGACGCAGAATGAATTATACCTCCGACGAGATTAATATAAATTTATATTCCACTCGCGCGTACGAGAATAATAAATAGTAAAAAAAAAAATACCTAATTCTGCACTGAAAAAGGACACACATATATAAAATTAGAATTAAATGCATTTCAGTGAGAGTGCGAAACAGACACTCCCCGGGAATTATTCAGCTGTTGTTTACAAATTTTACACTTAAAATGGGACATAACGTTGAACACAGACAAAAGACTGCAGAGAGAGAGAGAGAGAGAGAGAGAGAAGAGGACCTCAGGCATTAAAAAAAAAAAAAAAAAGTACTCGTTCAAGTGACTGAGTCAAAATTCTAATATAAAAAAAGAAGGGGGGAACGCAAGGGAAGAGAAGCAGTGGAAGAAATCATTAACCTGTATCTTGACCGCGTTATCAGCGTCATTTAATTCGTAGCCGATAAAGAGTCGAAGATTAAAAGTCCCGGCGGGATTTTCGAGCGGCGAAACGAGGCGGACGTGTTCGAAATTTTGACGTCGCCTCGAGACGTGTCGAGCATGAGTCTGGAAAAATGGAACTTTGCGTTCATTCCTTCCATAACTCTCCCCCCTCGTGCCCTGTTACAACGTTTTCATTCGCAACAGTCGACCCGTGTGTTTCGTGTTTCCTTTCCTCCTCTTTCTCCACTCTCCCCTCTCGCTTTCACTTCTTTATTTATGAATCGTAGTTTTTACGCGTCGAAGGAAAAAAGAGAAACAGAGGGAAAGGAATGAAAAAATAATCGCGAGGTCCGTTTCTCGCGCTCTCTTGAATTTTTCAAGGGAGAAATTGTGGGAAGTGCAGCCGAAGAGGAGGATAGTTTTGCATTTCATAGTTTTCAAACAACGTTTTATGATTTTTGCGCGGTGCTTTGATCCCTCCTCGGTTCTTGCAGAAAAGAACTTCTCGGTAAAGAGTAAAGTCGTTTCTCTTTTTTTATTGCTAACGCGTTTCATACACCTTTGAGATACAACGAGATTTTATTCCTTCTATTCTTTTCGCTGAGAAAGCCTCCGATATAACGTTGAAATACGAGAAAAGTGGTCAAGGATGTAATTATTTGAGATTCTCGTCCCATTTGCAACTTTCGCCGTCCTTCAATCTGCAAGATCTTATTATGTAGTTTCACTGAGAAAATCGAGGAAAGGAGCATTCAATGAACGATTAAAAGAAGAAGATAATCGGGAGACTGGATTATTCTGAAGACTATTTTCCGTTAACATTATCCTTTTTTTTTACTTTTAATTCTCCACCAGAATTTCTTTCTCGTTCGATCCAAACTTCCTTTCCTATTTCAATTAACAAAAAAATCACGGAGGAAGAAATTTCGACTCGACAACGAAATAACTGTACAGGCAGTTATTCTAGATCCCTCGTTAATAATTGTTCCATTTTACATTCATTTTTAATTCAAAAGCGTAGAAAGAAATTTCGAACGAAAGATTACAAAGTCAATTAAAAATCACGACAAACCTTTCGTAGCAATTTTTTTTTTTTTTTAATCTTCTCCTTCGTAGAAAAGATGTTTCAATCTTGCATTCTCATTAAGAAATTATTTCAAAAGAGGAAATTGCAGGAAAATTATGTTCGTGGTAATGAGCTGTTCGTTGTAAACGGGCTGAAGCTCAAAGTAGAATGGACCGCGCGCAGTCAGACACAGAGGAAGAACAAAGCGGCTTGGAACTACTTAGCGAGAGAGGAAACCATATTCTCGTCGTCCATTCATCTTTTCCTTTACCTTTTTCTGCAGCATCACTTACCATTTCTTCTACGATTCATCCTTCCATTGCTTAAGGGTAAAAACCCCTTTCCTTTTGTCTCCCCTTTCCCTCCCCCCCCCCTCCATTTGCCTCACTGAATGTTTCCAATCCGCGAATGAACACATTTATCGTTTTCTCACATCGACAATTGCTTTCCTCTGTTCGAGCACGCTCCAAGTTGTACAACAAATAGAATTCTTTTCACGATTTAATGAGACTATCGATAATAACAACAACACAAATCAATCTGAAAGTTATTAATTTTAGAAACGTTGAAAAGGTATCGACGCTTCGTTAATAATGGAGAATCGTTTGGAAAGTGAGCAGAGAGAATGAAATACCGAAAATTCGAGACGGAGATTTATATTTTAATTTCCTGCTATCGATTTAGTTATTAAAGAACGAAGCAAGAGAATGAAAGGAAATTATTTGACAAATGACGACGTTGCATTTTATTAATTTAAATGTTAATAGCACTCTGGAATATTGCGCGGACCAATGACGAAAAGCTAGAAAAAAATAAATAAACCAAACCATCGCGAAAGTTTCAATCGATTCAAAATTCAAAGAGTCGCTTGTTCAATTCGTCAGTAGCTAGCAAGAATGTTCCAGAAATGAGTTTCATCTTACCTTTTGTGTTTGTTACGCTGGTCGATCGGCGAGACAACGACGAACGAAAGAGAGGAGAGAGGACATAAATCGCGTGGGAAAGTTCGTTTCGCGGGGGCGCGATTAATCAGTGTCCGGGCGCCTGTTTTCGTTTCTTGAAAAACGCGGCCCCGTAAATAATCGTCGCGACGACGTGACGAGAACTTATCGCCGATGTGTCGCTGCACGGACGCGACCGAACGTTCGCATAATTAAGAGGGATTTCGGTGAGATTGAATCATTCCCGCGATCAGCAGGAATTCAGATGTCCGCCGTGGAACAAGAGAAACGTCGGCGGTGTTTGAGTTACGCTTTCGACAATAAAACGTCAGGGAAAAGCAGCAGGTCGAAGTTGAAACGAGAGAGTAACTTGTAATTTAGTTCGTTTCATTGAGGGAACAGAAAAATGCCAAGTGCATTATGGATATTCTTGGTATATGTCAGCGAAATACGGAAAAAGCTTCTCAGAGTATATATATTTATTTTGCATCGACGTATTTTCAATGTAAATGCTGACCACTGGCAACTGCTTCGATTTATTGTGACGTTTCAATTTTTAGAGCGTGAAGCTTCCAAGTAGTGAGGATCAGTGTAAAATAATACAGTCGACGGTTGTATGGCTGACCAAGCGCAGAGCTGTACTACTGAACTAAACCAAACAGATAAAGTTTCACGTTTCACGTCAAGTTTCATATTTTCCTAAGTGAATCTCACGCTTTATAATTTCGTTTGAAAAAGTCCAACTCTTTTGTGACTTTCAGGCTTTACGTTTCAACGATTGGGCGGCAAAGTGTTGCAGAACGTCGACTTCCGATTTCAATATCTCGCGATATTCTGATTCTTCGATAATCGACGTGCAAAACTGAAAATTGAAACTCCCTGTTTGACGATTACCCGAAGTGAACTTTGTTTCATCATTATCTGCTTCTTCAACTTCATTAAGGAAATCAAAAATCAACATCAGTTACGCTCGTAAGTTGAGCAGAGTATCCGTAACCTCTCTAAACTTTCGCCCCTCTGTTTACTTCGAATAAAAATTCAAATACCATCCTGAATTCAACGAAACTAATTGCAAAAATATCATTCCCTCGCGATCGTACATCTTACTCTGTTGTTTCTACAAACGTTAACTGTAGAAACACTCGCGAACCATTTTCTATTATTTCTGCGAACGTTAACAGCGACAACCATAACTCAACTTCTACCCTGATGTCCCCTTTATGGAGATGCTTCGACACCGCAGTGAGCAGTGGCAGCTGCCGGTTCCCAAAGCTTCGACGCAAGAAACGAGCCGAGAAAGATCGCGAGCGACCGCGCGTCTTGTGCCAGCTTCCGGTGGACCACGTTCTCGCGGTCGAGATCTTGCCTGGTGACAACGCCGCATCACAGGGGCCACGTGATTAAATTTGCAGAGACGTTCGACTACGTTTTGGAAACGCCTCGGTCACGCTAGGCTGGTACATTAATCATTTGGAGGGAAGTTGGAACGAGGTCAAGAACTGGATTCCCCGGAGGAGGGACGAAAGTGGAAGCAGTGTACCTTCCACTTGTATACATTGGATTTTGGTGATTCTTAGCGCGGTTGGTTCATTGCTGTCGGTGGATTTATATGTGGAATAAAGTTTGGAATGACGTTTTGTATATATATATTTTTGTGCATTCCGCGTGCTAGACTGAATTTTTTCTTTTTTTGTTTTAGTTTCATTGACTTTGATAAGTTCTGTCGTTCTGCAAAATTCGAATGTGACTTGGAATCAAATTGGACTATATAGTTGGTTTGTTAATCAATACGTACGTGTGTTTGTACATGCTGCAACTGTTTCTCTGACTCTCTTTGACTCTCTTAAACTGAACGACTGATTAGAACGTTCTCTTACACGAAACGTTCGATTCTGCGAGAAAGAGGAGAAAAAAAAAATTGTTAACTAGGTAACGTGGCTCTGAATTCTTTAGACTTCACGAGCTAATGATCAAAGACACTCGAATATCCAATGTCATTTAATCAAAGTTATTCAATCGATATTTTCAAGATACACAATTTTGATACAAGTCTGCCTGAACTTTAACGCCAGAACTAGATATTAAAATAACAACAGTAGAAGAAACTTTGCAACACAATGTTCATTCGTGCATTTCACGAGAAATCATTTAAATCTGTCAGAAATACTCCGTGTTAAATTCGTGGAAACTTAGGAAACGGTCATTATCTCGGCGGTTAATAATAAATCACTTTGCACGGACGAGCACGTTGCCACAACGTGCAACAGGTTTCCATTATTCGATTATACGCAAAGTCACATAAATTTCTTCCCGAGTTTCAACGAAGGATCATCCCGTCAAGTTCATTCTCCATTCTTCTCGAATGATTTCGTTATAAATGATCCAAGTACGGAAAGAAAGAAGCGATGTTTCAATGACGGTGGCATACTCGCGAAGGTGGAAGCGAAAAACGGGTGAATTGGAAATGAGAATGGGGATCTCGCGCGATATATCGCCGCGTGAATATTTCACGTTGTAAATATTTTACACTCGAGGGCTCGAGCTCGCCTCGCAACGGCAGCACTTTGCACGAGGACGCAGATTTCGTATTTGTGTTACGTTATTTATTTTAGAATTTGTACGCTCTGTTGTCACAAACGATCTCACAGAGCGTACCGATTCTTTAATAAGTGTCGTCAACAATTGCCAGCTACCGTGATTCGTCCAGAAAAATCGCACTTTGGCCGAGGAACGAAGAGGAGGAGGAAGATACCGAAAGAAGAACTATTTATAATCCGTGGAATCTTCTTCGACGAAGCACGAAGTAATAAACAAACTGTAACAAAAACGTGCGCCTATCGAAGTCTTTTTCTCCTTCCATTTATGGCAAATTTTGCGGAAAAGAATTAGAAACTGAAGAAACGAGAATTATAATTCGAAGATTAAACGTTGAATTAACGAACATTGTGTCAAATTTTTCCGCGCCACTTTCTACTTCAATTTATTTCAAATATAATTCTTCTATCTTACGAGAATTTTAATAATTAAATTGTATTATTCACCGATAAAATTCTAATGACAAAGCTGCAAATAAAGTTCCCCATTTTAGGCGCCATCCGAACGTCTTCGTGTTTTCAAATTCCACTGTGCAAGCGTACAAAACCTAGCGGTCCGTCCATCAGAATATTTTCACGAACGAGAATGAAACGTTGTTTCGTCGTCTTTCATTTTTTATAAAGAAAGAACAATGCGCCATTCTACCAGTGCAGGGGGACCTCACTTTGTTAGAATAGTAGAATCGGTTTCCGGCCACGGAGCACAAATTCCACGGAGGTCCATTTCGAACCTCGATAATTATCCACGAACAATGTATCCATCGACTGGAATCCAACCGAGGAGCCGAGATTACCAGGCTATTATTTTGATTTGTCCGCGTGTCGAGGCGATTGGGCACCGCCTTTGTCGTGTCCAGATATCGTTTTCCTCTTGCGAATCCAGCGATTCCACGGTGAAACTCGCTGTTCCTAGCGAGATTTCTCTCGTGGGATGATCTCGAGTGGACAGCAACGAAACTGAGGATAAAGCGAGGAAAATATACATACATACATATATACATACATATATATAAATATATAAATATTTTAACAGTGCAATACAAAAACTTATAAATTTATAATAAATAGAGTGATAATTAATGTCAATAAATGGTAAATCACACAATTAATAAATAAAAATTTATATTATATTATTATATACACGAAGAATATATATATATATATATATATATATATATATATATATATATATATATTAATGGACATGTCTTCTTTGATTGACACGATACTTCTGATGGCAATTAATATTTTTTATTTCCATCAAACGTTTCACTTTGATGATTAGAAAACTAAGATCCTAGCCAGATTTATGCCTTTTTGTTTTATACATTTGTTACGTTTCATATAATTGCATTTAATAAAACACGATTGGCGTAGTCTTTTTTGTGTTGAAGTTTTGTTTCTATTACAGGTATAAGTGCTGTTGTCGCAACCGTAAATATAAATTTTGACCATGGGATTGTGGAACCTTGGACTGTGAGAGTAAGATTTCGCATTTTTGATACATCAATCGGTTCTTCGTGTATAAATATAAATTTTTATTTGCCAAATGTGTGATTTACCATTTATTAACATTAATTGTAAGTTTAAATATTTATTTTGTTTAAATACTATTAAATATTTATTTTTGAATATTTTCGAATTTTGAAACCACGAAATTAGGATAGGTCATACAATTTTAAACACGTACATACTATCTTATCTAATCTAATCTGATCTGAGCTAATACACAAATATAAGCGTTTCTAAAATTATGATATCATCGACTGGGGGACAATTTTGAATGCAAAAATAAATCGAAACAAGAGAAAGATAATAATTTTTCGTTTCCAAAGAAATAAAATTGAAAAATTTGTAAAGCATACGTGAACTTGGTTAGTTTTACGTGCAATTATTTAATATTAAAAAAAAAGTGATTGTTCTAGTATCTAAAAATTCTACTTTATTAACTTTTCTCTCTCTCTCTCTCTCTCTCTCTCTCTCTCTGTATATTCTAATAAAAAATACAAGATAATACGAAGAAATATAGTATAGTGCAAGTACACGTACCTGATGAATCTTCAAAATTGTTCTTTCCTTTTCCCCCGGGAAACGATCCTTCGTTTTTCAGTAAAAACTTTTATTAAATATTTTCGATTCATTCGTTCTATGAAGGATCACTTTTCCTTGCTGTACGATTCGTACTTGTAAAATCGACAACTCGACTGAATATTACAAACCTGAGGTTCGCGCTTGAATAATTTAAATGTTAGATCTTACATTGGAAAATTAAAATTGAAATTTCGCGAGATCCGAATTAAACCTTTCCTACACGTCGATCGAATTCTGCACGGTTCACGCTACGATATCAACAATTTTAAATTTAAATTGGACTTCGTACATAATATTTAAATTTAATCCACGTTGCAATACTCGTAAAACGTTGTAACATTCAAAACTCAAGTTAAATTCCGTTCTTCGGACTGAGCGTCCGCGAATGCAATTTGCAATAAGATCCAGTGATGGACGAAAAACGTCGATTATCATTAAGGATACTCGAGGTGCGTCCGATTGGCGGGGAGTAAGGACGAAATTTCGAACACGCTATTAGCATATTTATTGCACGTCAGTTCGCGACTGGATCGGGCTGAAAATCGCCGGTGACCCATGACACGGTGGGGTCATAGTCGCTAAAAGGAGACAATGATGTAATTATTCGGCCGTCGCGATCCAAGGGACACGCTTTTCCGCTCTAATTTCGAGATGACGCTAATGAAATTACCGTGCGACGCGTTCGTGCTAACAGCTAACGAGCCGCGTTCGATCGAAAAAGGCCTCGAAGATGGCCGGGGAAGCTTCGAAAATTGATGGTGCCCTTACCGAACTGGCTGGGAATTAGAGGTGTTACGCCATTAATTGGAAATGAATTATTTACGAGATCAAACTCTGGTTGAGTCGGAGACCCCGTGCAATCCCGTGGTATGAAAAAGAAATTCCGAATCTTCGTTGATTAATTCGAGCAAATAATATTTGCAAATCAATGAGAAAATGTCATCGATCCTCGCGATCGATGCGATTTGAATTTCAAATCGACGTGAGTCGGCTTCTGTCTGCAAATCAAATCGAATCATTCGTACCAATGGTCTGTAGTTATCGTCTATTATTATACTTGTCATTTACTACATAATAGATCATTCACAAATCATTGTATAAAAGAAATGGGAAGAAAGTCGAGCAGACTTCTACATTGATCGTTAATTATCAGACTCGTGCATTTTTTTTTTAAATTCGTCCGAGTTCAACGTCGAGGATCGATCCTTCGTCGTTCGTTACGTCGACGGGATTGTTTGGCCAGGTCCAAGTGGCTTCCCGAGGGAGGGAGGGAATCGCCAACGACTGTTAACGATCGCCACGGTTAAATCCACGCTCTGAAGCCCGGCCTCGTTACTAACGCGACCATTACCGTAAACACGTGGCCGGCAAATTGATTTTAAATCTCCCTTGAACGCCACACCCCTGTGGATGGCCCAGCCTCGAACCCCTCGTTTCTACTGTTTCGCAGGGGGAAACTCTTGAATCGAGCGCCCCGTTTCGAAAATCGTGGTCTTAACTCCCTTGACACGCGAATCAAATGAAATCCAACGCGACCAAACAATGATATTTACTTCTCGTTTCAACGTTTGCGCGAAATCTTAGCAAAAAGATAATTTTTCTACTCTCTTGTATACAGGGCGGTCGCTGAAATACTAAAGAGAAAAATAACTTGGAATGAGCTTATAATAACAAAATAACAAACACGTGTCCTTTTAACTTTTTGACAAAACGAAAAGAAAAGAAAACTAACTTGTAATAAACTTGTAACTACAAAATAACAAACGCGCGTCCTTCCAATTTTTTTATTATTTTATTTGTAAATGTAATTAACGGACTTTTTTTCAGTATCACGTGCGAAAACACAACGTCGCTCAAATTACCACCATTTTCCCGCAAATACGGGCTCTTTCCAAACGCTTCAATTTTTCAGTGGCCACTCTACATTTGTAGCGCAAAATGTCACGAACGCAATACTTATTACTAGTAAGAAACGATGAGAGAACAAATTGATAATTCGATACGTCCTTTAGGTCCAAAATTGCAATATTTCCTCAGTATTTGTTTGTTTATTTATTTATTTCAATTCATTAATTTCTCGATAATTTCTATCCAGCGATATCATACCGACGAGTCTAAAAAGAAAGCGACGAATTGTTGTATACGGTTTGGTCACTCGTTACGGTCCGCAATCAGTTGCCAGCGCAACGTAGATTAACTCGTACGTTGACCGATTTCTTTCTTTTGCAGATAATTTCTTTTTTTTTCTTTTTTTTTTTTGTTCTCCTGTAGATAATGCTCAAACATCAATACTTTGATACTTCAATTTAACTGATACTCTGCCTATATCGAAACCATTTAACTTCAATTTCCATTCAATTGAAATTCAACTCGAACGACCTTTGTCGCGATGTTCGAACAAACATTCTAGAATTACTTTTTAACGAATGTTCCGTTAACTAGAAATGTTACTCCCCCTCTGTAATTACAACATTCATCGAACACATTGGCGAGTCGTAAGATGACCAGATGAAGTTAAATCGAAACCTAGTCTAGCTTTGTTAACAATTCTCTACTCTTGTCGACAGCAGCGAGTAGTTAGGTGTAACGTCTGACTTGCAACACGTTCAGCAAGTTGCAAAAACCCGACGGAAGTGCAGAATACGACGTTGGTAGGACGTTATCTACGCGGTGACCCCGGTAACGTCGGCCGGCGTTTGTTTCACCGACGCATAAAACGAAAAGTGGCGGAGCCTTTCTCTCGCGAACGGCCATGAAAAATTGCCAGTGTCCTGGAAGGATTTTCGGCGCGGACTTATCTCAGCCTCGGATCGGCCGCGACCTCGTTTCCCTTTGTTGTCGCCGTCACGCTTGATTAACCAGCTTTATCTCGATTTTTCGCCGATTTATTAATGAAACCGTTCCTCGCCTCCGTACTTTCTCCGGTACGCTTGCCGACGCTGACTGAAATCCATCAAGTTTAGAAATATACGCTCGCAAATCCGATATCTGTCTGTGAATTTTGGAAAATTCCGACAGCGACGTTACGTAATACTGACGACGAACGTTGGGTGTATTGGAGAAATATTATTACATTATTATACTCTACGCGAGCTGAAAACAATGCAGTATTAATCTTTTTGATTATTTCAATTCTCTAAAATAATATAACTAATTATTTGACAATATAAATATTTTATTTATTTTTAATTATTTCAATTCTTTGTTATCTCGCTTTCACCTCCTTCTTCTCGACTCGCCCTCCGCTTATTTATTATTCTTCGCAATAATAACTGTTCGCCATTTTGGCCTTGTCAGACCGTACGTCGAAAAAGTATGGAACATGACGCTATAGTAATTAACATTCCTTACATATTTATATCTTTTTCTTAAATTGAAATTATTTTTCCAAAAAAAAAAAAAAAAAGAACGATCAGAATAAGGGACAAGAAGAACTCAGGAATCATAGTGGAATTGACTATCAATCTTATTATACATGCATATACAGACCTCGACCATGACGGTTCTCCATCAAAATAACGCAAGTCTCTCCCATTCTCTCGAAACAAAAACATTCCTCCACCACCCTTTTAAATTTCACGCGATAGTGTTTTTTTTTCTTTCCGGAAAAAATGAAATTGCAACATTAATTACCATTTTTAACGTATGTAACTTCCTTGTTCAAAGGACGAGTTGCACGCTACGCGCGATCCCCGTCCGATTTTAAAATAATAAAAAAAAAAAAAAAAAAAAGAAGAACAACTGTTGTAGAATTGCTAGAGCTTAGACTCGGAACGGGACGTTTTCTACGAGCTCTACGATTAAAAGAACACAATTGCGATCAATGCCGAGGAAACACCGTTTATCGCTCGCGTCGAGAAGCTCGTCTCGGCTTGGCAGTCGCTTCACGCCGACGCAGTCCCTCAACAAACAACGAACACACTATTTACAATGCGTGAATTCACTGTTTCCGGATCCGCAACCCCCCCCCCCCCCCTCCTCCTCCTCCAACCATTCTCGTCGAATTCTACGGGCAGCCGCGGTTTTTCTTCTGTTTCATCGACGATAAAAAAAAAAAAAGAAAAAAGAAACAAGCTTTATTTAGCCGACTGTGACTATTTAGCTCTTTGGATAGCCTGAACACTCGGAGCGGCGACACAGAGGAGGCAATTTTCCACTTGCGGGACACTTCAACTACAAATATGCCAAGAACAAAAAAAATGAAAAAAAGAAAGAAAGGTACAGAGAAGAAGAGAAGAAGAAAGGGATGGGAAGCAACGACACGCGTGCTAGGTTAATGGCAACGTTTGCAGCAAGGGGTAGCTGTCATCTAGTTCGAAGGCTTCTTCGAAGTTCCATGTTAGCGGCTAGGTTCGTCCCCCTCGCCCTCGTCTTCCACTTCCTCGAGGGAGGTCGGTGCTCTCGTTTCGTTTGGATTTAAGAAACAGCAGTTCTCTTCTCTTCAGACGAACTGTTTTATTCGTTCTGCGTTCCTGTATTTTCGCCAGCGACGTTCACTCGCGTCCAGCTCGCGTCTTTCGGTATCGTGCTTGGCGGAAGGTGTTCTAGACCGTCCAAAGACGTCGAACGTTTGAATTTGTTCAGTCGCAAAGGCGAGAGTTCGTCGAGTTACTCTGGACTGTCTAGAACGAGAGGTGGGAAACGTGATACGAAACGCGACGGGGTTACGCCTGCGTGGATTTGGAAAATTCGTTGCTACTTCCTGTGGCGGTGTTTTCGTGAATTAAAGTTGAAGCTTTTGTAGAAATTTCGAGTCGTTTTTGTCGTGGCGATTAAGAAATTTCAAACATCGAGTTCCGGCAAGCTTACTTCTACGATGGCAACGCCGAGAAAAGGAATTTTTCGCGAAACCACGTTGTAATATTCACGAACCGCAGGCAATTTTTCTATAATACTGAAAGAATTTTCAAATACATTTTCCAAGCTTTTCTTCTCGCAGAAAATGAAACTCGTGGAATTTTTCCGACAAACGCCACCCGAAGAAGAAGAGAGATTTAAAAAAGAATTTGTCTGAGACAAAAATAGATACAGACAAGATACTTGCAACTCGATTACCAATTGTACAATTTAATCATCGCGTGCAATTTAAATACCGACGAAATCACTATCCTTCGCTATCGCTGTCACTATCCTTTTCACAACTGTGCTTCGACAAAAGAACATGGCTATCGTATTTTTCTATGTTTCGTGCCTCTGAAGAGGCCCAGCCTCGCTCATTAAAGATTTCAAACTTAGGCGAAACAAGCAGATTTCGTTGTGCGACTACCGCGTGAAGGATTTAGAGAGTTTCGAGAAGTTTTTCGAAAGCTTCCGCCGTCTCCGTTTGAAACGAGCCTCAGGTGACGCTGGCTGCGCGTGACAAATCCCGGATTAGCCGAACAGAAACGCGAAATAAAACGATTTCCAGCCTCGCGAGGAACCTTCATCTACCAGTCGAGATCTCATCTTTATTTTTCTTTCTTTTTTCTTTTTTTTTTGTCATCTCTCTACGTCAAAACAGAGACGACCTCTTTCCCCGAGTTCTTCAATATTTCGTTTCAACGCGTTGTTCCTCACGTGCCCTCCTGACGAAACGTTTCACAGGAAACAGCAACGCTCACTTCCGCTCGCGAACGTATTACGAATGTCTCCGAATCTTCCGTGTTTTAATAATAAACAGGAATATCACGTAACAACGATAATAACATTTCCGTCGATCGTCGGACGATACCTAACAGCTATACAAAACGACCTCGCTGGACGTTTCTAGATATACCCACGACCTTTTTCTCACTCCATAAGGTAAGATCGTCAGCCAATCACGATGCGAAAGTCTTGCAGAAATGGCGAGACGTAGTAATCCGTCCAGAAGGTTGGGAATTCTCGCGGAGAAATTGGTGGTGATTTGAAAATTTTTCGTTCCTACGAGTCCCTCCGCAGCAGGAGGATCCTCTTGCAGCCGGCGTTCTCGTTCGTGCTCGAGCCTGGCGGCAATGAAACCTGGAACACCGCTCGTTTCTCACACTCCGCCGTTTGACCGCCATCATCGTCCCACAATTTCCATCCGAGAATACGTTCGACGGCTGTTTGGACGCCGCTGTACGTCCACCCGCGTTTCCTCAGCCTTCTACGACGACGTTTCCACGCGAGTATCAAACTTCTCCGACGACGTTTCCACGCTAGCATTCTCCTTCTTCGCCGATCCACGGTTTTTTCCAGGCGAGGCTTGCTGGAACACTTCGAACAACAACGAAAGGAACGTTCTCCACTGTCGATGTTTCCCATTTTTTTATTTTTTTTTTTTTTGTTTTCTCGTTTTTCGCTTACTTTTTCATGTGTGGGTGTGTGTCTGTTCTATTTTTCTCTCTATCGATTTTCTAGTTTCGTTCTGTTTGCTTTGAGCTTTCCTTCGGAGCTGTATCTTTTTCGTTTAACTTTAGAGGTTTCTCTCACTTGGTTCGTATGCGATCGGTTTCGCTTAGCTCTTTTGGTTTTATTGTTTTGTTTTTTTTTCTTTTTTGGTTTTTTGTTTTTTTTTTTTTTTTCTTTTCTGACGCGAGAATTCACGAAGGGACGAGAGCATTCTGGTCGGCGAAAGTCGTTTCGATTTGTTTCACTTTTTAACCCGCTCGTTACTCTTTCTATTTTTTTTTTTTTTTTTTTTTTACTGCAAGCAAAAAATCGTGGATCATACTGTTAACGCTGCAAGAAGAGGATCATCAACCCTTCCGGTGGTGAATTTTTCGTTGTGAGTAGCACGCACTCTCGCCCGAAAAATCTTTCTATCTTCAACATTTGTTGACGTTAATATTCGTCGCGGATGATAATAATAACAATTCTTAAACTGCACTTTGCAACACAATTTTCAACATATCAATCAATTTGTCGTGCAAAATATTGTTTCCTCTAGTTTCGATGCTTGTTTCAAGAGTTTCGAGCGAAAGTGTAGTTCGAGACAGATGGGTTCAGAATCAGAATGGCATACGTTAGAATTTGAAGAATTCGGATTCGGTCGTTTTAATTTCTAAAACATCATTATGCCAATATATCTGTCAAGATATCTCTGAGAATTCTGAACACCGTCCGCATAAAAATCTTTCAACGCTCCCTTGATTTATCGTGTTCTTAATTTATTTGACAACGTTATAACTAGAGCGTTTGCGCAACACACCACTGGAAGGGTTAACCTTGCTACGTTCTTCGACTCACCTTTGACCCAATCATTTTTTACTCTTTCGCTTCTAACTTCTCCCGCAGACATTTCGGTGAATATTCTTCGCAGACAATGCGAATCTCAACGAAAGAGAAGCGAATCTTCAAACTATGGAGATTTTCATCTCGTCGAAGTTTGAAGTAAAAATCGATTAAAATTGAATTTGTCAAATCTATGTACAATCGTTCGTTATGCGCAATCGTTACGATACATAATGTTTTAAGATTTTTCATTCCTTCGAATAAAGATCGGGGCACGAAAGTTCGAAGATCGTAGCAAGTTTGATAAAAAAAAAAAAAATATTTGGAGATGTTTGGTGAAGGGTATTCGAAGAAGAAAAAAATTTATTAAATAAATTGTGAAGAAGAACGTAAAAAATAATTGGGCATTTAATCTCCGAGAAATAAATTTAGGCTATTTTTCTTTTATTTACGAAGCGATTACACTGTTCGAAAAAGAGAAATACCCAAAAATTTACGAAATTCGAATTTACTTCATTCACGGAGGCAATAAACCATCAAAGTGTCTAAAATCATTCTTTTTCTTAATACCCGATGAAATAAGAATCAAAAATATCAAATGGAATGGAAGAAAACAGAAGGTTCAGCCAAAAATTGTAAATAAAGCATCTCGAAGATTCTGTTAAATAATCCGCTATATTTAGTCACTATGTCTCGTTATAAACAATGAAAAATACATTGTTCGGACTATCAATTTGCGTTTCAAGTTCTCTTTTTATATGAAACATTTCAAGGACGAAATTTCATATAGGAAAAAAAAAGAAAAATAAATCGCGACACTCTCGACGAGAATTCGAGAATTTTAATTGAAACTATAGAAAAATTCCCCCTGTAACACAAAGTGTCTTTTGTTCTCTATTGTGTATAATTTGTAAGAGCGTGAGAAACAATTTGAGCATGGAAAATTGGACCGGCCTGGTCTGTATGAAACGTTCATATCTTTTTTTCTTTTTCTTTTTCTCTTTTTTTTTTCTTTTTACATGCGTCGAATAATACGTTTCACTCTCGTCATTCCACGTTCAAAAGTAGTAACACGATCAAAAAATGGTGGGTAGATTGTGGATTTTTATAAACTAGAAGGAAACGGAACCTCAATAAAAATTTGTTTCGTCGGCCGAATATTACAACATTATACTCCACGCTTTAAACGTTTTCAAATTTCTCTATGAAGCTTCAAATTTCCTATGAACACTTAAAAAATTTAAGCATTAGCTTGAAAGATATTTTAGTAGAACTTATTCATTGAAAGACAAGGAAAAACATAATGCATCGTATGCATTATGCTCTGCGAAATAAATACTAGAATATGCTTCAAACTCGTCAATTTTCACTTCTTATTCTTTCACGTGGAATGACGAAAGATCTTCACGTATGTACAAGAAAGAGAAAGTATCCATTCGACGAAATGCTGCGACTGCAAAATGCACATGGATCATGGTACTTGGACCATTCGTCTTTTCTTCCAACAGTCAACAAGAAAGGAAAAAAAAAAAATTGTGAAACAGACACTTTATAGAATTTCTGACGGATTTTCCTAATAGGACTGAGAGACAGACAAAAGATTACAATGTCACTGGAATCATTCTGACATCCTTGAAAATCACGCTCCATTTTCTTATTCTGACAACAAATCTTACAATTTCGGAAAATGAACCCTTACAAATTATTCCTTTTTACTATCATTTCTTTTTCTTTTTGTTTTTTTTTTTTTTTTTTTGTATTATTTCGCTCTAATCGTTTTGACTGACCTTCGAATCTCCAGCGCCAAGGAACACTAGACCTATAGCACCAGCGTACGCCAACAGCGTGTCCACCGCCTGTTGAGTCTCCAGGAGAATCCTAGTTTCGTTCATCCAGTCTCTGGCGATGGACTTTGGCGCGCCTTTCAGCAGGTTCATGTAACGAAGGGTCATCTTGAAATCACCGCGATCGAGCCAATACCTGAGGAGAGAAAAAGAAACAAACCAGAGATTTCACAATCGTTAACATATGCTTGCCATCGTCAAATTTTCACAGTTTCGCTCAAAAATTCTTAATACTTGAACGTTTTTCAAAGTGAACAATTTATTTCATTACAGATCGGTTAAACTCAGAATGGACATTTCATCTTTCATAAAAATTTTATTTTAACAGAGTTTGGTGTCGCGTTTGATAGACAATACAATTTCTAGGTCGCACATTCAATTTGATAGATGTAATCTATTATACATTTATAGGTGTATTAACTATTTTTATTGCTATATTATTTATTGTTATTATTATATTATATTATTATATTATTATTATACTATATTATATTATACCCATTACCTTCTCCTTCTTCTATTTTTCTTTAATGTCTTTAATGTCCTGTTGCTATATTATATTATTATATTATTATTATACTATATTATATTATACCCATTACCTTCTTCTTCTTCTATTTTTCTTTAATGTCTTTAATATCCTGTTGCTATATTATATTATTATTATATTATATTATTATATTATTATTATACTATATTATATTATTATATTATTATTATACTATATTATATTATTATATTATTATTATACTATATTATATTATATATTATTATATTATTGTTCTTATTATATTATTAATACATTACATTCATTCGACAATCTTGCACGAATTTTTTAATCCAATTTCACGTAACTTGTTGAATTTATTTAAAAAAAAAAAAAAAAAAATAGAGAAAACAATCAGTGCAAACGATTTAATACCCTGAACGACTACTGTTCGCGCGCGCGTGATAATTTCATTTGTGAAATCCAATCGATCGAACGAACAATAGGCGGAGAGGGAGAGAGGCGATATTAAACTAAAATAAAAGAGATGAAAAGCAGCTTTGCGAAAAAGCGATTGAAAATCGGAGCCAGATATCCGATAATGCGGGTAGGGAGTGCTTTCGGGGAACGATCATCCGAATTACCTGTCGACCGATCAACGAACGAGTCATAAACATAAAAGCGCACGTGGAAAACCGGAGGGGGGTTGCAATCGTCTCTCGAGAAATTTGCGCCGGCTATTTCCCGAAATTGTCCGGCAAATGGTTGACATTGGTTGCAACTTTCAATCAGCTTGCTTCACACACCTTCTCCCTGACGTCTGTTCGAAATCTTACAGATTCAACACGAATTTAATTCAATATAAAATCGAAGCTTCTTCAATTGTTACATCTCGTGCAACAGACAGAAATTTTTGTTTTTGTGATTCGACGACTCGACATACGTAAATAAATTGCCCGAATTCTCCATGATTTGCGACAATTGCAACCGTTCCCTTCAGAGTTTACGTTTTTGACTGTAAATATTTGATAAACAGCGATCATTCGATTCAGACACCCTGTTTTCCAGGAAATTCAATCTGAAAATTTCGGTTCACGTACACCGAATCAATTTCGCACCTACGCACTTACGTTCATTTTTTTTGGGGTGGGAAATCTTGAATGACGGACTTGCGAGAATGATCGCAAATATCATTTGTGGTGAGAATTAAATGGAAATAGGAAAACAACTTGGAGAATTTCTTTCACGAGCGATAATTAAAATGGAATGAAAATAGTTGAGTTAATTTAGGTATGATGCTCAAATTAACGACGAATTTGTGAAAATAATATCAGTTGCAAATAATATAATTTTGTATCGTACTTTCAGTAAAATTCCAATGGGAGCAGGAAAATTCGATTCGCAAATAAAACGAGGAAGAAATCTGTTTACGATCGATATTTAAATCTCTTCGCTGTGACAGAATCGTGTTTCAAACTCGAATAAGAATTACAAATTTGTTAGATTTAACTATTTGATCAGAAACTATTGCCGAAATTCCCATTAATGGATCAAACGTCGAAGGTTATTGAAATTAAAATGAATTAATCGAACTATATTACATCGTGTTACATTATGTCACGTTCATATTGAAATTAAATTTCAACGTCGTTCCATCGAAGTATGCCGTTTCAACATCGAAAATATCGAACCGCTAAAATTTACAACAAATTTATATTAAACCTGGCCATTTTTACGTCGTTTCTCCAACGCTATCGATCGCGTTAAGAAATTCACGGGACAACGATAATTTACAACTTCCAACGCAACTCGATGCACGCGACGGCACACGAGTCGATATTAAAATGGCAGGCTTCAATGAAGAAACGATATTAAAATGGAACACGGACAGTGAACCCACACTTTTCAAACGCTATTGAAATCGGCGAGCAGGCATTCAACAACGAGAGGAACTTTGTAAATGCGCAACATTCTCGAAGATCCAGGTTCACTGAACAGGGATCAAAGAAACTCCAATCTCGTTTACGATGAGCACAAAAGAGGTGGTAGATATGTTGCTTCCTCCTTTTTTTTTCTTCTTCCTCATTTCCATTCTTTCTTCTTTCCTCCTTTTCCCATTAAATATATGTCCGATCATCGAGAGAACCGGAGAGAAATAAACGAGAGAGAGAAAGGGAGGGGGAGGGGGTGAAATCTCGCACGACGAAAACGTGGCCAATCTCGTAATCAGATTCCACGAGTTAACGACTTAATTAAATCGGCACAAAGGAATGGGGGAGAAGAGAAGCAATGTTGTTGTAAACAACAAGTATTCGATTTTCACGGAAAATGAAACGAAGTTTCCGCGATTGAATTAAAAGAGAGATGAATATAAAGGAAAAATGGAAAATGGAACGCTAGCTATAAGAAAGTGTCGTTCATTTGATTGGACGTACATATGTATAGAGAGAGAGAGAGAGAGAGAGAGAGAGAGAGAGAGAGAGAGAGAGAGAGAGTCCTGTAATCGATCGTACGACAGAGAAGAGAATGGAAAAATAAATTGAAAACACGGAATAAAATTTTTATACGAACGAGGAGAAAAAAAAGAAGCAAATTTGAAATGTAGAACGAAGTTTTCATACGGAGGGAATATAGACACTTTTCATACGAGACTTCGTCGTTATCGAGAGTTGTCTCTGTGAAAACTTTCTCGAGAATGACAATTTATAGTAGAAAAATATTAACATTAAAGGTAACTTGATACGACTGAATACAGTTGAATTTTCTAATTTTTTTCTGAGAGTGAAGCTTTGAAGTTGGTTTGCCCAATCATAGAGAAGAGCATTTTAATTTCCCTAAACAATGGCGGGGCTGATAAAGCGGCTTCAAAGTTACAACAACAGCCAGTAGAGAGTTAAATTCATTTGCTGGAAAACTGCACCTTATACTTATACCATGAATTACGAAGTTTCAAACTTAGGACACTTAATTATACGATTGTTGTGCAAATTCTAATTACTTGAAAGCGTCAAGTCGTTTAAATTACGTCTTAACTCTATAGAAATGTTGCGTTTCGTCGCGAAGAGACGTTCTATTTAAACAACAACTATAAAAGGTAGAAACTGTTACTCGCGAATTCCGAATCGTAAATTAAAAAAAAAAAAAAAAAAAAAAACAAAATGTCGAAGAAAAATTTGAAATTTCTAATTTACAAGCGACGATATTGACGAATTTTTTAAATCTGGATGATTATTCGCAGTCGTTTATTATTACTTTATCAGAAATCGATTTTAATATTTCAGTTATTAATCATCACAACTGTCAATCGCCAATGCTCCAGATTCTGACGTGCATCAATTCTCAAATCTCGAAACTAATGGTTTGTACTCTTAACTATTACACCCAACGATTGAATAATTTTAACATTCAACTTTATCGTTATAATCAATTCCAACGTCTAACATTTTCAATCGTTTTATTAAATTTTTATTACCTCATTCACCAATCTTTAAATATCATGTACAATATACAGTAATATTTATCATATCATACACAACAGAACTGAGTGCTTTTTTCGCCTAATTGTTTCGTTCAATTGATCTTAACACGTAATATTCCCAACACTGGTGATATCCCAAATTTTCACTCTAAACGCGTATCTAATCTTCAAATTTCAACATTTAACATACCAGTGGCGTCGCGAAGTATTATACATTACAAAAATTTGATTTTTTCGTATTTTTATATACCCCCTGACGGAGATTTACAGAGCAATAGAATTCAATCGAGATTGAAAACTCCAAAATTGGATCAACGTAAAATCTCAGCATTTTCTCAATGGTCCAATAATGTCCACCTAAACTCTAACGATTAAATTTTCAGTTCGATTCTCGAAACGTCAATCGAAATTTAAGTTCTCGAGACCGGTTCTTAATTTTCTCCGAAAAGAGGAAAACGAAATTATTGCGACGCATGCTCCTTCAATTCGTAAAAATGGGGACGACCATCTTGCGAGGGACCAAAATAGAGGAAGGAACATCGGTAGAATTGTAGGAGCAGCATCCAATGCTCTTCGTCGGACGTTAAACTTTCATTTCCGATGGTTTTTCCGACGAACGTACGTGACTGACCAGTTGGACACGTACGAGTACGAACAAGAGCGCATGTACACGAGCATACACGTAAACTAGCTGCACATGAACGTTCATAAATTACGAAACAAAATGTTTGTTTGAAGCTGTGGAACTGAATTCGATATTCTACCTCGTTCGATTTAATTTCTTACTTTTAAACAAATATATTTGTAAATACTGTACTGTAAAGTGTGTATACGCGTTGAAATATTATATTTTGTATAAATGCATTTTGTCTCGTAGATTTTATCATGTTACGTTTATATTTATTATTATCGTGTTTTCTTTCTACTTTAAACACGTGAAATATATTCCTATTTATCATCGTGCTTATTTATTGCCTCGGTATTTAAAATTAAAATTGAAATTTACAGTATCCCCTTCTTCAAAAATTATCTCGACGAACGAATTCCTCCAAAGTTTTCTCCAAATAGGAAAGTTTCAGTCTCCCCGATATATCCTCAAAACTTCTTCCCAACTAATTATTGTGTGACACAACAATTTACTTACTAGAAATAAATAATCACGCTGTCGCGTGCAAATGCGAGACACGAGTAAACCAAGTAACAACTTTACTTAACAACGTAATTAATTCTAGTAATTGAACGTAGACGACCAAAGTCGATACATCTGCAAATTCTTACCATGACGAAATCTGTTCCGTTTTAATTCAAACGAACAAAAATCATTCGTCACTTGTCTCGAAACCTTCTTCGTTGCTCTTTAACTTGAACAAAGTTGCACCCCGTGTACGTATAGTGCACAAAGTACATACAGAGTAGGAATACGTGAATATTTCAACGAGACGCCATCTGCGTGGTCGCCACGTACGATGGAACAGAGGATGGTGGCGATGTGCGAACTGGAAACGCATTAAAGTTTAATATTTGATGGCCACTTCTTTTTATCGACGGCCGCTCGCCGTTGAAATTCTCGTGTTTTCAAGGGGTGGCGCGATGGCGTGGTTTTCGATCTGACTCGGCAAGCGAGAGATAATTCTTTTTACGATGGTCTTCTTCGGAAGAAGCAGACTCGCGTTCAAATTCCAGTATTTACATTTGAAAAATCTTCTCAATTTGAGCGCAATAATTGAACAAAGTTGCTGAGAGTCTCGTTGCCAAAATTTCTATTCATTGCAAACACGTTCATCTGTCTGTAAGTGATTCTATGCCAACAACAATGAATGACCAAGTTAAAAGATTCAAAGACAGATTAGAGAGACTTTGATTAACACATCTACGTTATTTATTGTAATTTTGTGTTCTTGAATACCCTGAATAATTTCGTAACCTGTGATAATATGTATTTAATTTTTAATCATTTATCGTGACCTGTGATGATACATATTCTCAGACAATTTATTATCTTCTTTAATTGTGAAGATTCAAAAAATATTTGTCCTTTTCATCGAGCTACTTTCCAAAAAAACTTTTCCTGCTAAATGGCGTAAAAGATACATCTAATAGAAATCACTGTGAGACGTGACTTCTTCTTTATGTACATTATGCATTTTTGTGTTCTTAACATTCTTCAAAATTTCCAAACATGTCTGTCCATACCTTTACATTAATTTACATTAATTTACAAAGCAATTAAATAATTTTATCTTACACTTTAGATTAAACAATTCTATCTTATACTTTAATTAAGTTAATAACTAGCTTCTTGGCAGCCTGCAATTTTATGTTAGATAGGAAAAGCAATAGGCGACTTGCAATTCGGTTTTGTTTATTTTAATAAAATCGCGAAACTTATCACCATTATATGTAAAGGAGTTAAATAATAACAGCGACCTGTGTGACTTGTGAAACAGCACTGATAATGTTAATTCGTTCGCGTAGGAGGACCCGGGTTCCAACTTCGTTTCACTGTACCTCGTTTCCTTAATTTCTTTCATCTAGTTCCGGCAACTTTTTGAGATCTTCATTTGCATAGCGACGGCTGCAAGCTAATTTTTCCTACTTGTTACGTAAGTTGCAAGAGTAACCTCTGTCAAACTTTGGTTTTAATCTCACCAAAATTTCGAAGACACGACGATACTGTTGTTTCACTATTTCCTATGTAAATAATTTTATTTACAATCGATTCGTTTCATTGTAACAATCCATCATCTTGTTCCATTCCTTACTTTGTGAAATTTTCATAAAATCCCTCTTTTCTAATTCACACCTATTCTTTCTCCCTTTCGTTTATATTGAAAATCTTTAGTTCGTTCAATTACTAAATTCAAAGTAAAATAGAATAAATAAATAAAAAAGTACTGTAAAACAGTAGAGATAAATCTGAATAAAATAAAAATAATAAAGCGAATAGAAATAAATTTAATTACTAAAAAAAAGAAAAATCTGTCTTTCTCCACCTGTTACTCGTTCGAAAACTTAAAAAAAAAAAAAAAAAAAAAAAAGAAAAGAAAATGGAAAAAGTTTCCAAAAACTACCACCAGGTCAGTCAATCACACCGATTAACCCTTGAACCGACAGAATCGAAAGTGAGAGAAGTCATTGCCGCGTGTCTAATTGAATTCCGTTCGATACCGCGGCGCGAGAATTCCCCGACTGGCCGTTTGAACTTTGCTAATTTTAATTTCGAGGGGGCCCCGTCCAAATGCTGCGAAACTTTAATCCCGCTTGCAAGTTCTCCGATCCCATTTCAAGGAAATATTTGAACTGTCGTCGAGTCGATTTTAATTTTCTTGGAACGCGAAATGGCTACTCCGGTGGGGATGGTCATTTCGAGGTTTTAATCCGGCCTAGTTCAAACAACGAGTAATCGTGTTTTCGATCGTCAGGTACATAAAAGTGCTTCGCGAGGAAAATTTTCAATCGTTGATAGAATAATGGATTACTGGATGGAAATTTACTCGATACAACGACACAACGAGAAACAGAATTATCTGGGGTGGATTTATTTTGGATTTATTAATAATTTTTATATATTTATACGACTCAATGCATTTATATAATATGTAATTTAATGCATTATACTATATAATTTTTATATATTTATATAATTTAATGCATTATACTATATTATTAAATATATTTAAATATGTAATTAAACATACAGCACATGGCCACTTATAGTAATGCACGTTATTAAATATAATTTACTTTTATTTGTGTACGTTTATTGTTTTATGTATATTTGCATAACAGTATACAATTATACATATTTAAATATATTTAATAATATACGCATATTTATCTTAGAGCTTATACTCTTGTCACATGTGTTTCAATAAATCCATGCAAATGAGTTATTGATTCTTCTGGCCAATGAAATTGAGAATCGATCGGTTTAGCTTCCAAGAGGCTCGTACATCCAAATTACAACAATAAATGGCACACTTCGAAATAAAATATATGCCTATTCTTTGTCACAAATTTCAAAAATTTTCTCTTGTTCTTCGCGGTAAAGAATTTGTCAATCGAGTAATTTCCTGTCTGAAGGAAGAAAGAAAGAGATAAAGAAACAGTCGTTGAAAATGTGTGTGTGTGTGTGTGTGTGTGTGTGTGTGTGTGTGTGTGTCTTCCGAGGACGTTGGAACTTCCGCCAGCAAAAACCGGAAGTCGAGGCAAATCCACAAGAAACATTTCACGATACAAATGTTTCTCGCGGAAAAACTTCAAGTGTCTCCGCGACGAGTTTCTCCGATGTTCGTCTCATCTTCTTGCGATTCTTTTCGAGGGTCCTTCATAACCGCGTGTTTGAATGTTTCCTCGCAACACAACTTTGATGAAATTCTCCTCGATTCTTCCCCCAAACACTGCCAATCCCTCCTGCCCAAAAAAATTTCGCTCTTCGATTCGTAAAACTTTTACTCCTTACAGTTTATTTCCATTGTTACCATTAGGTATTGTTGAAATTTAACATATTTGAAATTTAAATCATTCGAAAATAATTCACTCAATTGGAGAGACAATCAGTCCAAAATTTATACTTATTTATTATTGTCTATATTCATTTGTAATTTCAACTTGTTATTTTGTTTTAATTTATTATTTTGTAAATAATCCGTTTCTGTAGTGAAACATTCGAGAATTTCGAGAACGTCAGTTTCGTAATATTTTCCATACGATACGATAGTTGTCGATATGCGTAATTTCCTGTTTCAAATTTTTTTCGCTTGTGAAACCAAGGACACGATCCATGCATAAAGATTCAAAGACTGCGACAGAGAAGAAAACCGAGTGCAACATTTTCTCAACAACGCGACGAACGTTCCACTTCAACGAAATCGACGTGAAAACAATAAACAACAAATTGTCAAATTCTCCTGGAACATAGCCGAAACCACAGAGTGCAAAGTATTTAATCCAAAGTCTTAAGCAAGTAGTGAGAGAACGTGTGACAAAGCTGACGCGTCGGGTCTGACGCAGCACGGGTCCACGCTACTGAAACAATTCCCTCGAAACAACCCTTTCAACCGGTTCTATCTCCCTCTCTAGAAAAAAAAAAAAAAAGAATTCCGACGTACGAAACAACGATCATCCGCACAATGCACGAAAATCCCGAAAGAAAGCCGAGGAGAATGAGGGTGAGAATTTTAACGAAATTCAAAAGCAACGACTTTCCTCCGTTACAACGTCTCTGCGAAATGGCGGCGAGAGAATTTGAAAAAAAAAAACAAACAAAAAAAAGGTCAAACATTCGCGGCGACTCGAAAACGAATGTCTAATCGTTACCTGTTTTAATAGACTGGTCAATTACGGGCTGATCCGAAACAAAGGGATCTCGCGTGAAATCGCGAAGGAAAACCAGAGCGGTTGTTGCCACGGAGAGTTTTATGGGCCGGGCGATTTCTCACGGGCGGAAACGAGCCGGAGCGTGCGATGAAAACCGATCGTTGGAGGAGGAAGGTTCAGACAAACGACTTCAGCTGTAACCGTGGCCGCGCACGGTGGATATTAGAGTGCCTTCCGGCTTTCGGAATCTGGATGAAGGATATTTATGGAGGGATGGGGCGCGAGAAACCGTGCTCTTTGGTGAGAGATAAAGAGAGTAATTTAATTGATTGACTGATAAATCTGAGGGACACTGGAGGGTTTGTATTAGCGGAGTCGAGCACGATATTTTTAGGCGTAAGTTTCAATTTGCCGAGTATTATGGAATTTTCTCAGTTTTTATTGGCAACGTAGTGTTTCTTTAAAATGGCGTGGATTCCTTTTTCTTTTTCTTGAGACGGAAGTTTGGAGGAAAATTTTATTGATTTCAATCTTATTGGCTCAAATTTACTTCAAACTTAATAATTCAAATTTAATTTAATTCACTTCAACTTAATTCAAAATTTATTTTCCAAGTGTCGTTTTATAAAGTCCGAGAGAAGTCCATTTCTGAATATTTAGATCCGAATAACGAGGCATGGGGAAGTGTAAAACATTTCTTTCGAAAAATGTGATTTCTATGACTTTTCAACCGGTGAGGATAATTTTAAGCTAGCTATTCAACGGTTAAATCGGTTTATAGGTAACGGAGGGATGGGCTACGTCGGGTAGAAAAGCTCGTTAAAGGGGTCCACTCATACATTCTACTTAATTGAGTTCATCGGCGGTCCAATTATGATCCTAAGTATGAGACACCGTCAGCCATGCGACCGTGATATACGATCCTATTGTTTGCAAGAATCTAACCGAGAAATTGGTGTTATAGAGCTTCGCGCCCTTCCACCGGAAACGGGATCTTATGATTCACGATTACGCGGCTGTTAATCACCGAAATCGCGAAAATTTATCTTTTCAGTTACATTTTCGGAAAAACATTTTCGATCTTCCTTCCGAAGAAAAATTAATCTAATCAATTCTCGTCCGTTGAATGGCTTGAGATTTTACGATTCTAACGATAAATAGAAAAAAGTAAACTAAAGGCCAGAAGGATCTCTCTTTGAAGAATATCAAGATACAAATATTCCAGATAATAAAATACAAAAAGATTAGTGAAGAAATTAGAATAACCAAACTCACGATCGTTCAACAACTGGCCTAAATTTCAAGTTCGTGATACAATCGAACAACTTCAAGCTCATTCGTTTTCAAACGCTCCAAATGACATAACATCCGTAACACCTAATGAAAAATCGAGCAACTTCGAGGTGAAACTTTGAGCAGTCAAATTAAAGAAACACACTTGCACTTTTAGAATTCTAATTCAAGAACCAATCAATCCAGGGTACCTAATTTCCAAGTCCATGATGCAATTAACGAGTACAATTCCTACTAGAATCAAATGAAAGAAGAAACAAAATTAAATACGTACTTCAAAGTGAAACTTTGAGAAACTAAGACGGCTTAAAGACAACCACTAGCCAAAATTCTAAGTCCACGATACAATTAACCAGGCGCTTCGACCTCGTTCATTTCCCTCCCCTATCCCCCGCCAACCCCTTAATTACTAGCACAATTCCGGGCACAGAATTTCCGCCATTCGGGCCCTGTTTTTCACCGGCGGGAATTCCATGGAATTTCTATCCACCGGCAGTATGCACGCAAAACTCGCGTATTTGCGCGGCCATATTTTTCCCTCCACCCCCTTCGCCGCCTCGCACGGACTGGATGTAGTCAGCGTAGGTTCCTATTTCCCATCGTTCGTTGAAAACCAGCCACGTATCTATGATATGCATATTTTGCGACCGCGTTTTATCCGTCCGCTTCTTTATGCTATACTTTTTCGACGTAATACGCGTCACGGCAAATCGTCGTGTTTCAACCGGCTGAATGTGGCACTTGCATTTCTTTGACACCTCCATCCGATTCTCTCCCTCTCCTTGGAAGATGGATCAAGCAGCGACATCGCGATTTCCTGTTCGTGAATGTTTGAACATCGTCGCCTTTTCTTTCGTTTTTGCGCCCCTGAGAAATCAGGCGTGCGACATTGCACGTCGTGAATTTGTTAATACCCCCGTCTTTCCTTTGCTCCCTTTATTCTCTTCTTTCTTCGTTTCGACTCCGCTCGTGATCCCCCGTCTTATAATAAATACAAGTCACCCAAGTAGTTTGAGCAAATCGTTCGGTCTGGCGGATTTTGAACTTCGGCTTATTAAATTCAAGGTCAATCACGACGCAGAAAGAGAATGACTTGCTAACGGTCAGAAGATTGAAAAGGAAACCGTGAGACAAGAAGTCAACTGGACACGTTAATGATGATAACTTTGGATTACATTGCTTGGGTTACGTACTCTTAGAGATGAGAGAATTGTTAGTGTAAATTACTATCGAAGTAATTCTAGAGACTAAGAATATTCTCTCGACTTTTTCTACAAAAATCAGTGGATAGGGAAAATTCGATTTTGAATTTGACAACGTACAACTGACCAAAGAACTAGCAACTGATAAATTCGGATGGAACGGGAAAATAATCTCTAAATAAAACTCGTTGGAAAAAAAGAACCAAGAGTACTAAATAAATTTCGTTTATCATTAATTACGCCGTAAATGGCCAACTAACTGACGCGTTTGCATCGCAAATTGCAGCGACACCCGCAATTACGCGGACCTTCGTTCACGTTGCCCGCGTTGCTTACGTCCCTTTACCAAATTTCGACGGTGCCGCGTTAAAAATTATCCGGCATATAAAGGCAGCGAGAGACTCGTGTGGAAACCGCCAACAGCACCGGCGGCCACGTATCGTTCGCGGCGATTCTAATTTACTCGCATGTGCACGCTGTTAATGTCGCTGCAACGCGGCATGACGTTGCAGCGCCAAGGCAAACGAGCTGCCTTAATGCTGATAACGCGGGCAACGGGGTTTTTTTTTTTTTTTTTTCTCTCGAGTCGCGGTAGAAAAGAAGAAAGAAGAGAAAAGCAACACCGCAGGGAGAGAAAGATAAAGTTTCGACCGTTTTCAAGATTAACGAATTTTCCTAAAAGGAGCGCCGCGTTTATCCACCTTTGCATAATTAATAGGAATTCTGTGAATTAGTTCGCAGAAGCAGGGAGTTGCTCGTTTTTCTTTTTCTTTTTCTTTTTTTTTAATTAGGTTGAGGCTCGTTCGTTTCGGCGAGCGAGAAAATTTCACCGGGAAATTTAATTGGAAAGTTCTGGCATAATTTGAATGAAGTTTCGAAGAAAAGGGAGAGGTATTGGAGGCTGTTGCAGCCTGTAGAATTTAAACACACCGATGCGAGTTTCGATATTCAAAGATTTCTCGAGAATAACGTTCAACAAATCTCATCGGATTCGATACAATTTTGTGGTACTATTACGATGGATCACTCCCTGATTCAAGAATTTTTTCAATGAACAGTGCCCGTTCTCCTGATCCTTGACCCCTCGCGATGGCAACAAGGTTGCGCGGACCGTAACGAGTGACCGAACCGTATACAATGATACGTCGCTTTCTTCTTCCTTTGAACTCGTCGGTGTGCCGTCACTAGAATAGAAATTACTGAGAAGTAACAATATCACTTGTTATCTTGTCATTTGTTTTGCTCGGGTTATATTTCAATATACTAATAACTGAGAAAATATTACAAAATATTACAAAAGATTCTCGACGTGCGTGGCACACGTCATTCCAGCCGCAAGAGGTTAAGAACGCAAGATTTTCCCTAATCAACTTTCGCTCGTTTGAATTTATCCCTTTATTAATCGCAGCTGCAACCCCGTAGAATTCAAGTACAAAAAATAATTCAAATGCAATTACACAAATTAATTCACGGAATTTTTATCTCTTAGGAGAAATCTTTCGCCTTGAATCCTCCCCCCTTTCGCTAACAACCACACTCGATGATTGTTTTTTCGATACTCGATCTCGTTTGATCGATAAATGATGTGACAATCGAGAGAACTATGTCGCAGTGGAGGGGGGAAAGAAAGACGCAGAGAGAGAGAGAGAGAGAGAGAAAGGCGAATGAGAACAACGGTGAACTCTGAATGTTGGCGTTCGACCATCGATTGCCACGTTTCACCCCGTGGCCAAAGGGTGGTAAAGGGTGTAACAAAGCCTGGAACGTGTCAGTGAACAAAGAACCGACGACAATACCGTCATCAAATCGCGCTGCCGCCCATAAGAAACAACGGGAACCCGGTGTCGATAAACGCGGGCCGGAAAATTAATTTCCCTGTTTGGTCAGGCTTGCTCGTTCCTTCCAGAAGCCAGCCTTTCATCCGCTAATTAGCAGACGCGACCTGATTTTCCCAATTATATTCCACGCGCATCTGGTAATTGCGATTCTGTGTTGGTGAGAGGGAGGATGGGTGGGTGGTGGTGGTGGGAGGGAGAGACTGTTTTAATTTGTTTTGACGATGATTAATCCATTGCTGTCACAGAGAGCGGATCGGTTAAATGGTATCGTTTAAATATCTGCTTCGTTCACTGTTGTTTCCAAACACTGGAAACTTTTCTATTTCTGAGAAATTTTTTAAAATTATTGATTTTCTTCTGTCTTTCAGTGGCACTCTGTATTCTTTTTATATACTCTTCGATGTGCTGTAACTTTTCATTCTCTGAACAAGGCGACGAAGGTGTCGAACGTATACATAGAGTAAATTTTAGTAATTTTTAAATAACAATTCGAATGATTCGTTTTGGCAATTTTTTTCAATAATAATTCAATATGACGAAGATAAACGATCTGACGAATAACGAAGTAACATTTCTGTAGTATACTTGGAGTATTTATTAAAAAAAATTAAGCAATTTATTAAAATTTAATTTATTAAAAATTAAGTAAACGATCAAAATTTTAATTTGAAGAATAATTTAAAAACGACACACTTTAAATAACCAAATGATGAAACTGACCAATATCACAACATCAAATAACACCACAAATGACAGAATGACCAACATTCAAAGTAACAAAAAAAAAAAGAAAAAAAAAACAAATAACACGAACGCGTGTTTAAAAAAGAAAAAGTAAATGTTGTATTGTAAGAAGAGGATAAATCAAACTTCAGAACAATACGTGGCAATAAATCAAAGCTAAGATCGAAAGAAGCATTTACCTGGCCCGATGAAGGATGTCGTACGTGTTCAGTTTGTTCACGTCGATGGGTTTGTCCTCGATTTCGTACTGAGGTATGGGACTGGCGTTTTTGATGATCAAATAGCTCTGAAGGTAACTAAGAAAATAGATAGGCAGCGAAGCACCTTCCTCGGGTACCATGGCCAATCGTCTGGCCACTTGTTCCACCTGAAACCAGTTTCCACGTCATAAATTTCTGCAGCCCTCCGATAACGTTTTATTATAAACTTTATAACCGACCGACCGACCGGCCATCTCGAAAACCCATTGAAATAAAAAGGAATAAAGAGAATTCAATTTCCTTATCGATTTCAGATAGAAGGTCTCGCAAATTCGATTTCTTGCGGGAACACGGGTGAAACAGAGCTAATCGAATGTTTTAAGGTATAGAATGCTTCGAGGAAGGAGCGGTGAAACGTTTGGAAAAAACAGAACGGTGAAAATTGTTTAGAGATTCTGCCGTGGTTGATGAAATACGATAAAAATTTGAAGAGAAGAAGGGGAATCCTGAGAAGATCATGACAATAAAGAGGCAAAGATTAAAGAGATTCGAAGGAACGAAATCTCGAAAGAGAAATTACGGGAAGAAAATTTTAAAGGTAATGAGAGAGGATAGAATTGAGACAGAATTGAGAGATAAAATAGAAACTGAATAAAAAAAATAAAACGCGTTGAAGTTAAAGACAGTAATCAACATTTTTAAATCTCGAGATGTTTTTAAAGTTTCGAAGGAAAATGTCCGAGGACAGGGTAAAAAATTTCCAAAAAAACGTAAATATTTCTTATATCTTTATAAATTTTTCAAAATCTTCGAAAGGCTGGACTATTAAACATGAATCTTTAAAAAAAAAAAAAAACAGATGCGAAAAATTCCCAAGACGTCGACTATCAAAATTGTCAACCTTTTTGTGACATTTAATATTTTTAAAAGGTTGAAAACTCGACTCGAAAACTGTTAAAAAAAAAGAAGAAAAGTGCATGAGGATTGAAGAATATTTTTAGCGCTGCTGTCTTCAAGGGGATGTAAAATTTCGACGGGCTAATGAAGAAAAATCGGTGAGTGTGTAATTACCTTGAGGAACCTTGCACGAAGGACGTCTTCTGGGAACACTCCTCTCTTCGCGGCCTCCTCTGGAATGCCTTGAATTGCTGCTGTCACCAGTGGATCCTCCTTGGCTGGAAAAAGAAGAAACCCGTTAAGACTAATACATTTCTGACGAACAAAAAAAAAATCACCAACCGAGAGAAATTAATGTTTGAAATTGTTTATTTATTAGTTGAAGTATCCTAGGTCGTTTAGTCATCTATACTTTTTAATTTCTTTTAAAGATTCAGCGTCCATTCAACGGAGATTAGACTAATTGGCAATTGATTGGACCGCACTGACATTTCAAAACAGACGTTCATTAAACAAACAAACAAAAAAAAAAAAAACGTCGATATTAAAATTCAAAAGTTCAAGTGTCAATCTGAATTTTAAATTTTCACAATTTTAGTTTCAATTTCGAATATTCGGAATCCATCTGACTCTCATTTTCACCTTGTCAAAATACTACAGATCGTGTAAATTGCATTATACTATTGGTGAAAAAAAAAAAAAAAATGAATTTTAAACCAGCTTTAAAAACTAAATAGAGCCAAATCACGTACGAATTTTCTTCCAACAACAACACATTTTTTTCTCCATTTCGTTTGATCGAATTTTTCAATTTAAAATGAATTTTAAACCGACTGATACTTCTAATTGCATTTTAGAACGATTAAAGACAAATAATCATTGCAAGTTAACGAAATAAAATGAAAATATAAACACCAATCGACGTGTAAATAAACAATCGAGTTAAATGTAATTAAACAGAGTGAAAATATACCGAGCGAGCAAAGGCCAGATTATAAATATCGCGCGACAGCCAACGTGACGAGGGTTAATCATAATTCGTCGAAACAGAAACTTTCTCTCACAATCAAAGAGGGATTCAAAGAGAAATTAAGCTAGTTTATTCGCGTAATTAACCGGGGTGGGATTGAAACGGTGAGCGTTGAAAGAGTGCGAAATTACCGTCGTTATTTCTCGAAACCGAAATTTCCAGTGGAAAATTGATTAACATCGGGCAACGTTGACGCAGCCGCTCCCCCCGCCTCCTCACCACCCCCTATCCCCTAGCCGCTACTCACCCTTTAACAAATCGCATTATACCAGATGCTGTTACTTCGGTGGAATACATTACTTCGCAATTTTGCGAAATTTTGCTCGGCAGGCCGAAAACGGGTGATAAATGGTCGAAGGGGAGGGAGGGAGGGTGGGAGAACTTCGAGGCACAGTTTTCCAGGCCCGTGCCTAAAATTTATTATTACGTTCGGCGACGATACGTGTCCCGTGATATCGGCGCTGCGGTGAACTTCTGTCGTTCCTCCCATTCGTCATATGATAAATCACGAAACAGCAGCGAACAACGCGGTAATTGCCATTCGAGGCTATTATAGGAGACAAACTGATTAACTTTGCTTTTTGTAAAATTCGTCGTTTCGTTTCGCGGTCAGACGCGGATTACGTCACAATCGGATTCGCGAATTACAGTTACACACCGAATGCTTTTCGAACGTTCGATCGTCCAAGTATGTGATATTGAAAACAAATATTCCGAATGAGAACTGGTATCTGATACGAACATCAAGGAACAAGTCAGGCTTTATTTGTCATTGAATTTTGGATGAAGATTCATTTGATTCAATTTTGTTAGAAAGTAATCTTCGTCAGAAAGATATTACAACGTGAAGTATAAAATGGAATTAAATACACGAAATTTTAGTAATCCGGTAGAAATTATTACCAATATTTGCAACTAAACTTAAATTTCATTTAAGAATTAATTCTCTCAGACAGCATCTATACGGTAGAACTCCGTTTATGTGAATTTATTCGTTCCGGTTGCTCGTATATCCACGTACTTCTCCCCATCGCGTGCGTGAGTTCAGATAAATAATTTTGTTCGCACGAACGAAATTCTACCGTAAATAAAATATATACACTTTTTGGATATTTTAGGTTTTAAAACCAAGGTAAAACTAAGATTTAAAGATACAAAGGAATGTTGCACATTTTTATATTTTTATCGAACCGCGTGTCCATTTTATAATATTTCTCACGTTCCCCGAGTTACTGCCTCCAAATTCCAACAAAAAAAAATAGAGTGCATCGAGAGATAAATTTTTATACAGGCGTACATATAACTTGAAACCAATTTCAGACTATGTCATTCCGCCAACGAACGTCCGTACGCGGCGCGAATTAACCGATCGACCGGGTTTTTCCGAAAGCCAGCCTGGTATTTAATTTGTTTAATGAGTTTTCACGACATTACCATCCGGACGAAAATTTATTGGATTTCCAGTAACGAACACATAGTAGCTGGATTTACTCGTTTTACATCCATGACGAAGAAAAAAACAAATAAAATAAAATAAAACATAATGAAATAAAACGACGAAAGAAATCCCGCACGGTTCCAATTAGATGTCTTATTTACACATATCGTAATGAAATTTTTCAGTACGATATTATAAAAAAAACTACTGCAATTATATAATGTTAAATATAAACTGTTCTACAACACGCCAGCAATACAAAATTTTACAATGCAAATTCCTTACAAACACAGTTTCGTTAACTATCAACCAATCCTTCCAGATTATTTATTTTCTTGAAAGAAATATAATATTCGTCCTAGGACTTTTAAACGAGGGTACGTAGTAAATCTGTACGAGCGTGTACTGAGATAAGACATGATTTTTTTTCTTTTCACAGTTAGTGAGAACAGGAACAAAAAAAGAAGAACAAATAAATAAAAGTAAAAACGAAATGGCAACGAAACGAAGATAGTTTGCCAGGAATATCAATTCGATTATCTGGGATATCAAGATAATATCTCGGATAATAATTGCTCGTTAATCGTCGACGACAGTCGGAGAAAAATGGAAAAGAGTCGTAGATTCGAAACGATTTCACGGTAATTTTAACGCGTTATTATTTCGCGTGGACGTTTAATGGTTGTATAAATCATCGGGCGCTGCGCTTGGACGTCTGGCAGTACGACGCCGATATATTGAGAGAAATTTACGAGCACTACACCTTGTCGATATCGATACTTCGTTTTTAAGGAAACGTGTGCGACATCGCGGAAATTTTACATTGGAACCTAATTTCCCTGGGTCGTGATTCTCCTTCGCGGTTCGTACGGACCTCCGCCAACTTTCAGCCAAATATTCGCCCTGTTAATCGTTTTTAATTTTATTCCGTTCCTTGAATTATTTTCGGCCCAATTTTCGGTTCGTGGAAAACGTGCAAAAAGTTGTTCTCTCTCTCTCTCTCGTTTCAATTTCACGCTAAAATTTTTTCTCAAAACGTTGGAAGATCTTTTTGCCGGTTGCGAAATGGAAGCGAGATTTAGGGGTGATGAGAGTAGCTTTAGCATGCCTGGTTTTCAATAAATTTTTCACCTTCAAACGGAACATTTTTCAATTGGAAATCCACATATAATTGTACCCGAGAGATGCGGGCGTAAAAAAAAAAAAATAAAAAATATGTTGATCCTGCACTAATTAAAAAAATTCTGTTCGAGATTCCTTTATCGTGAGTTTCGTGCACATTCTCTCATTTCCATTTCGAGGCCATTCTAAACCTGTTGGGTAATGAAATCGATTATTACCGATCGATTAACGAACAATTTTTATCTCCGTCTACAAATGTATCCACACACTGTTTACTATCTCAAGTTAATGCTACAATCACCCTTGCTACAACTGAATAATTCACAATAGCAGTTTGCGACGAGAAGCACGATTTCTCCTCTCGTATTGAAAAAAAAAAAAAATCGTCAGTCAGAAAATTAAAGAGAAAAGAAAAAGCGGAATAAACAAGTAAACAAGGACCTGACCTCTCGTTCGTTTCAGATTGCTCGTTCAAATTCGCACGCGTTGGAGGGAAATTAAGAAACGAGGAGAGACAGACGGTCTAAGAACGCCTCTTCCGATTAGCCGACCACAGGGGCTGCATAATTAATGCGACTAACACGCGAACACGTGCCACCCGAAGCGTTTGCGCTCGTTCACCGTCGATTAAGTCGTAAATCGTTCCCCTTTTCCATCGCCGGCTGAAATTAAAAAGGATCCACGTGCGACGAGGTTTCAGTACGAGGGACCGAGTGATGCAGGTGATAAAACGGAAGAAAAATATAATGGTCGCGCGACTTGGAATATTAAATCCAGCCAGCCCTTCCCAGGGGATGCAGGGATTGCCTCTGTTGTTCTCTCTGTGTTACAGAAAGAAGGGAAGAATTATTGGGGTGAACGAGGCTCGCATCGTTATTCGTTCGCCGCCGTTTGTGGAAATGGTTCTTGGAATTTGTGTTGTTCGTGTATCAAGAACGGAGCGGTGGGATTTACGTATTCGGAGGAACTATTGTTTTTATTGTCGCGACTTTACAGGCTGTTGACTAAATTTGTAGATTCGAATTAAAATAAACGAAACGAGTATCGATAAGGATCGAGTCGGTGGTAGTATTTTTAAAAATTACCAAAGTGTACGATTATAAAATTAGATTTGATTGACACGTGGAATTGTGAAACGATGAGGTCCAACGACAAGTCTATTAATTATACAAATTAACGGACAACTTCATAATCTCGTAATTTTATAAAAATGAAATACGATAATGGCGTCGGTTTTGTAATTTTATCATTCAACGACAGAGTCAACAGAATTGAAACAGAATGTTTATAATTTTACACCTCGATAAAATTTAATATTATAATTGAACGATTCATTCTACTGAATGAATGTAATTCTATATTATAATTTTTTTCTTTACATTCACAAGCTGCACGCGACTGCATGTTGAACTATTTTTATTAGAAAAGAATCATCGACGAAATGTGCAGGATAATTTAATACATAGAGACAATACTGTATTTATGTGAAAAGTAGTTTTAAAGGTTTAAAAACGTAATTTTAAATGTTAATGAGAGATTAAACGACGGAATTGCAATCTCTTTTAAAGGGTAATCCAGCACAGATAAAACGAGAACTTACGATTAAAAGTTCTAGATTAATTGTTCTTCGTTAAATCAAAATTATTTAAAAAAAAAAAAAAAAAGGAAAAAAAGAAAATATCGTGAGAACTTGTTTATACGCGCAATAGCAATCCAAAAGAGATCGCGCGTTAGCTTGTGCCTATCACGTACAAAATATTTTCGCGTGAATAGTAACGATACACCGTCAGTCATGTGTAATTAAATCCTTTGTGCAGCCTAGCGGGCAGATAGGCAAAGCGAGAGAGTATTGAATTTTCTCTCTTTCCGCATTTTCTAGCGAACCGTCAACTATTCTATGATTAGAGCCTCGTCAAGTTTTTAATGCGCTATTCTTTGTAACTGGAAATATTTTCCTTCGCCTCTTTTTTCTCTCTTAATTCTTTTAATTACACTGAATTTACCACTGCTTCCATCCGATAAAGTTTATAATATTTTTTAGCGCAATTTTCTCTAGGAAAAATTAGTCTCTTAACTAATTAAAAGAATCAAGCCGAAGTCAATCGTAATGTTACAAGTACTTCGATTTCTTTCAAACTGTGTGCAGACTGTAGAATCGAGACGAAGGAAATACCAAATACGATTTCTCGAAGTTACATTCTACAATTACGATTTTGAAAAGCCGAATTCGGTTGAAGGAAAATCGAGAGAGAGAATATTGCGTTAATTCACCATTTGACACGTTTGAATAAAATAATTAAATATTGATTAAAATAGAACATGAATAAATACCATCGACAAGAAGATCTCAAGTGACAAGATAATAAGACAAGTGAGGAGTTTATAGCGATGTAATATTTTACAAAAGATAGAATAGATAGAAAAGAGAATCAACATACACGGGAAATTCTACGGAATACGAAATATTGAAAAACTTACGAGCCGCCTTGGTGACCGCCTTGATTTCCGGTTCCAGAGGCCTAATAGTTTCTACGGGCGCACCTGCTGGCGCTGATTTAACAGCTCGAGCCAAGGCTTGGCAAGCTGACCAAAGAATCTGAGCGTTCGATGCACCCCTTTCTTCCTCCATGCGAGCTGAAACAGAAAGCAAAGTTCCGAGAGTATAATAGAAATGAAAGTCGCTTTGACGTGACAGAAATTTTCATAGCGCGCGAATACAGGCATGAAACTGATCGATATGTTGCGTGAGAGCTTGCTATTTCTTCGCTGAAATGGTGCACAACTTTTTCTTGTTCAATTATCGGGATCTTTTAGTAAATTCGTTATCACTTTACGACTTCCGTCAAAGTGTTTTGATCGATTTTTATCACAGAGTGATATTCTTCGGTTAATTTCAATATCGCGTGCTTTTTTTCAGCTGGGTTCAATTTTATTTTTACAAATATTAATGTGCATTTAATTGCCCGTATTTCACACGAATGTTACGATAGCTCCCGTACGACTGAAGACGGTAAATATTCCAACTTGTTCGAATGCTCCTCGAGGCCACGAAATCTACAAATTTCGTTTTTGTATTTCGGAGAAATTGTGTTTTTACGTTACGTGTTTTGTTGTTTCGGTTTTGTATTATCGAAAAATTGCGGGTCTCGGTAATAACAATCGACATGATACACGTGGCAAATCCGTGACCAAGGATACTGACGATATGATAATCCATGCATTCTCTCTACTTTACGATACATAATGTAAGAAAATATGGAGTGTACTATCTTTACGTCCCGGAGTATAATTGAAGAATATTTTAAATATAAATATAATTGGAAAATTATTTATACTGTTTTAAATATAAATATAATTTATAATTTAAATTTAACTTACATCTATAAGCATAATTGGAAAATATTTTAAACAAAAGTTCACTGAATAAGTGAAAAATAAGTAAAAAATTTATCAAGAGGAAAATTAGTCATCTTGTATTTTCTGAATGCTATTAAATCATGTTATATTAGTAAAAATTAATTTTCTTTTCTCGATCGAGCATACAAATTACATTTCTCGTTGAAACAAATTGCAAATTTACCTTAGAAAGTAAATCAAGCAATTTCTCGACTAACCGCTCGCAAGAAAAAAAAAAATGTCAAGTTTGAGTTCCACAAGAGTTCGATATCTATAACAATAATTAGCATAAATTTCTTTATTTTAATACCTCAAGAGATATATGTACGTGTGATTCGCGCAAACACCCCTAATTTCTAAACGTTGCAATTCTTTCGGCGAACAAAAGACGTTCGTATAAACGAAATTCCACTGTGATCGACTTCGCCGCATTATTTTTCAAAAATCTCACAACTCTCCATAATTCAAAAAAAAAAAAAGAAAAAAAAAATTCTCTCCCTTCAATTTCGTCTCGAATTCACTGGCAACGTTTTCCCCCGTATCTTCCATCCCCTCCTACTTTCTTCGAAACTTCATTCTGCATACTCCACGTGGGCCTGTTCCCTGTCACGTCGGCGTGTAACTTCGGAAGACATTATACTTCAGATGATATTATACGTTTGAAAGAGGCTGTCGACTAAAAAGCACCTCGTCCGTTAAAAGGCACATCGAATCAGTCCAGCTTTCCAGCTGAAATTTCCGTTCCGCGGCCTCTTCAAACCATGTACGTACATATGTGTGTATATCCTTCGTTCGCTTTCAAACTCGTTTTTCGATCATCCCTCCATACATTCCGGTTTTGTTTCACGTTGGCGAGAAACGTGCTCCTTTGAGGCTTCGTCATTTAACGAGCGATCCTCTGAACTTTCCTCGCCGGATAAGAAGCGGACTCGAAGCAGCGATCATTCACGTGAAAATCTATTTTACCGCTGTTTCTTCCACCCTTTCTCTTTCGTCCTCCAGAGAATTAAACGAGAGAAAGACGAATCGTTAATCGACTGATGACAAACGATTAACAATGAACGAATTCTCGTCGGGTGTTTTGTTAGATCGTGGACGATCGAAAGTCGATGGAAATGGGACGCGTTTCAAAATGTCGATCGGGACGATTCGACCGTGGCCGTGAATAATTAATTTAGGCCCTCTCGTTACTGGTTTAATTACCGCAGCGATTGAAGCTCCACTTATGGAACTCGTTGAGAGACGTGTTTGGATGACAGTCGGCTAGGATCGATCGATCAGTCCGTTCGAATTTGCCGATTCGAGTCCCGATTGAAGGTTTCAGTGCCATTTTCTGCACACGATCTTATATAATATTGATGTATTTCCGGTGTATTGGATTATTTCCATTAATAACCAAAGTAATTAAACTCGTACAACCCGCGAGTTGCATTCAACCTTGTGAAATATTTAACGTGACGAGGGATACGCTGTCTGTTGCAATCTCTGGGCAGAAATCGGGAAATTTTTTATCGACCGTTGACCGTATAAAAATTACTTCCTCCGCCTTCGCCGCTCGGGATAAAATTGCGAATGATCCTCGAGCGCCAAACCCTGAGAATTGAAAGAAATTCGATATCAAAGTCAAAGTTCGAAAATTACGAATCAAATCCGAGGGAGTTCCAGAGACTCGAGATCGTTGAAGATTGAAGAATCCAAGGACGCGGCGAGAGTTACAGAGAAATTCTACGTCTTCGAATCAAAGCATCCGGAAAGATTCCAAATCGGAACAAATTCGAAAATCAGTATGAAAGGAAAGAAAAATTCCCGAATCTCAAAAGAAAAAAAAAAAAAAATCCAAGATCAAACTAAAGAAAAACAGATTTGAAAATTATTACCCCATAAACCCTAAATCCAAACGTCCGTCAAAAGTCATGGCAAGTGAAGTCCACGACTCTAGAACGATTCCCTCCAAACTGCTATCAATCGGTCAAAAATCTAACACACTAATCAAATTGAATTGAATCCTCCGGATCGAGCGTTCCGGAAGATCGATGAATTTTTCAGCCCCTCGCGACAGAGAGAGACCACGGTGAAAGTGACGCGAGCGAAACAGAGTTACCACGACGAAGTTATCCGGATTGACGCGTATAATAAATCACCGGGGGAAAGCACTCGATCCAGATAGATCTCGTTTTTTCTTACGGCTCGACATTAACGACAGGCTTGACCGGCGAGAACAGCTTGCCGGGTTAGTCGATTTGCAGTTCATCAATTACGAATCGCAATCGAACAGGGTTCACAGGTCGGCAGTGGGGCAAGACGAAAGTGTTTGTGGAGTCTCTAATTAAACTTCGATCACCGACGAGGCTCGGCAACGTGGCCGCGCGTGCTGGCCGGAAGTGGAGGACCGATGAATATTCTTCCGAATGTATATACCTCGTCCGAGTCGAAAAGTTCGGGAAGAATAATCGATACAACGAGATTTCTCGTTTCTGTTTGCGACGGAAATGGGAATTGGGGGAAAAGTTTCGTATATAATAGATAGTAACTGATGTGTGTCGGATTCGTGACATTGCGCAAGCTTGCAATTTTTTCTTTCGTCTTGAATTATGGACTCGACTGCAAAATTGTTAACATTCAATCAACCAAATTTTTTGTAACAGGATTTTCCAGGTAAAAAGATAATTTTGATATTCCACGACTGACTCAAATAGATATCTACCTGGGAGAATGACACAGAATAATTAATAGCATTAAATTATCACACACGGCAGCGTTAACTTGATATACATTCAGATCTAATCTAATTGTAAGTAGTGTTAACCCGGCGTCTTCAGACTTAATCCGTAGTATTCATACGTTCGGATCTAATAAATCATTAGCAGTGCTTTTAATCCTACTTAATATCTAAACGTAACTAGTACTGGTATCATGATAAATTCACACCCAACAGGTAGTATAACCTAGTTTAATCAGACTCATGTTATACCAAAAATGCTTTGTGCTATTTTCGCTGTTTCAAGATGTAAAAAATTCGAACAAAAATCTTCCATCTAATAATCAAATGTCTTTTTTCTATCAACATTCAGAGCTACAAGAAAAATAGTTTGTGTCAAGTACTGGACGACAATTTTATTTCTACCAGTTATCAATTTTTATTATTAAATTCGTCGAGTTGAATAAGTTTACACTGCAAACAGATTTTGCCAATTCTAGTTTGACATGTAATGGAAAAATAACACTGTATCAACTACCGCACAACTCTCCTCTCTAACCAAATTCTACCACTGTAAACCTCGACAGAGTCAACAGGATCACGGCAATTTGTATCAGCAAATCCTCTAATTGTCCTTAACTAACGTTACGCAAATTACTAGTTGAAATGTCTGGATAGGTTACAGCAATTATTCGAAGCTTTTTATAGCGTACGAGGCAATTTTTTCCGCATCTCTCTGAATGAAAATGGTGCGTTCGGGTCACGGATGATTGAAATGGAGCAAATTAAATTAAACGGTTGAATTTCACAGATTGCTACGCGTCGCTGGCCGAGCTCTCTTTTTTTTTTTTTTTTTTTTTTTTTTTACCATCTGTCTCCCTTCGAATTATTAAATTATCTAAATTATTTCCGAAAGAAAAACTGAGAGGAATTACCAATCCAAATTGCAATCGCAGTCGACATTTTTTTAAAAAAGAAACATTCTCTCGCACGAGTTCGCGTGTCACAATTTTATTTGAAAAAGCATCCCTTTCCGAGAAAACAAGATACTCTTGCCGAGAGACTCTTCATCACACAAAATTCTATCCATTCTAAATTCAAAGGGAACAAATTCTTCACAGTCGAAAACATCGAAGAACCCATCTCCGCGATGTCCGACGATATAAATTTATAAACCAACGCTCGAAGAAATCCAATCTCCCCGTGTTTCTTAGCCAGTCGAATGCGATAGGCTCGTTTTTATCACTGTAACGAACCACCCTTTCTTGGTTTCGTTCCCATCAAGCCCAGAATGTTCATTCGACGCTTGATAGCTGCGTCATTCACGCGATTACACCAAATTCCAGGCGTCTTTCCATCCAGAACTTTGTTCGCGGTGAAACAACGAACGAAGAAGCGACTCAGTGGCCCGTTTAAAGCCTCTTTTACTTACGTTGATCTCGGTTTTATTATGGAAAGTTTCATCGGGAATCGAGCCACGTTGACGCGGTTGAAAGTTTCCGAATGCGTGAATAAATGAGCAGAATTTAAACGAACGAATCGAGTGCTCCTAGACGAGCAAATAGAAGGGTGAAAACAAGAGGAACGAGTCTGGAATGTAAAAGAAAAAAGAGAAAAGAGAAGAAGCGAAGGGTAAATGTAAACGAGTAAACTGAGAGTTTACGAACAAATTGGTAATCCGAACAATTAATAAGAGACAAGGAACGGAATTATCATGAAAAAGTATCGTGAAGGAAAATAATTCCAATCTAACTGAAGCATATTTTCCTCCATCTTCATCCTAATTCAATCATCTCTAAACAAATTCTTTTAATAAGAATTACACTATAAGCATACAATAATAGAAAAAAAAATTAAAATTGGTATCCCTTTACGTAATATTGTATTTATACACGCAGTATTAACCAAAAGTTTAGTTATATGCACCTAATATATGAAACGCATATAAATTTCGCAAATTACGAGAGTTTCTAACGTCAATAGTGATTCCCTAGAGTATTTTGTCACATTCATAGTACAAAGGGGATGAATGTGCGATAATACGTCAAACGAAATAATGTAAAATATTAAACTAACGTACACTCCTTGCCAAGTAAATTTTCAACATTTCTCTTATCAACAGCCAACGTATTGAAGTGGATTTCATCTTATAAAATTACAGACTATCACGTCATCTGATCTCGCAAGCATCCTTCCGTTCGCCATCGTACCTCATTCGTACAGATCAAACCTCGTGGCCCAATTTCAGCAAAGTGAATCAAAAATCTGCAAAAACATGGTCGCCCGTGGGACAAACAAATCGTAGAAGTGTGGACAAACGACGCAATCGATCGGTAGAACTCGGTCGTAACCCGATTATACGAGAAGCTGGCTGCTTTCTAAACAAGAACTACCGACTATGGAAGAGGCTGGCGAACGACTTTCGAATCTGTTTTCTTCGGGCTTGTCGCCGCGGACGACTATTCCTCCTGCTCGAGCGAGCACGAGAAGCCAACCAGCCGGAACGGTCCCGACTCCAAAAAGCTCGGCCAGTTTCGACCAACGAGATTACGCAATTATGCGGATGCAGCCTCGGGCCCGACGCCATTTCGAATTCGATCACAACTCCGAGGAATTCAACGTCATTTCTAGAATCTGCTGATCTGACAAGTCAAATCGCTAAATTTACTTTTGTGAAAAGTTGTTGTTGTTGTGTAAATATATTATACAAACGTTGATATTTGGACGTGAGATACATTTCAAGTAGCTTTATGGAATAAAATACACATGCCTCAGATTAGATATCTCGATGTTCATTCCGTGGATACTCGACAAGATATATACACTCCCGGACATTTATTTTATCTAAACAGTCACTAAAACACAGATATACTTTTCCGGATTAATTTTATTATACAATCTTGTTACATGTACTCTATTTACTCCATTTTATAATAACACTTGAAAACAAAACTGATATTTAACGTGTATGGTCTGAATAAATATTTCAAAGTATATCAGAAATGTGTATGTATATATTTAAAAAAATCGAGTCGATGTATTTTGGGATGAATTGGACAGAAGCCTTCAGAAATGTGTCTAAAATCAAGAAAAAGATTTATGGAGGGAATTAGAAGAAGCGTGGAAAGAAATTCACTTCGAAATATTGTTAAAATTAAAGTACGCCACGCATTCTGGCCTTTACATTTGCACAGAGATACAAGATACATTATATACAACTTGGTAAGATTTTTGACATATAAACAGTTTGACATATAGGATATGACATGAATATAGAATATGACATATGTCAAACTGTTTATATGTGAAAAATCTTGCCAAGTTGTATATAATGTATCTTACATCTTTATGCAAACATGAAGGCCAGAAATAACCGTGGCATACTTCTATTTAATTTCAACAATATTTCGGAGTGAATTTCTTTCCACGCTTCTTCTAATTTCTTCCATAAGTCTTTTTTTTTT